>VWZG01005226.1:201122-263002 GCA_013396735.1 Grallaria varia
GACTAAGAGTAAAAACTACTTTATATAGTAAGGTTAGAGACCATGATAAGGCTTATTGAACTGGGATTTGAGCAGCTTTGGGTGTCTTTTTCTAAATACTTTAAGGTCACATGGAAGCATAAGAGCATTTTTGCCCCTCTGATGTGACTAACCTTTTTATTTGCCTTACATTAAACGTCCATTCTGCTTTCTGAAAAGGTGTTTTCATAATCAGTCACTAATCATGGTAATAACCATTTCTTTTATTTTTACTGCATAAGAATACAGTTCTTTTAACGTTGTGTTTTCATTATAACATCAAATATAAGAAGTATTTGTGGACAAAGCAGACAGGGAAGCAAAACTGGGAGCAAGCCTGAATAAGATCCAGGGAATAGACAAGTAAAAGAAAAAGGACTAGAACAGGGAATAAACAAAAGATAGACAAACAGTGAGTAGTGTGAGTGAATGGAAGAGTATAATATAGGAAATAATTGTCACAAATGAAAGAAAATCAAGTTTTTGGATCCTAATTTTATTTAAGTGCCAGCTAAACTTCAGTTTCATGATGTTTGGTTAAGTATGCTCAAAAGTCCTTTGGGGAATGTTATTGATAGAAATTTAGGCACAGCATAAGTATAGCTTTTTGATTATTTGTAATAAATATGTGGTTTTGAATATAGTTCTCTGGCCTTGCATTCTCTTAACTCATTACCAATATTTCAATATTGCATTTTCATTTTTGTTTAAATTCTAGTGTTATACTTGTAAAAATACTTTAATATAAAATTGTTCCAAATATAGACTAAGAACACAAGAGGGAGTGAAAAGCAGGTACAAGAGAGAGCTAAACAGAAAGATTCAAATGCATTAACTCCTAAGTACAAAGAAGTGTTAGGCTTGCACCCATCTTCTGATAAATACTTAATTAAACAATTGCAGAACAAAGTGCCTTTTTTCATTTGCTAGCTAATCATTCTAAATCCTAGAACTCACCGGGGGGAGAGTTTGGGGACAGGTGAGAAGATACTGAGAAGACAGGGCACTGAGGGCCAATTTGTACAAATAGCTAAACTTCAAATGTGATGAGAACAAGAGGTAAAGAACCTTCTTGATAGTGTACTTTCCCTTGTGACTTAGGAGACAGGAAGCCAAAGCAATAACACTGTCTTTATAAATTCAAAAATTTTAAATCCCCTGGCAAGCAGCAACAAGGTCTATTTGTCAGGGCTATTGGATTATTTTGTTTTGTTTTTCTAATCAGGACACAAGTAATGGTACAGGTGGTATGTTCTAGAACTTGTTACAGATATGTCTTACCGTTGGTACTCAGTCTTGTATAATCATGCTGGCATTTTTTTTTCTCACTAGGGCAAGAGTTAAGGCATAAATTTATGTTTCCAGTATCTGGTTCAAAAAACCTGATATGAAGATACCTGACATGGTATGTAACTTTTCAACAGAGTTATAAACATATGAGTGTGTAGTTATATATATATATATAACTTTTTTTATATATGTGTGTATATAGTTAAATACTTGTGTATATGGGACTGTCGTGAAGACTGATAATACTGCTCTGAAATCACACAAGTAATCCTATAAATTTTAATATTAATACACCATAAATAAGTTTAATTTAAATGATTATAGAAGTGAAGTGAAAAAAATGTTAATTAAGTAACACTATGATCTTGAAGGGGCTGATTTGGAGCTGCATTAAGAAAAACCACAAACAAAAATAAAGAAATAACCCCAAAACTTCAAAAGACCAGTCCAGAGTTCCTCCAGTCTAATCTGGTAGCTGAAAAAGTACTTTTATGTATTTTTTCCAATAAAATTTGGGTTTGCAGTGTCTATTTACCTTAAATCTGTTTGTTTAAAAAGGTTGGAAAATCTTCGGGGTAGTGATCAAATGGTTCCCCTGACAAGGGCTACTAGGAAAATGCTAATCATAACAAAATGTTTAAAATAGAAAGATGTGACTTAACTTTTACTGAGAAAAAGGAAAATGTTTTATTTGTCTATAATGTCAAGGACTAGACATTTACTGAGTCACCCTATTAATTAACTATGTTTACCAAGAGATCATTTATGCGGCTGAAGAAATGGCCAGTTGTAATTGGTCCCCTATCTCAGGGGAGCCAGGCACAAATCTTGTTAGACTAGAATGACACAAATCTGGATCCTGACCAGCTGGAGCAGACTTTCTTCTTCCAATATGCCCATATTTCCCTGCTGAGAAGCCTTCTGCCAAAATAGGCCCCTGTCAAAATTGTAAATGTGGCTTGTCCATCACCAACATGAATCAACATTTTATTCTGCAACAGGTTTGTAACAAAAAATTGTTATTTATCTGCTTTCATCTTTAATGAAGAATGATATTTATAACCATTTAATATCAAATTGGATTCTAAATAGTTTGTTTAGGGACCTACAAAACAGAATTCTGTGTTTCTTATAATACTTTCTCTCTTATATAGGTTAAACATCTACCTTAAAGAGAAACTTCAAGACAGGTTCAGAAAGGGGAAAACCTTGCATTTGTTAAAAATAAAATGTGTTTATGTCAATAGAAAAGTGTTATTAAAATACCAAGAGAGAAAAATCATATAGTGTCCAGTAATAACATAAATTTAATATAATTTTTCACTAAAAATAATCACATTTGTAACTACTCAAAGATGTACTTTTCAAAACATCATTTCCTATTTAGTAATTTATTTGTTCCAAGTTATTCTTATTTCCAGGTGTTCCCATCTCTGTGGCTAGATTAATGCAATTAATTTATCATCAGTTTCTCTTATGATCATACCATAAAAAAAATTAGAAGCTATACCACAGTCTCTTACTTTCTTTCATTTTATTGAAAATATTATGTAAAAACTAAAACTTTCCATACACAGAGCTAATGAGCACTCAGACATCTTTCATTAGGCACCAGAAAGGGAGAATTAAATATTGTGATTCATTTTTTGGACAGAATTTAATTTCTCTTCCCAAATTAAAAATAATTCTGTTATTTTTACCTTCATTCATTTAAAATTCTTTATGATGTGAGTGATACTGCAGTTCCCAATGCTGTAAATGGTATTTTGACTTAATCAGTCTATTTTCTTATCTTCATTCATTTGTACCTGTTTCTTTAAACACCCAGGATTTTAATTGATTTTTTGTTTGTTTGTTTTTTTTCACACAAGAATGTTTGATTCCTTTTAATTCTGTGCAGGGTTGAAATAAACTGCCTGATCAATAGGTTCTGTCTGCAATATTTATGGTAAAGGATAAAGGGAAAGAGTTCAGTGGGTTAGTTTCCTCCTGCAATGCTTCTCCACTGCTAGGACACAGCATCCAATTCTTTTATGTGCTGTATGTCACCTGACAGCTCCAGATCTTATCCATCCTCCAAAGACGTTCCTAATGTCACAAGGAAATTGTGGAGGTGTGTCTGCAAGAGCTGTGGTATTTAATCTCACATTTAGTAAGTAAGCAGGGTGGGTGGAGACTGGAGAATGATTTCTAGCTAAAGAATGATTTCTAGTTTATGATTCTAACAGATACACACCCTCTCTCTTTCACACACACACACACTCCCCTCAGCCCTGTGCCTCTCCAGTCCCTGTGGTTTAGGTTGGACCTGCACTGTGGATCCAGGGGAACCAGACACTCCCTGTGACCACTGAGTGCAGCTGAGTCTGAGTCTCAACATAAAGATTTTTCACCATGGACTTCATCTTCAGGGTGGAGTTGAAAATCTATGTATGGCGTTTATGTGACAAGGGGTGATTGTCTTCACTCTTTTTTGATTTCTGAATTAGGTTGTTGGTGCAAGTCTTGGAATTTATAAAGTCCCAGGGCGACTTCCTTATCTAAGGCAAATTAATGGTTATTACTGGGACTCCTATCAGTCTTCAGTCTGCATCTTCAAGTCTGTGACAAGTCTGTGAAGCTGACCACAGTTACATAACAAAGTTCACTTGTATTTCTTGGCTTGCAAGTAGACACTGGATTAATCTAGTCAGCTCAAACTGTGCAGTTCTGTGTAGTCCAAGCCTCGTTTGCTTCAGTGGTGGTTTCAGATATGCACCAGCCTATGATGATATGTACCTAAGTACCACACTCTCACATATGGTTACATTTATTGCATTTTCATTTTGACTGTTTTTGCAACCTCATCTAATTTTTTGTTTGCAAATAGTTGTGAAAGAAAATGTTTTTTTAATTAGTGTTTAGACAAATGCCAAATGTGTAGCTGGGATTCGTTTAATTATATACATGCATTTCAGGCAGAAAAATGTATTACACAGGCAAAATATCATCTCTGGAGTATAGAACACCTAAGAGGGATAGTTTACTAGCAAGCCATAGGGTGTTTGTTTTGTTCTTTCCCACAAAGAACAAAAGGTAAAGGCAAGCATATTTGAAAGCAACAGCTCCATAACAAATTCGGACAACAAAAACAGTAGCAAACTATATAATCAGATTTCATGTGAAAAGTTTTTTTACAGCTGTACAGAATCCATAACTATATTGACTTCATAAATAGTAAACAAAGATCCAAATTATAGGTCTAAATAAATAAATATTTAGGATACCACTTTCCCTTGCATAGAAACTCTATCTTTTAATTTATGTTATGAGTGTCCATTTAAAATAATTTTAGTGTATTAAAAAATTACAAATTTAAACATTTATCTGTAAGTAAGATTTCAGAACTTTAAGGACAGCCTGAAAAACACAATAATAGAAACATCAGAAAATTTGGTAACTGCCTCCCCCTTTATCCTTTTCACTCCAGAGGAAAAAACCACACATTTTAAAGAAAGATTTTGTACCCTTAAAACTGTCACAGACTAGATGAATTAATTTGACTCCAGATAAATAGGAATGATGATAAAAAATACTTTTTGAATTCATAAATCATAGAATCAATCAAGTTTGAAGGGAACCCAGGAGCTGTCTAGAACTGAATCTTTTGCTCAAAGCATCGTTGACACCAAAATCAGACAGTTGTTCTGGGCTTTGTGCAATACTTCTACTTCAATGAATAACCAAAAGCCTTCAAAGGCTAAAGAAATTCCTCAAAATATGTGTCTATTTTTCTTAATGCATATTTTCTTAAGAGTTATAGTTATCTTTCACTTCAAATAAGAATGTGTCCAGTTTTCTAAACAGAATCACAGGATCACAGAATGGATAAGGTAAGAAGGGATCACAGTGGGGCATCTGGTCCAACCTCCTGGCACAAGCAGGGTTAGCCTAGAGCACATTGTGCAGGATTGCATCCAGGCTGTTCTTGAAAAATGGCAGTGAAGGGAGAATCCACAGCCTCTCTGGGCAATATGTTCAATTTTTCAGTCACCCAGACAGTAACAAGGTACAGCCTCATATTCAGGTGGAAATTTTTATGCATCAGTTTCTGCCCTTTGCCTCTTGTGCTATTGCTTGGCACCACAGAGAAGAGCCTGGTTCCATCCTCTTGGCATTCTCCCTTTAGATACTTGTATATATTGATAAAGTCCCTCTCAGTCATCTATTCTTGAGGCTGAACAGGCCCATCTCCCTCAGCTTTTCCTTGTAAGAGAGATGCTCCAGTCTCTGATTCATCTTCATAGCCCTCCACTGGACCTGCTCCAGGAGCTCCATATCTCTCTTGTACTGAGAAAAGCTCCTCTTTAACAGAGGTTAAAGACATGTCAGTGACTTCAGTAAAACTCCTGAAAGTAAAATAGAGAGGTTGTAAATAATTACTCAATTTCTGAAATGGAGACGTAATGAGGAATGACAACTATCAGAGATGGCAAAAAATGAAGGAAGGAAAACATAAATACTTAACTATAAACATAAATTGTACAGAGTAATATAACCAGGAAAACATTTTTTCTGTACCCATCTTTATGGCTGCCATATAGCTTTCTGCTCTTTTATATGTAGTTTGTTTTTCCTCACTTGTATCTGTTGCTGGTTGCTGTGTTCCCTTTAGTAAGACATACATTTCAGTATATCATTCACTAATATCACAGTGTGACAAGTGATTTACTACGCTTTCAAGAAGATGGGGAAATGAAAGAATGTTCACTAGCTCAAAACATATGTTTTACTTAAAGGAAACATTTTATGGTGCTGTAAAGATTGTGTTTGTTTATTTTTTTCCTAAAATTGTACATTAAATCCTAAGACAAATTCTGTAACTTGTTATTTGGACAGAGTAAGGTAAATACCTTCTGCTCTGTGTTATAAGAGCCAGTATCCCACTGTTCTCATCTGTATCTGTTAAAAGAACAGGTGCAAGGTATTTGTATACCAATAAGGCTCCCGTGATACCTTCAGTCTGAATGTATGAATTGATGGAAGCTTTCCTGAGTTGCAAACAGCTTTTTGTCGAATGAGTTTTGGCAGGGAACTAGCATCTTGTCATGTAGCTGTACCACATCATATTATTCTGTACCATGTAGTATTCTAGAAAAAAATCTACTCATATTGAATCTTACCTTTCTTCTGAAACTAGACAATGCTGTGAGCAAAATCCCAGTGTTGGACCTTGAACACACCATGCTCCCCAAGTGCTCGTTAGTCTGTGCTTGAGGCTTGATACAGTGCAGCTGTACAGCCATGATCAAGTGATTGAGAAGGCTGGATGAGAAGGAGGTGAAGCAAACCTGTCTGGCACCTTCTCTTCCTCATGTGGGAACAGCATTTTCATGCATGCTTTTACTCTGAGTCATAGCTGGCGTTGGGTTGCCTTCCTGGTCCCAGCCCATGGGCACAGACTTCCACATAACCTTAGGAAAGCCTGGTCACTGAGAACTTGCCTGGCCATCAGACATCCTGGTCACTATCCTTGTCCCAGCTCTTCTCTCTTGGATGGATACTGTGGGACTGTGTCTCTTGAAGAGCTTCTCATCTGCTGACCTCTCTCACTCCAAGCTTTCATCTTCCTACCTGACATCTAAGATCACATGCAAAATCTGTCTTTAAAAGTGGGAAAAAAATAATGTTTCAAAATGTTTGGTCTGTGATCTAACATCAAAGTTGAAGCTTAGAACTGATAAATAACATAATGATTTTTTACTTCCAGGAGACAAAACTCTGTTGTAATAATTTCAGTTTTAGCTTATGAGAAAAGTAGTCTTTAATTAGAAAACACTGAGGCAGAACCATTCAAGTAATATCCCAAAATAACTTTATCTTGCTACATTAAGTAAGCCAAGTTTGTTCACTGAATAGTGAAGAACAAAGATGGCTGAAAATGATGTGCTGGTTCCTAGTCCTATGAAGACATATTTTTGTTGTTTACTTAAATTCATCCATGCTGTGGTTTAACCCCAGATGGCAATGAAGCGACACACAGATGCTCACTCCCTCCCTCCAGGATGGGATGCAGGAGAGAATCAGAACCATAAAAGTAAGAAAGCTTCTGTGTTGAGAAACAGACAGTTTAATAGGCAAAGCAAGAGCCACACACACAAGCATATAAACCAAGGAATAATTCATCACTTCCCACAAGCAAGTGCAGGTATTCAGCCATCCCAAAAAAAAAAAAAAAAAAGCCAGGCTCCATCATGCGTAATGGTTACTTGGAAAGGTAAGTGACACCACTCTAAATGTCCCCCTCTTCCTTCCTTTCCCCCCAGACATATATTGAGCACGACACAATGGTGACCAATTGGTCAGTTGGGGTCAGCCATCCTGGCTGTGTCCTCACCTAAGTTTGTGTGCACCCTCAGCCTCCTCACTGGTGGGGTGTGGTGGGAGACAGAAAAAAACCTTGATTCTGTGTAAACACTGCTCAGAAACAATGAAAACATCCCTGTGTTATCAACACTGTTTTCAGCACAAATCCAAAGCATAAACGCATACCAGCTAGTGTGAAGAAAATTAACTATACCAGCAAAACCAGCCCAGTCCATTAGTTATAAAGGGTATATGTGACACCAAGGAGTTATGCAAAGTAAAAGACACAGTAATGAATACCTCTGAAAAATGCCAGATTATGTATCAGAGGTTCATCTGTTGTATTAGTAGCTAAGAAGTGTGTTAAACAACAGGCAATAAAGTTTCAAAATGTCTTTTGAAATTATCAGCTCAAGAAGGAATTTAGGAAATCTTAATGCATCAGCCATTGCCTTCTCTAGATTCTGAATACTGCTTGTTTAATTGTTCCTAAAAACATCTGGAAGTTCCTGAGTTAAGAAAGGAGGGGAAGAAAAATGGAAACAAAGGAAGCATGTTGGGCAGACAGAATACTTGATATTTTAAAGCATTGATAAGATGGTACAAATACTAAAGTATGTCCAATTAGTATTGTTTCCTTAGGGGGGAAAAACAGTTCTGATACAGACCTTGTTAATTAAAAAATACAAATTAACACTTGAAGCATACCTGGTGACAGTCAATTGGATTAATAATAAATAGATCTTGTTACCCTAACTTACTGTCATTTTTCATTGGATTAACACTGTCATTAATAAAAATAATTATGCTGTTGTAATAAACAAAGCAGTGGGAACATTTTTGCACAACAATTTGACTTAAAAAAAAGAAAATAGTAGGTACATGAAAACAATGCAGTGCACACAATGTAACTTAAAATATTATACACATAGCTCAGATACCCAAGAATTCTGTTGGAAAATGAAGTGGGTTTTTTTTCTGTACAATTAATTTTTTAGATTCATTTAAAGAAGTATTTTTTATTTATGTTTCAAAGAAGGCATTGTGCATTTGTATGATATGAATATTGAATGGGTCATTTATAATGAAAATACCTTACAAATCCAGAACACAGTTCTGGACACAGGAACTGTGTAAGTCACTGCAGAAGTGAGGTGGGGAGGAGGGACCTCTGGAGCAGGGGAAGGACTCAGAGCTAAAATCCCTGCAGCCCATGGAGGACCATTGTGGCACAGAGACCCCCCTGCAGCCCATGGAGGAGCCTGTGCTGAAGCTGTGGATGCTTGAAAGGAGTCTTGTGGACCCGTGGAAAGGCAGACCCACGCTGGAGCAGGAGACCTGTGGACCTGTGGTGAGGCAGACCCACGCTGGAGCAGGAGCCTGTGGACCNGTGTTTTAAGGCTGTTTTTTTTCTCACTATTTACCTTAGTTTTTATCCTGTTAGTAATAAATTTTAGGTATTATGATGACCCCCCTCCCTTCTGCCTATTTGCAGAAAGGGATTTAATGGATCCATAGAATCCGGCCAGGGTCAACCCACTACAAGTACATACATATTTCCTAAAATACTTAGCTCATCTGGAAGGTGCTACATTTCGAAATACAGAGCATAAACAGGATTAATGGGAGCCAAAGAGAACTGGTTGATGTATCTTTCTTCTGTTTGTCTTCTTCCCCAGAATTCATTATTTTTGAATGAAATAACTACATCTCAGGTCTTTCTCACACATCTCTCTTGCAGCACTCAGATCTGCCACATCTTCAGATGTTTTCATGGTTTAGAGATCCATGGTTCAGAGATCACTTAAACTCCCTACAGGTTTTCTTTTTTTTTTCTTTTCTTTGTAGAAAGTAAATTGTTGACAGCAACTGATGTTGTTTAACCCTGGTATGCACATAAACCCCACACAGCCCCTTGCTCAGTCGGAAATAGAATCCAAAGGGTAAAAGTGAGAAAAATAATGAGTTGAGACATAGGCAGTTTTATAGGAAAAACAAAAGCTATAATTTTTCACATCTTATTTTTTGTTATTATTTTTCCTATAGGAGTCAAAGATATTTAGGGAAATCCTAACTTTTCAGATTTCACAGAAATTATTTCATGAGGATGAACACATCCCTCATTGTATCTCTCTCCATAATTTCTTTCCTTGAGGACTTCCGGAAAGGGTTGACCACCTAGTAGGTGGACAATGACCACCTGAGACCTTTATTATTACCAAATACTCTGTCAATTATTCAGTTATTTTTCATTTGTCTGGTTAATTTAATTTTTTATTTCAAAAAATAAATATATTGTTTTTCTTTTGTCATATGGATTTATGAAATTCACAGTTAAATAATAGATACTTTCTTGAAGCCAGGGGCTTGTATAGGGGAAGATCTTGAGTAATTCCTGGAGAGTGGCTGGGGGTTTTTTCATTTTTTGTTTGCAGGGGGTTTATTTTGGTTGGTGTTTTTTTTTCTTTCTTTCTTTCTTTTATATTTTTTTTTCTTTTTCTCCCTTCTCAGGGACTGCAGTTCTGTAACTCTTAATGTTTAAAAAGTGCAAAATGCCATTAAGAAGGTTATTGAAGTAATCTGGTATGGTATGAAATGCAATTCTTAGTGTCTAGATGACAATTAATCCAGTATGTTCATCTTTTCTAAGCCATTCATTGTAGGTCTGATATTATTAAAAGAGACAAGATGTGCAAGACAGGTGTTCTGAAAAACTTTCCCCTTGGATAAATCTGAAAAGGGTATATGTCAGTTGTTCCAGACTTCTTTTTGCATGAAGGCTTTCTGGTTTTCTTTTCTAGAAGGTCTTGAACACACAGAGCTGTGTTCATGTCAAGGGGAGGAAAGCAGTTTATTCTGTACTCCTCTTTTACCACTATAATACATTAAAGAAGAAGTCTTGCTTGGTTACTTATGTTACACTGATCAGATCACCTGGTTTAACAGGTCTATCTAGGTTACTGATTATACTAATTGTGTCCATCACTGTTTCAGTTAATACTGAAATTTAGATTTAAACTTATAAAATTTTCAATACAAATTTAGATTAATTACCCTTAAGATTCATTGTAATTTTGATATATTATGTTGGAAAAAAAGTAAAATAATAATTTCCTGACTCATCAAAATTGTGAAAATTTATGTTGTCTGGAATTTACCATGAGTGTTTCACAGAAGTATGCTAATAGAGCAGCCAAATGAGACTAGTCAAATAGTCTTACAAGTGCTCTTCAACTTCCATCTATAAGCAAAAATACCTTTGAAAATATAGTACTGTAGTCTTTATTTTTTTTTCCTGCAAAAAAATCAGGTTGCATTTATAGGATCAAAGGGCAATTCAGGTGTGAAGGCACTTCAAGAAGCCTTTAGTCCAACTTCTCAGTCAAAGCAGGGGCAGCTCTGAAGTCAAGCCAGGTTGCTCAGCACTCTGTCCAGGTGTTTTGAAAGTTTCCAAAGACAGAGACAATGCCATATCTCTGGGCAACTTACTCTGCTGACTGGGAAACCTCATGGCAAAAAACTTTCTACCTACATGCGTAAAATGCCCTGTTCGAAATTATGTCTGCTGCCTCTTAACCTCTCAGCACCCTGCATGGCTTAGTGGTGACTCAGCAGTGCTAAGTTAACTGCCGGACTTGATGGTACTAGAGGGTTTTTCCAACCCAAATGATTCTATGATTTTATGTTCAAGGACCTGGCTCTGTCTCCTTTCAGACCTCCCCACAGGCAAATATATGCTTTTGTTAGGAGCCTTGCAGGCATCTCTTCTACAGGCTGAACAAACCCTGGCCCCATAGCCTCATCTCATAAGGCAAGTAGTCCAGTCCTGATCACCCTGGTGGCTTATCAATGTCTTTCCTGTACAGGACACACTAATTAGATGCTGTGTAATCAGTTTTGAGTAAAGGCATGAATAATCACTTCCCTGGCCCAGCTGACTGTGCTTCCATGAGTGTTGCTGGCTGTCTTTGCTGTCAGGGCACGTGGCTAGCTCATGTTCAGCTTGCTGTCCCCCAGGGTCTCTTTGCTAAAGCTGCTTCTTAGTCTTTCAGAGCCCAGTCTACCACTGCCAGGGGTCTTCCTTGCTTGTTACAGGACTTTGCATTTTGCCTTCTTGAACTTCATGAGGTTTCTCTCAGCCTGTTTCTCCTGACTGTCAAGGTCCCTTTGGATGGCAGCCTCTGCATGACCTCCAGTGTATTGACTGGTTTCAGCCCTAGACAAATCTAACATCATCTTCACAAAAGCAAATCAAAGTTTTTCTGACTTTAATAGTCTTGATTACAGAATGGAAAGGTTTAGGAGAGAAAAAAAAAAGATTGTAAAATATTTAAAATAGTTAATAAATTCCTATTCCAAGTATTATTCATTGGCTTGCATTCTGCATAAGATCTTGCTCTCAGACTTTTGCATTATCTGTAGTAATTGGTAAATTAATTTGAAATGAAACTGAAGAAATAGGATTTGATACAGCATAGAAAATTCTGCACATTTTATGCATCAAATTGCTTTACAAATGCATCCCTTACACTCTGCCTTTAAGCAGCTGGAGTTGATAATATTCCTACTAACAGGTGCTCTAGGCATAAAGAGACAGGAGGTAGACTTACACATACACTGCTCAGAGACAGAAAATCTTTACAATCTTCTGCAACAGAGTTTTCCATAACTAGAAATAAATGTGACACAAAGTGACTAGATCAGCAATGCCCTGCCTTCTAGTTTAGTGGCGATAAGGGGCACATCTTACTTTCTTCCCCTAAAGGTTTTGTAGTTTTCATGAAAAATTAAATGCTTTAGCAGTAAGAAATTTGTAGTAGTCAAGTGACAAGTATGCTTAATTAAATCTGAAGATTGAAAACACAAGTGTTGAAGACTGTGAGTACTCAGTTATTCACTCAGAAGAAGACCTTCTGGTACACTAAGAACTGTAATAGTCAAAAGGAAACACCACCACTACCCTAAAAAAACCAACCAACCAGCCAAACCTCCCCCCCCCCCAAGAAAACCACCCCACAAACAAACTGAACAATGCATAAACAAGCAAACAAAACCAAAATTAAACCAAGAGCCCCCCAAACATATGCAAACATTAAAGTTACTGCCATTCACTAGGCTACACTAAGAATTTCAGTTTTGGGCTTGGGAATCAGAGGTGAGAACTAGACTTCTGCTCACAGTGTCTAATGCCCTAGTAGATGTTTGACTTCCTTGCTGAGGTATGACAGAGTCCCTCAAGAAGAATATTCTCAAAAAAAAGTGCTTAAGCTGTCATAAATCTTTTATTAAAACAACTATGTTTTGCTGGGAAAAGAGTAAAGAGAAAATGATTCAATTATTGTCTTCATAAACTAAATTTTAATATCTCCAAAAGATAATTTCCACTTTTTCCACCACCTGGCTACCATCCATTTATAGCAAAATAGTTAAAACTGTAAGCACTGTACTAGCGTCTTTACACAACTAACATTACATGTGTCTGGTCTTCAGGTCTAGGATAAAGACATTGATGATGGAAAGGAAATGTGGTCACTGTGTTGTTTTCAGGCTGTCAACAGGTGTTCAATTAGTATTTAGTAGAGTGTGAGTATCCTGCTATTAAAAATGGGGTGCTGTACAGAGACCTTAAGAGGTCAGGAAAAGTTAATAAGTTTTCACCAATATACATCCCAAACTGGGTTTGTAACAAATGACAATCATAATAAAACTTCTGCAGAGAGCATGAAGAATGACTTAACCTCCTGATATCAAAGTGCACTCCCTGATTTATTCTGAGAATAACCTTCTACTTAGAGACATTTGAGATCAACACCATATCTATTTCTAATCAGAATGTTTAGAAGAAAGAAAGAACCTTCTATGTCTTTTCAAAGCCAAAGTGAGTACAGTTACATATTCAAGGAGGGATGGAATATTTTCCACATTATAAATAGAACATATCAATGAAACTTAAAAAAAGGGATAAGAAAGAAGAAAGTGTTGTTTTTTCCTACCCCCTACTGAGCTGTTTGTTGTAATGGAAGGAGATGGCAGACTTTGTTTTTAAGGTTTGATTTGGGTTGTAGAGTCAAAATTAATTTACAATTCCAATTTATATTTCAAATTACTTCATTGGGCAGCTTTTCATATTGAATTCATTAATTTTCTATAGAAATTATAGGCTTTTGTTGTATACATTCTTTTATCTTTTTAATGTAAATTCAAACTCCTCTCTTTTATGTCACTGATTGTCCAGTTATCATAGGGCTGTAAGGGATAATTCTAAGGTAGCCGGTGTCAAATCATAAGTAATTTTTCTCCACCCTGCACAACCCATTATATTTACAAAGTTATGCACTGTGAAGCTATTTGACCTATTTTGAAACCGTGTTTTATCTTTCAAAATCAAAACAGTGTTATTTCCAAGATTATGAATCTTCACTGTATTCTCACTTTCTTGTCAGTCACATTCAGTGTAAAGATTTGGAACAAAGTTTCACAAATTTATTCCGCACTATACTTTCCAGGCCTGTAGTATAGTAGAAAAGACAGAAATGGCAAGGGTTTGACAAGGTGTTAATAATCCATTTCCTTTTAAAAGGTTAACCTTTTGGCTTGCTGCCTTCTAATACAGCCACTTCAGAGGCACATCACATACTTAAGAAACAGTGAGATTGCTTAAATTAATATCAATAATGACCATTAATTTCACCTGATGTAAGGCTTTTTGATTTGTTATGTCATTTGCAAGGCAAATTAAGAGGGAGCAGAAATTAGATTTCTTCTTAATGCAATCTAAATTGAAAAACTGGGAAAAATAACCATAGTAGGAAAAACCCCTTATTGTATAAAAGTAGAAGCATATGAAGCAGTAATTTTGATGAGCCCATAACTGAAGAGATTTTGACTTACATTACCTATGCCTTGCCAGTAAAATACATACTTCAGTAGCTAAAATTGCAGTATATGTGGTTTCATCTCAGAGTAATGAAAGCTGTTTTGCTGATTGTAATTTATTTGATAGGAGATAAATGCCAGTAAAAACTGAGTGGTTATGTCAATGATCAGTTGTAAAATAGAATGTATTAAGAAAACCCAAGCTGTGCTGTACTTTTGAGATATCACATTACATTTACAGATTCTTTAAATCTGAAAACAATGTCTCTCTGAGCAATAGTGTCTCTAGTAATGATATTGAGTAGATTACCAAGGAAATTCCAGAAGGCAAGTTTTCAAAATTCTTTCTAAACACAAAAAATTGAATATGTTCCCTCACCAAAAAAAAAAAAAAGAAAAAGAAAAGAAGTCAAATATTAATGGAATCTAAAATATGCCCTCTAGGTGCAGGTACAGCTTTAGTAAAGAACATGGTAGAATTCAGCTATTTGTACAGTTGGGAAGGAAAATGCTACCCATATTAATCCCATTTCTCAGGATACTGGAGGTGAGAGATAGGAAAGACCCGTTAAAATGTCTAGACCAACCTTTTGTGAATGCAGAATTATTATCTTGTACTATGTATGATATGTTTTCCAGTAATTTTGCTAGAGCAGCTTTAAATCACACACAAAATTTTCCATTTCTCTCCTCAAGATATTTCACAACTTCCCTGGAAGCTTATACTGCTCTGACAAGAAAATAAACTAGGAGTCAAGCTGCTGATTCTGAACTGACTGCAGGGCATCCTGAGGCTGCTGTGGCCCACCCTTTGAGATTCCCTTCCTGTGACACCAGACCTGGGAAGCAGGACTGCTGCATGCCTGGCTGTCACACTGATAAAAAGTCAAGACTGAGCACCCATCAGGATTTAAGACTTTAAAGCTCTTCCAGGACTGTCTATACAGACATGTCAGGTTCCTTCCACAAGACACTCTAAGACTCAAACATATTGAAGGGGTCTGGGTGGTCAGCATGCCAGAGGGAAAACCTCTGCAAGACCAAACAGTCATTTGTGAGACAGGAACTCAAGTGTTGCTCTAGGATCCTTCCACAACCATGGGTTCTTACTATTCAATGCCTTAAATTAGAGTTGTGTTTACTTGATGGTTATAGGTGCAAAAATACTAATTATATAATGGTACTGATTTAATCAGACTATCAGCGGCTTATTTTCCAGAGTGGTGACTGTCTTATATCAGCAATTGATGAAGTACTTGGTTTTAATTCCTTTTTATCACGTACATGACAGAACATTATTCACAGCAATTTTCTTTATTATTGCTGCTTTTTTAGGGGGGCTACAGTCCTTTTGCATTTTACAATTTTAACAAAGTGCTCTAAAAGCTTGAGTTTATTATTAATGAAATCATTGGATAGAAATAAAAATTGCAGCAGCTGTGTAACAAAGTAGTTCCTAGAAATCTGTGGACATGAACCAACTATGCATAATTTTCTAAGGGGTTTTAAATCAAGCATATCTGCAGCACTGAATATTAATAGAGCTAACTACTGTCTTCAAAATTTGCACCCACATGACATGTAGCGAGTACTTGGAGAACAGTCTACCAGCTACCATGACTCTCACCTCAAAAAAACCCTGAGTCTTAATGAAATTAAGATTTGCCAGTGATTAATTATATAAGGAAATTTTTTTGGTTTATTTTATTTTTTTTATTTCCTGTTGCAAGGATAAAATATGTCCTCAAAAAGCACGGCACTTCTCTTAATCTTCTCTGTAGGTTTTGGATTTCACTTTATAAAACATGTGGGTAAAATACATAAGTAGTCGTGCGAGAAGGCATCTAAAAACCTCTACTATTGCCCTCACTTTCCAGATTATGCAGCAAAAAATTATCTTCCTATGCCTGGCCACCTGAATCTCATCCACAGGTACTTCAGCAGGGTAACTGGGACATCCCTCAGGTCTGAATTCCCCTCCAGGCAGCTGATTATGGTGTTCTCTCCTAAAGTCAGTCTTGTGGCTTTGAAACCACCCTGCTAATAAAGGCCAAATTCCCAGGTTCCCTGATTTGTTAATAAGCCTTCACATCATGGCAGTAGTTTACAAAAGTGAGGAGAGAGGAGTGGCACCCTGAAACTTCAGGTAGTTGGGAGATGTGGAAAAAGGCCATAAGAGTACTTAAAATCAGCCCTATTTCATAAATTCCTAACCAAACAGTGAAACCACTTGCCAGTGAATTAGCTAATCTTTCATTTGGCACTATGGAAGGTTTTATATTGCTCTGATTTTTCATCAGATAACCTGATCTAATGCAAGCTTCACCTAAGTCAATGTGAGTGATTCCCTAGATGGTGTGAGAAAAATCAAACTTTGACCTGTATAATCATGAAAGAACTCTTCTGAGAAATGAAAACTTTCTTTAAAATAACATTTATTAACTCAGATTCAGTGAAAACAAAACCTTTCTAGTGGCTAAGACCATGAATCTGAGCTTTGTTGAGTTATACGGATTTATCACATTAACTGGCACTACCACAGAGTTCACCAAGATTTTTTCAAGGCTGAAGAAGAACCCTGGGACAGATCATGACAATAAAATCAAACCTTAGGACCATCTTTAGTGAATTATCCTCTGTATGTCAAAATTGTAAGAGCCAATCAGCATTTGAGTAGACAAATTTCAAAGATCTCGGACTGTGAAAGAAGGATTTCTCAGAAAATCACAATAAACAACGTTGTTCAGCCACAAAATACCCCAAAAATCCCAAAGAAAACATGGGTTACTAATATAAAAAATATACAAACCTGTATAACAGAGTAATTTAATGTAGTTTCATGCTTATAAGATGTTTGTTATTTAGTGTTTTCAAGGACATTTAATTTTTTCAAGATACCATGAAATAACGTTTTGAATGGTGACATAAGCAACTGGTCCTTAACTAAAAATATCTGACTTTTTTTGAAATCTGCTCCTGTTAACTTTGAAATCAGTAGACAAGATGGTAGAACTTCTGCAGGAATCACAAGGGAGGTATTTTACAGCCCATAAGACACAGAATGGAGAAAATTCTGTTCCATCCATAATAAAGAAAACTTTGCACTTTTGCCTATAAGGATTCAAGTTAATTGCTCTTTTATTAAGGCTTGAAAAAGCCAATGGGTTTTCTTAAAACTTCCTGTAAAGAAATATAACGTTTTTATCCAACAGCTTTCTCTTTCAGCTCTCAGCATGGCACCTTGATAGTGAGAGAGACAACAATACTCTGCATAGCCTCATTAAAAAAGATTGAGAATGGCTTACTTTTTGCTCCCAGTTGTTCCATTTTCTCCTTGGGTTCTGAAGAACTTATTGAAGAAGAGCCCTTAAAATGCCAAGAGCAGGTTTGAAACGCTACATACAGATTATTTTTAGGAGTGAGCGTCCTTGATAAAATATTGCGATTCATGTATATGCAATATGTTAAGTATACTTCAGTGCTACAAGCTTGATTTACATTTGTAATAGATGATAATTACTGTTCCAGGAGGAAAATAAAAGGAGAGGTGTTGTTGTGGTGAAGAACTTGATTAGTGACAACTGTGAAGCGGGTGAGACAGGAGAACCAAGAGACACATCATCTTACACTTTTATTGGACAAGGAGGAGAATACTGTTACCAAGGCTGAGGAAAAGGCCTTTTTCACCTTAGTTTTTAACAGAAAGACCACTTATCTTCAGGCCAACCACCCCCCTGAGCTGGTAGCCAGGGACGGGGAGTAGAACAAACTCTGTAACACAGGAGGAAGTAGTTAGTGACCCACTGAACCACTTACACACTCATGGATGGAATTCCCCCCAGGGTACTAAGGGAATCAGCAGAACTTACCAAGACAGTCTCCATCATTTATCATCATTCCTCATTAACTGGGGAGGTCCCAGGTGACTGGAGGTTGGCTAATGTGATGCCCATCCACAGGAAGGGCCAGAGGGGCAACCTGAGAGACTTGAGACTTGTCAACCTGATCTCAGAGCTGGGAAAGGTTACAGAACAGATTATGGCAAGTGCAATCACACAGCACATACAGAAAAACCAGGGAACCAGGCCCAGAGAGCACAAGTTTAGGAAAGACAGATCCTGTTTGACCAACCTGATCTACTTTTACGACCAGGTGACTTGCCTAGTAGATGAGGAAAAGGTTATGGATGTAGTCTACCTGGACTTCAGTAAAGTCTTTGATACTGTCTCCCACAGCATTCTCCTAGAGAAGCTGGCAGTCAGTGGCTTGAAGAGATGCACTCTTCACTGGATTAAAAACTGTCTGTGTGGCCAGGTCCAGAGAGTGGTGGTGAGTGGTGGTACATCCAGTTGGTGGATGGTCATGAGTAGGTTTCCTCAGGGCTCATGATTGGGGCCAGTCCTGTTTTATAACTTTACCAATTATCTGGACGAGGGAATTGAGTGCACTCAGTAAGTTCAGAGATGACACCAAGCTGAGCAGGAGTGTTGATATGCTGGAGGGTAAGAGGGCTCTACAAAGGGATCTAGACAGGCTACATCAATGGGTGGAAGCCAACGGTGTGAGGTTTAACAAGGCCAGATACCAGGTCCTGCACTTGGGACACAACAAACCTGAACAGCATTACAGACTAGAGGAGGAATGGCTGGAAAGTGGCCTGATGAAAAAACACCTGGGGATTTTGGTTGACAGCTGGCTGAACATGTGCCAGCAATGTGCCCAGGTGGCCAAGAAGGCCAGTGGCATCTTGGTCTGTATCAGAAATAGTGTGGCCAGTGGAAGTAGGGAAATTATTCTTTCCCTGTACTCAGCAGTGGTGAGGCTGCACTTTGAGTACTCTGTCCAGTTCTCTTGTCTTGTCCAGTGACCCTTGTCACTTCAAGAAAGACATGGAGGTGCAGAAGCATGTCCAGAGCAATGAAACTGGTGAAGGGTCTTATAAGAAAGAACTGAGGGAGCTGGGTTTGTTTAGCCTGGAGAAAAAGAGGCTCAGGGGAAACCTTATCAGGTTCTGGAACTTCTTGAAAGGAGGTTGTAGCCAGGTGGGGGTTGGTTTCTTTTCTCAGGCAACTGAGAACAGGACAAGAAGAAATGGCCTTAAGGTGCACCAGGGGAGGTTCAGGTCAGATATCAGGAAGAATTTCTTCACTGAAAGAGGTGTCAGGCATTGGAATGTGCTGCCCAGGAAGGTGGTGGAGTCACTATCCCTGGAAGTGCCCAAGAAATTACTGGACCTGGCACTTAGTGCCATGGTTTAGTTGACATGGTGGTGTTTGGTCAAAGGTTGGATTCAAAGATCTTGGAAGCCTTTTCAAACATTAATGATTCTATTCTTCCCTTCCCTTTCCGTTTTTCCCTCTTCATTATGCATTTTTCCTGAATTCTCTGTTTTCCTCTCTTAGTACATTTTAAAAGTATCTGAGTCCAGAAACATGATTTTTTTCTTCATATCTATAAACTCAGATTTTAATGGGGCCATGGGCTATTTAACTGTGAAAGTAAGAAAACAAACAAAAAAATGTCAGAAGTTTGAATTGTATTTTCAAAGTGGAAGAGGGCTCACACAAGTTTTTCTCCCATGATATTATGATTCCCACATCTGACAAGTCTCTCTAGATCTCTAGAGTTATTAAAGCCACTTTATTTCAGAGAAATGTCTTTGGTGAGTCCTGCAGAACCAGATTCTTTGAGGAATATAGAAAATATCTTCATATATGCAAAAAGAATACAGAAAACAATAGTAAGCATCAGAAAAGAGCACAAACTTATGCAGTAAAAGACATAAGATTTTATGGTGAAGTCAATATTTATCGGAGTTTATTGCTTAAAAGCAAAACAGATCCCTAAATAATGCAGGCAGTCCCCAGAGATACAGCTACAAATATGAAACAAAAGTAATAAGGAAATGTTTGGTTGCAGAAATAAAGAATAATTTAAAACATTTTCACTTTTAAAAAATGCAGAAAAATTAACAGAAAGAAAGCACGGTAGCAAGGAAGAAGATGAGAATTTCTTTGTAAAAGGAGAGGAGTTCTGGGAATTGGGAAGTGTAGGTGCTGAGTGGAGGCTAATATTTGGAAAATTTAAAAGATAATAGATAGTGAGATGTTCTAAAACCAGGAAAAACTGAAGAAAACCCACCACACTGGATTTAAGAGTTATGTCAAAAGTATGGAAAAGGCTATATGAAGGGAGGCTGGTATTAAAGAAAAATTAACAAGATGAATAGAGAGAGAAGAAAGATGGACAATTAAAATGCAAAAATGAGAATATGAAACATAAACTGAGAAGAGCCATGACAGAAGTACTAAAATAATCCACAGTACATCTTTCATTTTGCACAAGTTGTTAGATTTTTCAACTGACTGAATAAAAACCACAGTAAATATGAAAGTACTCAAAATAATGAAGATTCAAGCATTCCTCTGTGGATTTCCTGACCAATAGAGAGAAAAAAAAAAACCACAAACAAACCAACAAAAAATCTGATGAGAAAGTGAAGGACAGAAAAGTGACTTGAGAAAAGATGGTACGAGGGAACTTGTAGATCTGTGATTTCCATGACAATTTCAAGAATGATGTATGATTTTATCCTAGTGTCTGTGATCAAGGTTAACATTATTAATAAAGTAAATGTTGAGAAGGTATGTATTAGAAGATCAGACACTTTTTGCCTTAATTTTTTCATCCCCATGAATAACTGCATCTCCATTTGATTAGATAATATCAAATCTATAAACATCTGTTTGTTGACTACCTGTATTTATTCTATGAATGACTCTATGATGCTTGAGATGGCAGAAAATCCGACCTTCTGTCTCTGTCTTATTGTGTTATATGTTTACTATTTCTAGGTCTGGGCTGCTACTGAGTATCTTTACCTGATTTTACTGACTCTTCACTGGAGTTATACTCTGACATGGGCTTCTGTGAAGTTGCTAGTTCAGCGCTACTAGGCTGTAAATATGATGCAATGGTCCAAGTGATCAGTGCTCATTTGACTGAGGGTTTTCAGTACTTTGGAACAACAGTTATGTTCAGCTTTTTGTGAGTTTTCAAAGTACCTGTGATGCTGAAATCTGGTAAATAAGAATGTTGCTAAAAAATCACCACCATGAATTTGGTTTGATAGCATAAAAGCAAGGCAACAGGGTTTTTTTTTAGAGTGATTGCAATGTCTCTTTCCAATGTCACATCATGAATCAGTTTATCGTTAGTCTTCTAAATTCTGACCAAAGAGAAATCTAGAGTTTGGGGTCAAATTACTGTGACTATCTCTCTGCGAGAGATGCAGCAAATTTATGAGACAGCAACATTTTAACCTGCCAACATCTGTAAAATTAGATACCCACAGTACAATTATGAGTGAGGAAAGATGCACTTCTCAGTATTTGGCTTGACACATTAAAATATGGTATTTGTTGTATTGCATTATTTTCAACCCTTCATGTATAAAATTATTTGCATTATAACAGTCACAATTTTAGTAGACTTCCCTACAGAAAGTCACAACAGTATGCATAAACCATTACTCTGAAAATTCAATTACCAGTTAGTTATCAATTTCCTGCACCAACAGTAGAAAATAATGCCTGTGTGTAATTTCTTTTTTGTTGTTATTTGACATGTTGTTGAGTATTAAACTTTATTAGCAATCAAGACATTGAGCAAAACAAAACAATTAATCTTATCTATGCTCTTTATTTTGTCATGGTTTTGAAACAGACTATCATTGAAATTTTCTTCTAAGTAGTAGAACTCCTAAAAAATATTTTTTCTTTTTCTTTCTATTCCTGCAATGTAATGTTTATTAAAAGTAACTTGCTGCTGCAGAGAAGCTTCTTGGCTCAAAAAAAAATTCCTTTTTCTAAGCAGATTATTGATTTTTTGCTTTTATGTCCTACACATCAAAAAGACAGTGCCTTTCTTTTTGCATAAACTTTTTCATTAGATGAACATTTCTGAAGATGAATAGAGAGTTTTGATTTCATATTAGTGTCTATAAAATCTGGAAAATACCAGAATGATATATTTAACTAACATTAACACTCTTTTAACTAAAAATTTTGTCTGTGTTTTTGAGATTTCATATATATACAGTTCTTCTCCTTAAGATACTGCAAAGCAATTTTGCTGTAAGTCCCTCAATAAAGGTCATAAATCCTAACATAGTCACATGGATTCCTTATATGGTATTCATAATTCGTAATGTTTCATTTAAAAGTATTTTATTTGCACAATAAACCAGAAAGAAACACAATAAAAATAAAATAAACTAAAATAAATCAAAGGCAATAATACAAGTTGCGATATCTCCAGGCACCAGTTCTATTTTGGTGTCTTCTAAGAGATCAAACCCATCTATTTAATTTTATTTTTGACTGCTATCATCATCAAAATAATATAGTGCCTGGGAGGGAAGAAGACAATACAGTCCATCGAGCGAGGGGAGAAAATAAAGGAAATAGAGTCAGTACCATAAAGCAAGGCTTAACACTATATAATATGCACATAACCCCACACAATTTTTGTCCTTTGTCTTTAAGACTAACCTCTGCAAAATTTGTCAAATGTAAAGGTTATGAAATATTTATCTATTTGTTTAGTTCTTCTGTAAATTTATGTAAGAAAAAAAAAATGGGTTTTCTTTCTTCCTCCTCATTAATCTGAGAATCTATTATGGTAAGGTTCACTGAAACATTAAATTATTTAGCAGCTTTACCTTCTGCTACAGGAAGAAGGACGTGCTCCTAAGAGCATGAACCTTGTGGTCATTAGCATCATTAGACCTATGATGTGCCCCAAAATATTAAAATTCTATTTACTTTTCTTTTCATCCTTAGTATATTTTAGAATATAATTTGCTTATTTTGTTCTATAGCTCAAGATGCCCTCACCACACTTATTACAGATGTTCAATTTTTAGTCTATTTTCATTTTGTATATGTATTTTACATCTCGTCATCCTTTTCCCCCTGCCTGGTGTCTCCCTTCCCCTCTCCTCCCCTGCAGCAGTAAAAGTCATGGCTATCAGCTCTGCAATCAACTTGTGTGCCTCTTGTTAACAGTATATTATCAATCCTGCTGATTTTGCCCCTACCTCTGTTTGCAGGATTGTGTGTACTTATGCTGAATAAATGTTCCACAGCCTTTGTTAGGTTATCTGATAACATGTTAATTACATTAAATAAAGAACCTGGTGGAGGTCGGAGAGACACTAACAGGTGGAGCAACCCCAGTGACTTGCTCAGTGAACTGAGGACACTGAATTGGAAGGTTCTTGGGGCATCCAAGGACAATGACCCAACCCATGGGAATAAGCTGTCTGTCTACTGCCTGCACTAAAAGATGGCAGCAGCCTCCCTTCCACCAGACTGGAGATGCAGAACTTGCCTGGGTCCTGAGGATGTCTGGAAATGGCAATCCCCAGCACCTGTCTAATATTAATTCATTTTATTCCAAAGTTGTGGCCACTGTCCCTTGCTGTCATCTCGTGTCTGTATTTTTTCACTGTAATGGTTCCCAAAATGTTGAATTACTATCCAACCTGAAATATTTTTTAAATATGCCAAATCGTTTCTTTTACTTTTTCATCCCTTGTGTAAAAATCTGTGTGTAGTATTGTTCACCCAATCCTTTTCTCTTCTTTTTTTTCTCATGTGAAACAAAGCTTCGTGTGCTGAATACTGGATTCCTTCCTGTTTCAGGTTCATTCATTTATGGATTTTTTTGATTTTCTTTTCCACAAACAGGGAAAATCCATCAGCGTTCTATTGGCTTCATCCTAGAAAATGCCTGTATGGCAGTCTCTGCTATTCAATTCAAGGAGCTCCAAAAGTAATTAATTTTCCATAGATGAAATACCAAGGTCTTGTTCATGCCAACACTGCTGATATTAGCTCTCTCTGCAGTACAGTGGGTGGATCTGTAGTGCATAGTAGCTGGCTCTGTCTGTTCTTCAGTTTTATGCTGGTGCCCTTAACATCTTAAGACGTAAGATGTAACCAATATTTAGATTTTAATTCAGTCTGATTTTTTTTTCCTTTTTTTTAATAGGTGTTTTAGCGCTAGTTTGTTTTTCCACTCAGGATAACTCCTTCACTCATTTTATTCCGGTTGTCACCTGTTTGAAGCCAAGGGCTGAAGCAGACTTAGGTTTTGTATAGACTACTGGAGGAACAGAGGGTGCTTCTAAGCTCTTGGGGTGCAACCTTACGCACAGAAGTCAGCTTAAAAAAAGTCCCTGGTTGAGATACACCTATATAAGCACTTGCATACATGTAGGCTCTTGTAGTCAAAGAACATTAAATAAACACTTATCCTTTTGTAGAGTAAATACTAAAATATATAGAATATGTTGAATCTAAAAAAAATCCTTATCCAGTGTCAACTACAAAGAGGCTTGACTGTTTCATTCACAGACATCTGTACTGTGGAAGTCCAAGCTTAAGCGGGATCTTGTTAGACACCTGATCAGTAATTACTGGGTCAGAACCACTTCGAGGGTTGTGTGCCTGTGTGTGTGGAGGGGGCAGGGGTAGGTCGAACCTCACAGAGGTGGGGTGGCATCGCATCCCTCATGGCACCTCCTGGACCCCACATGGGGAAGCCCCGACGCAGCTGCCAGTCACAAACAGCCCGCGAAAGCTATAACACCCCACAGCTCCTGGAGACCCTGACCCAGCTTGGATTGGCAGGGACAGTGAGAACACGGCCCCTCACCCTAGCCTGGGACCCCGCAGTGGCCAGGGGGGGCAGAGCCCTCACCTAGGGGTTTGGCTGTAGGGACCACAACAGATAAAACCAGAGATATATGTTTGGCAGGTGTTGCAGGCCTGCCATCTGGACATATGAGAGCTGGTCTTCTACAAAGTTTTGACAGTAGATGTCGCTCCCTCTTTCTCCTTCTCTCTCTTCTTGTTCCCTCTGCTTCTTTTTCTTCGCTCCTTTCTTGATGCTTTGGGTGGCTTGGAGCTGGAGGGATTGGATTTGACTTAAGTTTTGTGGATTGATTAGATTTTGACTTGGGTGTTGTGGATTAGTATGCGCTGAGTTGGTATTGTGGTGGAACATTTTGTCTAGTTTGTGTAGTGCCCTTTCTGAACCTTAGCCAAGTGCCCTTATTTTCTCCCCTAGATTAATAAAGAAACCCCTTGGGAACAAGTCTGTGGCTTATTCTCTTGTCATTATTTCAAGATATTGAAGAACTCTCTCTCTCTATATATATAAAAGTAGAACTCTATATATATATATAAAAGTAAAACTCGTAGGTGAGACCATGAGCCTGGAATTTCAGGGCTGGAGTGTTGCAGAGATCACCTCCCTCAGTGCCTGAATCCAAACTGATTGGAATTGTACAGCTTCATCTTCTCCATGGTACAACTCTTTCTGAATTATTTATGACAAAGCCTGTTAAATTGCAGTCTTCTACTTCCATTATCTATTTTTTATCTGATAGATAATATGATAAGTCTGCAATTAATATCCTATTACAGATGTTGTGGAATCTTCAGAGGCCTGTGTTTAAGAGCTGTCTAGCGCCCTTCAAATATATTATCATTTTTAGCACTTTTACCAACCACATATCATGTCTTAAAGACCAGCAATCTACAAATGATATTTTGCAAGTAGTTCAACCTCCTGTTGTTATCCAAAGCAATTCATTTGCTGCTGTATTGATCCACTAAAAGAAGTGATTCCTATAAATCTTTAGAAATTTTATGTTCTCTCCTTAATACAATATTGTTGTATAAGAAATACTACTGTTTATGTCACAGTCTAGAGATTAGTCCAGTTTGCATGATAAACACGTAATCAGTCATAAATTCCTTGAAAGACAATGAACAAACATCTGGAAATGACAAAGAATACTTGTTAAACCACAAGTTAGAACTCATCTTCACAGATGTACAGTAAAAACATCACTATTTTTAAGTTGGGCAGGCTTACATATTTCTTCCCAATCTTTTAACTTTTTTCACTTTTGGAGTCCTCTTCAGCTGCCCAATACACTCCCTCTTCTACCAAAGTGCTGCTATAACATTTCAGTTACAGGAGATGCCAAAATGTCTTGCTAATTCATATGTAAGTATTTAAATAAAAAATCCATTTCACTGCAGATTTTGCATAAATATTAAAATCAGAAAATTCCATGGATTTCAAGTACTTTCAATGAACTCTGACTTAAATCTGTCCTAGTTACAGTGGCTGGGANTGGGCCATCAAGTACCCCAAAATATCCTGTGACTCACTGAGTAAATTGCCCATTGTGAAACACCTCACCCTGGGGGAGGTACTGGGTGTTCCTATCTGAACCCATGCATATATAAGCTTGGGGTTTTGGTCTTGGGGCACTCACTCACTCGTCAGACTGAGAGGAGGACCAGAACCTCAACAGGACTGCAACTACCACTCTCAACCAGACTGCAACCACCAACCTTCTGGAAGGAAAACAGGTTTTCTCTTTTTCTTTTTGCTTTGGACTCAGGGGACCATGTGGTGCTCAGCACAGAGGCTGGTGAGCACCATACTGTTTGTGCCCCAGGGGGTTGGGTTGTACAACTGGGTTTTGAGGGCTGAAACCAATTTTTCCTTTATATCAGTGTATGTATTGTAATCTTTTTATTAAATTGTAGTTTTGACTTCTAAACTCTTTTGAGTTGGGTTCATTTCTCCTGCTGGTTTACTTTTAAACCAGCACAAAATCATATCAAGTAAGTATCAAATTCTTCCTCCATTACCTTTGCCTTAGATCTGAGTTGTACTTTATGCCTAAACAGTTTGACTTCTTCTCTTCATTGATAAATGAAGTTACATTCTCTAGATGTTTAAGTCAATGGTACACATGTAGAGAACAACCCTCAACATAAAAGAACCTGAGTTTTCCAGGGAAATATAATGCAAAAAAAAGCTTAAAAATATGAATATTGGAATATTAACAGTGCTCAAATAAGTCAGTGTTACTTTTAGCTGGACCACTTTGCTAAGCCTTGCTTAGGATAATAGTAGTTCTAATAAATGTAGTATGACTATACAAATTGTTCATTTATAATGTCCTAAAAACACACTAACATTACTAAGAAGCTGCAATGTAGAACAGCTGTTGCTTGTTGCCTTCAGCCTTGTTCATGCTGAGTAGGAATTACTCCAGATGTAATTTAACTGCAATGCTCTTGGAATACTCGAAGGCATAGCTGAACTCAGAACGTGATGAAAAATTTCTACAAAGCCAGGTTAGGACTCCACATGCAAATTTTTTTGTGTTAGTAAAATTGATTTAAGGCAGTTTGTGAGAGGCTGGATTCGTATCTCACTGGGTTATTTATTGTGTGGAAACAAACTCTGTGCGTGGGGTGGAAGGACCAGGCCTGCAGTCCCAGGGCGGAGCAGACAGAAGGCACATGGAAGCCATGTGGCAATGATACCTTAACACTTTGTATGTATGTATATATTTTATATATTTGTAAATTCTACACAGCTGTATAGCTTCTCATATTTGAAGTAGCAACTAGCAGTTTCTAATTCTGTACTACACTCCTAAATGTCTGAATTAAGGGTAAGGTAGCGACCAGAATATTTTATTTGGGACTCATGTACCAGGACTAGAATAACAATACATATTGTAGTCAAAATAAGATAGAAGACCCAGGGACCTTGAAGAAGTTCCAACCAGGGAATGTGATGTGAAGAAGTAAGGTGTCTTGAGACCCTCGACTCAATTCTAGGAAGGTGTGCCAAGGGGCAGACCAGAGAGAGGTTCTAAGGGTGGCACCAAGGTGGTATAAGGATACAGTCCTTGGGTTGGATGTAACCTTTAGTTAAGATAATTAAGTACTGTTATAAAATTAGGAATCACCCTTATGTTGCACGTGTGTCTATATAGTTTTGGAACCTGAAAAGCTTTTCAGTAAAGAACTACTCTCTACTTTACCAAAATTGATAGTGCCTTGAAACATTTTTCCTCATTTTAGGCAACAGCAAGAGCCTGTCAATCAAAAAGGCCTACTGGGTAGCCCACCCATGCCACACCTACTGGAGCCTCTGATTGGCTGTGCCATCTCACTCCAGCTAGGAGGGCACTGAGTGGTCAGCAAGCCAGATGTCCCGCCTGGGAGGTGTGGCCACAGTGTCCAGGGCGCATAAATAGATTGGTCGGGGAGTTTTGATTTCTTGGTTTGCCTTTCTCTCCTGGGATCTGCTGCTGTGTGACTTTTGGTAGTAATTATTTTCCTCTCTTCTCTCTTTCTTTACTGCTTTCTTAATCTCTTTTCTTTCTCTTCTGGGTTACTTAAAACCAGTGGGTTATATTTCACTAATTTGTGTGTTGGTGTTTGCTGGATGCTTTAGTAAAATGATTCTCCTTGGTTGTTACACTTGTAAAACCTTTTACCAAAATGTATATTTTCTCATTAAATCAAAGGAAGTCTCTTGGGAAGCACATGCAGCATGCTCTTTTAATGTGAATTCTAGGCATTAAAGAACTTAAAAGCTCTGCAAAATTTTTGTGTGGGAACTCTGGAGAGTCTGAAATATTAAGTAAACCACCTGGCCAATGTTTAGATTGACCTAGGGCTTACACAGCTCCATCTTCTTTCCTTTTTTTCCCTGCTTTATTGCTCCTCAGGATGAAGGGCAATATTCACCTGCCTATGAAAAACATATCTGTATGTGACCTTCAGGGAAAGGTTGCAATCCTGACCACTAAAACAACAAGCCTAAACAAACAAAACTTAAAACTTAAATAAAATTAAAAAGTTATTATCTAGGCTACCAAATTTTAGCAAAAATAAATATGAGATTAATTCCATTTTTGGTCATTAAGATATTTTGGCTTTGAGTTCAAGGAGGCTTAAGTTTCTTCCTTTTTATATATGTAGGTGGAAGAACTGAAAATGGGGGAAAAAAAGAATTTTTACTCAAGTATTTCATATTATGGATGAAATACATGTGTACTTACCTAATATTTAAGATTCACTGAGATTCATATCTAACAAGTAAACCAACTCTGACCAATAGTGTTCGTCTTTGAATGAATTATAAAAAAAATATGTATAGTATTATGTAAGGACCAGTCAGTCTCTTTCTACCTTCTAATGTAAGCCAAGGATTTAACTCTGACTAAACTGTGGTCTAAACTGCTTTGATACTAACTTCCTCCAATATTTTGCATGTTTGTTCATCCAACTAGTGCCAAGATTTTCTGCCTCTTTTCCCCTCCACCTTTGTTTCATTATTTCTAAGAAGAATCTTTATTAAAACCATGACTTTTTTTTTCAAAAGCTATTTATAATTACACAAACAGTAAAGTTCCTTGTCTGAAGTGATAAACAGCCTCAAAAGCTTTCCAGTAATTGAATAAATGAATGAACATGAAGTAGTCAATACATAAATTGGAATAAGGCAAGAATGTTATTCTATTCTGTAGTTCTTAAATAGTTTCTAAATATACATTAGATATTATTTTGTTTTATGTCCAGAATTACTGTAACATCAATACAAATACAATTAAATTATGTAAAATAAGATTTGTATAAAATTTATTATTGCTGGAAATGTTAAATTATAAATATTTAAGTAATCAGTTGCAACATTTTTCCATTGAATGTTTTAGTGATGCTTGTCAAATGAGGCTATGCAGGAAATAACCATTAAGTATGAAACCCAGAAGCTACCATACTCTAAGGCATAAGAGAGACTGAATCATTAAAACTAGATTTGCCCACCATTAGGAAAAAAAAAAAAATCCTTTGAAGACTTAGCTTAGATATCAAATGAATTATTCAAAGTAGGACTTATATGGCTAGCAAGTTCTACTAAATGTCACTTCCCCTTTCCCTTCACTTTTCCTCTCCCCTTCCACTTCCTTTTCAATAAGTTGCTTAGAGACAGTACTAATAGATTTCTGTGTGGCTTCTTTTTCATATTTTGAAAGTTGTTACATAATTTTTTGTGAATTAATCCCAATTTGCATTTTAATTTTACAGTCATCATGATTTAAATCAGAATACAAGAATTGCACCTGTGTTCTTAGTTCTAGTGGCTTTTAACAGTATTTCACATTGAACATTCATTATGATAATCATGCAAAATTTTAAAAATAAACTGATGCTTCATATAGTATGCAGTACAGTGTGTCCAGAAAATAACACTTAATTTTTAATTTAAAAACTTTATAAGCAGTTTTGGACAATGGTATCCTGGGGTGCATTAGGAAGGGCATTGCCAGCAGGCCAAGAGAGGTGATCCTGCCCATTGAGCCCTAGTGAGGCCATATTTGGAGTGCTGTGTCCAGTTCTGGGCTCCTCAGTACAAGAGAGACATGTATCTCCTGGAGCAGGTCCAGCAGAATGCAGAAAAGATAGTTAGGGGACTGGAGCATCTTGCAAGGACAGGCTGAGGGAGCTGGGCTTGTTCAGCTTTGAAAAGAGAGGCATTATCAATTCATACAAATATCTTAAGGGCAGGTGTCAAGAGGATGGGGCCAGACTCTTTTCGCGGGGGCCAGAGGAGGATGATAAGGGGCAGTGGGCATAAACTGAACCACAGTTTCTGATTATGAGGAAAAACTTTTTTACTTTGAGCGTGACAGAGCATGGGAACAGGCTGCCCTGAGCAGTTGCGGAGTCTCCTTCACTGGAGGCATTCAAAACACACCTGGATGCAAACTTGTGCAATCTGCTCTAGGTGAACCTGCTTTTGCAGGAGGGTGGATTAGGTGACCTCCGGTGATCACTTCCAGCCTTACCGATTTTATGCTTTTGTGACTGTAATTAATTTTTGTTTAAAAAATCCTGTGGCTTTACTTTTTCTACCCTTAATGTTTATAAGCAGAAGTCTATTTGTGTAATCATTTGATTCTTCCCATCCAAATGTGTGCCTTCCAATCAAAACCAGAAAAAAATTAATGTTTTAAACCTTTCTCAGTCTTTGAAGTTAATCTTTTATCTTCAGAGTTATCTTAATGATTGAAACTATTATTAATTTAATCATTAATTTAAATAATAATAATCTAGGAAATAATTCCAACAAATAAAAAAACCCAAACCCTATTTGTTTCATTGATTAGATTACCTGTTAGTGATGGGTGCTTTAATACATGAAAGGATGCTAATTATATATCTGATTAATCAGAGTGATTTGTCATCACAGTACTTCTAGTCTTTCATAGATTTCAGAAGAAGTTACAAGGTAGTGTTCCATCGTAACATTTCCCCTGCTGAAATGGTAGTTGCAGAGATTTGAAAAGTCATTTCCTGTTCATGCCAAAAAAAGGGAAAAGATTACTTGAAAAGAGTAAGACTGTATTAAAGCACTCACANTAAGGGCAGGTGTCAAGAGGATGGGGCCAGACTCTTTTCGCGGGGGCCAGAGGAGGATGATAAGGGGCAGTGGGCATAAACTGAACCACAGTTTCTGATTATGAGGAAAAACTTTTTTACTTTGAGCGTGACAGAGCATGGGAACAGGCTGCCCTGAGCAGTTGCGGAGTCTCCTTCACTGGAGGCATTCAAAACACACCTGGATGCAAACTTGTGCAATCTGCTCTAGGTGAACCTGCTTTTGCAGGAGGGTGGATTAGGTGACCTCTGGTGATCACTTCCAGCCTTACCGGTTTTGTGATTTTATGATTTTGTGACTGTAATTAATTTTTGTTTAAAAAATCCTGTGGCTTTACTTTTTCTACCCTTAATGTTTATAAGCAGAAGTCTATTTGTGTAATCATTTGATTCTTCCCATCCAAATGTGTGCCTTCCAATCAAAACCAGAAAAAAATTAATGTTTTAAACCTTTCTCAGTCTTTGAAGTTAATCTTTTATCTTCAGAGTTATCTTAATGATTGAAACTATTATTAATTTAATCATTAATTTAAATAATAATAATAATCTAGGAAATAATTCCAACAAATAAAAAAAACCCCAAACCCTATTTGTTTCATTGATTAGATTACCTGTTAGTGATGGGTGCTTTAATACATGAAAGGATGCTAATTATATATCTGATTAATCAGAGTGATTTGTCATCACAGTACTTCTAGTCTTTCATAGATTTCAGAAGAAGTTACAAGGTAGTGTTCCATCGTAACATTTCCCCTGCTGAAATGGTAGTTGCAGAGATTTGAAAAGTCATTTCCTGTTCATGCCAAAAAAAAGGGAAAAGATTACTTGAAAAGAGTAAGACTGTATTAAAGCACTCACACTGTTAAATGGAGTGGTTAATAACAGCAAAAGAAACTATTTCCAGATGATTTCATATAACAAGCTCAGTGAGCATAATGGAAATGAAAGAAAAACAATGCAAAGTGGATGTTAAAAAGTACCCTTTCACCTGTAGAAAAGCAAATACACAGAACTGTTTAGCAGACAAGGATGCTTAATTAGAAATATGGGGATCAGTCAAAGAACAATTAGAGTATAACCAGGAAATAAAAAAGTTATTAAATGTGTTCTTATAAAGGCACTCCTACCCTGCTCCCCACATTTCTTCTGTTTTTAGTGCATTTTCTTCACCACACAGTTTTCAACCCTGCCAATATTTGTGATTTAAACAATCAAATTCATTGATGCATTGATTTAATTCTTGATTAAAAAACATAATCTAAAAAGATTAAAATTAGTCTAACCACAAGAAAAATTCACAATTAAATGAATCTTCTAATGTATAAGCCAGGAACATAACTTTATAAAACTGATGAATATGAAAGCTACTGTGATATTACATGATGTAACTATATATTCATTGAAAAGGTTCAAATATTTTCTGTCAGGATCACATAGATTCAACAACAACACTATTCCACAGCCTGAAGAGGTACTCTTAGTTATTCCTATTTCTGTTTGTCCTTTTTACCAAACATCTTGCTTCTTTTTAGAATTTGCTTTATTGTATTCAGATAGAATAATAAGAGCTGGAAACTGAATTATTTGGCATAATGATGTCTTAAATTGCAGGGGTTTTTTTGTCATGTTCCTTTCTTATAATGTTCACATATATACATATGGATAGAAGATTGTTTCCTGTCCTTCCAATTTGTAATTATCTTATATTTCTTAGCCACTTAAAAGGTGTTTATGGAATAGGATGTGTTTCTAAGACAGTTAAAGCTTAGCTGATACTATAAATTGCTGTTAAAATAGCTGGGACTGTAGTTACAAAAAAATCAAAAACTCCCACACACCTTGTAACAGTTACTTCTACAAAGGCATCAAGTGCTATCAATGCTTATTTGTTCTCTTGCTTCAATACTTATTTGTTCTCTTGATGGTAAACTATTTTTGACTAAAATATCTGGCGCTCAGACAGACCAGATAGCTGCATTCTGAGGAAGAGTAAACAATCCATTCTGCATTTTCTGAAGATCCTATATGTATATATCTGTTGGAGAGACTATATGGAAAAGAATCTCCCACCAGCAGTTGTTACTAGTCCCACCACTGTAAAGCAGAAAGAACAAATGTATCTAAAAGGACATTGTAAGAAGTATTTTCCTGAGCTTAATCCCTAAATGACATAAGGTTATTATTACACTTCAGAGTGAATTCCCTGATGCATTGTGTTAGTAATTAGGAATGCAAGCAATGAGAGTAGATAGAGATCTTTATTATTTATGCTAAAAATGTAACAAAAAATAAATTAATAAGTTCCTCTCAAAAACCCCGGTGTTCCAGGGGTTTGTGATCCTACATTGTAGGTGGTACCATTGCAACATCAGAGCCCTTAAGACTACTATTACATTATGGAGGAGCAAGTTAGGTAAACTTCATCACAGCATTCGTTACTTGCCTTGATAATATACCATAGTTTTAAAAAGTTAATTATGTAAAAAGTGTCATGAACTTACTTAAGATATAAATAACAGTTACTTTTAAAATGTTTTTTTTTCTTTTTTTTTTTTTTTTTGGTATTGGTAGATCTTCAGAACCTGTGGTTCGCCATAAATGTTCTGCCTGGAGTGGAGTAGGTAAAAAGGAGATTGAATATCATGGATGATATCTCAGTTTTTTCTAAGAAACTTTGTCTGACAAAGTTACCTGTGTTTCTCCGAGTTATGAAGACAGAAAATCAACTGGAGAGAAATGGGAGGGGAAAATGTACCAAGACTAGAGGCGCTCCTATGGCATTTTGGTATTGAAAATGAGGCATCAGACCTCAAAGGTCCTCTACAGGAGCCACGGGCAGAGGAGGTTTGGAACAGACACAAATTCCAAAGGATGTGTTACCAGCCCTTTATGCTGAGACTACTTTAAAAACCATAGTGCTCAGTGAGTGCTGAGGGAAGTAAAGAGCAAATGTGAAGAAAAGCAATTTCTGAGATACACATAGATACAAGATAAGTAACACTAGAAATGTAAGCAGTGGGGAAAACAGACTAGGATCCTGGCTTCTATTTTCTTAGTTTGTGTTTTTTTCTTACACAATGAAAAGCCTAACCTGTTGTTTCAGCTTTGTAGCAAGATGTCTACCTTTAATCACTGAATAATAAATCTTTTCTATACAGTTCTGTACTTCAGGGGAAAAATGGTGAATCCCTAGTGCATTTAACAATTGCTACTCTAGAAGAGGTATTAAATCTAGGTAAAGAAGGACATGCATGAGCACTCAAGAAAAATGTGTCTAGAGTTCTGGGGACTGATTCTTGCAAATTGCTAGAGGAACTGTTTATCTTCTGATGATAAATTTTAGGTAGATGATTAGTAGCTTCTATGGCTCTAAGCAAGCCTTAAAATGTCATATATACTTAAGTGAAATTCCAGAAAACTAACCATTTATATATATCTTCCAGTAATTTCTAGGGATGGAAAAGGCAGATTGGAGAAATACTCAGCATTAAAAGGGTATAAAGGGGTTAGTCTGCTCATCCCTGTTGAATCTGTGCTTGAGATATTAATTTAATAATTAATTTTATCTTAATTTTTTTTTTTTACTGCAGTCATAAGATTCAGCCTTATAAATCAGGTGCATACTTGCTCCATGCTTGAAGCCCTGAAATCCAGTGAACATGTATAGTTTGTAATACTAAAGAAATCATGCATGGGTTATTTTACATTTTTGATGAAAACAAATAGAGCCGGATAACAGAGCAGATGACTTATGGAGGAGGAACTTTTGTAAAATACTTGAAAGCCAGATAGATGTAGATGTATAAAGCCATTTTCTGATGACAGAATGCAGCAGTATGCTAGAGACCCTCAGCTACTCTAGGACAAGCTGACATGTCTACTTTGTACAGTGTGGTCTTGGTGAAATCTCAAATAAGTAGCTACTTTACAAGTTAATTCAGTCTTTTTACCTCTACTCTCATGCTAATGCATACAATCCAAACACAATTCATTGTTCCTTTCCTTGGGAACTCTGTCTTGTGTTCTACACAGGACAGGTAGTGCTTGGCAGGTTGTTCTTTTTGCAATTAATTACATCTCAAAAAGAAAAAAAAATTAAAGTTTTCTAATGGCTTCTCATGATTGAAGACTTCCCTTTAAATTATGATACTATAACAAACATCATATGTTTGTGTTGAAGAGGAAAGACTGGAGATGCAGATGTGTCAGTGGAAAAAAACCCACAAAAAACCAGTACAAAACCACAATTATTTTCAACACCTTTTAACTATAAATATCAGAAGACATTGTGTTACTGATTATGCATATTAAGTATATGACAAACACCTGTTCTCTCATTCATGTTTTACATTGCAGGCAAAGCATACTGCTGAGAGTCAGAGCTAGAATGTTAAACATCACTGCCAAAAAAAAGTCTGCCAGGACTTAAACTTTTTGTCTCACAGCACCTACAGTCATACTTACCTCATCAAATTTCCTACTCACTCTAATCCAAGAACACTGTAGGAATTGGCTTCTTTCCCAGTTGTTGCTGCATATCTGCTCAGGGAAAGTAATTTCTGCAAGAAAAAAAGTGCTGGAGCACTTTCTCTGTTAAAGAAAAAATTTAGATAGGTTCATCTAAAACTTTTCCAGGACAAATACTGTCTTTCTTTCCTTCAGCTAGAGTTACAGCTTTGCCATGATGTCAAGATGCAAATGACCAACTGTTACAGGCAGCTCTTCCCATGCCCACCAGAATGCTATAGTACCAGTGATGTTTTCCCAAGGTTTATTTCCTGCTTGCACTAAGCAGGGACTGCACATGCATTCTGTGCAGAGTATCACTGATCTCATGACAACAACATTGGAATTCCAATACATTGGGAAAAGATGTGTAATGTATCTCCCCATCCTCCTCTTGAGAACCCCATCCATGGAAAAATATCAGTCACCAATGTTGCCCATAGTATATGTATTTAGGGGAAGTGTAGAGGGAATCACTAGCTCATCTCTTGTTCAAAGTGGTACAGAGACTGATCCCTTTTTAATACTATCTAGAAGCTACTCTTGGTTTAGATTAAATTTGGATCTCTGAAATTAAGCCTATGTGTGAAAAAAGGGAATTCAGAATTTTTTTTATTTTTGGGGAAGTGTAAATCCTTCTGTTGCAAACAGAAATTCAGTAATTGCAGCGTTACCCAAGATGTATTTTAATCTTAATCTAAAATGGTTTCTGAGGAAATAATTTTTGGATTCTCAAAGGCCCTTAGATCCTTTGTGGCAAAACTGCTCCCCAGGTACACAGATCCTACTACAGAAGATGTGTTACATCAAGCTGAGGGATATAGTTACATGAAGCTGGACTAACAATCACCCCTGTACTGGTGCAGCCACATCTCAAGTATCATATCCAGTTATAGGCCCTTTAATTCAGGAAAGACTTTGAAGTGCTTGAGTGAGTCCAGAGAAGGGCAATGAAGCTGGTGAAGGGTCTGGAGGGTAAGTCCTACGAGGAACAGCTGAAGGAACTGAGGTTGTTTAGCCTGGAGAAGAGGACTCTCTCAACAACTATCTGAAAGGAGGTTGTAGGTAGGTGGTGGTTGACATCTTCTCCCAGGCAACTAGTGACAGGACGAGAGGACATAGTCTTAAACTGCCCTAGGGGAGATTCAGGCTGGACGTTAGGAGGAATTTCTTCATAGAAAGGGTTGTTAAGCATTGGAACAGGCTGCTCAGGGAGGTGATGGATTCATCATCCCTGGAGGTTTTTAAGAAAGGACTGGATGTGGTATTTAGAGCCATGGCCTAGTTGACAAGATAGGGTACAGTCAAAGATTGAACCCTATGATCTCAGAGGTCTTTTCCAACCTGATTGATTCTGTGATTCTGTAATAAGTCTTCTACACAGTCAGGACTCTTAAAAGTTATGGTTTCTTGTCTTGGAATAATTGCATTAAATGTGGTCCCAGCGAATAACATTCACCTGAAAACTGGTAAAATTAAAATTCTTAGAAAAAGTTCTCCAAAGCTCTTAAATTAAGGCGATTCTTAATTATTTTTAAAAAACTGTTTCAAACTGAAACCAAACTCATAATATTCAAAACTGCTATAAATTTTGGCTTTGGAAAGGAAAGGATGAGTCTGCTTAAAAACTTCAGAATAACTTTCTAAACAGTCAATTAGAGAAAGCACAGTTTTGAGTAGGGGGTATGTATTTTGGATAAAATACTTTAGGGTGGCATATCCAAGAGCCAGGGATGCACTTCATTTCAATACAGTTAGATTACAGCACTCAGAAAGGACAAATCATTTCACTGAACATGCCTTTGTATTTATGGCTTGAGACTATCAAAATGAGTAATGCCCTAAGATATGTGATGTTCATCTTCTCTAGTTTCTCGTTCCCTTTGGAGGAACTAACATCTGGAAAAACTGATTACTGAAATCCTGTTTGTTATTAAGAGAAAAAACAGCATGAGTGATCACCTTCTGGTTATGTGAGCAAAAAGAGGGCTATGATAACTTATAATAGATGTATATTCTAATAATATTTGATGTCTTACAGTTCAGAGTTATCATCAGAATCAGAAAAGAAAGAGATTAAACTTCTTAGAGCTCCTGATTCATACTTAGGAGTTTGGTTAAATTGCAAAGTTATTTTCTTAGAATTTTCTCATCCTTGGCATCAGGTACTGTAACCAGCAAAGCATAACCTTATCTCAGGTGTCTTGTCACATCTGGCAAATTTGTTTTATCTTTGAAGTAGATCTGTATCTGTCATTAATTCTTTAAAAGACTTCAAAAAATGTGTAGACTCTTTTGGGTTATAATTCCTTCCATTTAATTTAGTGGTCATATTGCATGTAAGTATATTTAACCTTCAAACTCAATCTCTAATAGTTTACTGAACAAACAGAAAGCTGCTAAAATTTGAGTGAATTGTAACAGTGTAATCTATATCTTCTATTTTTATTTTCTTTGTCTCACAGAAAATCTCTGCAAATTTTAATGTTACTTTTAAAAGGTGAAAATGGGGGAAGCCACTCCATCTATGTAATAATATTTTATACTGCTCTATCTGTAAGTAATCCATTAAAATGGGTTAAAACTGAGGTAAATCAACACTAAGCACAATGTCTCCTTCTAATTTGGAATCTTAAGCTTTAAGAGTATGAAGACAAAAATAGAGACAAATATTTCATTCAGCTTTATCTAAAAAGACTAGTTAAAACCATTTTTCTGCTCCTTTTCATAACATGAGATATATTAACGTTAATAATACACTTAAATTACAGTTTGAGCACTATGATTTTTCCTTTTCTCAATCATTGCATTCTGTAAGTGGAATAGGTTCTTTCCTCCCTACCATATGCATTGTTGTAGAGGAAAATCTCACCTACACAGTCCTACTCTTCTTCAACCTTTTCTGATTTCATAAGCTAAAAGCCATTAGCATTTTCAGAAAATCTGGGTGTTTTATTGATTGCATTCTTACTTATTTAGACTTCTGAATATTTCAAGAAAATACTACTTACCATTCATTGCTGTCAATTTGTTTTCTACTGCTAACCCATAGGAACTAAGGGGGGTATTTTTTTCTTTTTGTGCCTTTTTTTCTTAGCTACTGTATCATATATTGCTAGATAAGAGAGTCCAAATGGCATTACTGAATTGAAGGGGGAGCCATGAGTGCACTTAAATGGTGGATCACTGATTTTTCCATAACTGGAATTAAGAATGAACCCATTCACTGTTTCCAGACCAGTCCAACTCACTCTCTATGAGACAGGTATGTCCCAGGGGAAGGCAGACCTGAATAGCGTGAGTGCCAGCCACAAATGCCACCTGAACTCAGTAATTATTTTGCAGCTTGAGGCTATGATTGCCCTGGCAAACTTAACATAGACAACACACAGCTTTAAGCACTGGTGAGTCCATTACCTGTTACTTTGCCTACTGGTGCTAGATCAGTAATCGTTCCTGCAGATGTCACAGTAGACCTACTAAACAACTTGGCCCACTTTAGGGGATAAAATGGATGGAGAAGAATTGATGAAACCACTTTGATTTTTCAAGGGAAAAAATATTTTAAATATGGGGCAAAGTCACACCATGTGGCTTGATGTTAGGGTTATACAATGGCTCCTGGTTCTTTGTGTTTACCTGTTAGAACATGGCTGAGAACACATTGCTGTGTGAGACAATGACAAGGATAGAAGGAGGAGTGAGAAGTAGTCACTTGTGTAACTTTGAGGGAGAGTACTTAAAGACTTGTGGGGACCAGGAAGAGGGTGAGAACTAAATTCTGAGTTCAAGAATTTTAAAACAAATCTGAACAGCAAATACATACCAGAAAGAACATTTAAACAAGGGAAAATATAGTCAGAAAAGCCCCAAGATGAAATATTTCAGGGGAAGCATCTTTCTTAAAGAAAAAAAGGGGCAAAACCACCATGAGAATCAAATTCAGTCCCTCTGTAAGAAGTTGAAGACATGTTTTATTTTAGGAAATGAAATTTATGTAATATAAGCATAATTTTAAAAGTCTTATGCTATTGGACTCCCCAAGCAGAGAGAGAAGCAATTTTGCCTATTTCTTCCATTTTGACACAGCCACCCATCTTTATGATGAGGATACAGAAATGTACCTCTTTCAGATTTCAACATAAGTTGAATTTGCCATGACTACCTCATGCAGATTTGATTTTACAGACCTCTTGGAATAAATTTACTTTTCATGTGATAATGTTATGTTGTTCCAGACACAGCAGAATAATCTACATTTAGAAAAATTCAAATTTTACAAGTATTTTAGAAGACTTTTATATTTGACTCTAGTTTATTGGCTTCTTTGAAGAAAGTATCCATTTTTAAGAACAAATTCTAAGAACCCACCTGCCATTTAGGGAATGTCTGCTTCATTTTCAAGATCCTGATAGTCATATTCCACAATCTGATAATGAAGGTCATTTAAGAAACTTAGGAGATTTCAAGTCCCATCAGATCAAATTGCTTCTACTTTAAAAACAAAATTAAAATATTCTTAGACTGTGTTGTGGTTTGAACCCAGCTGGCAACTAAGCACCATGCAACTCCTCACACCCTCCCCCATGAGCAGGATGGAGGAGAGAATCAGAGGGGTAAAAGTGAGAAAATTGGTGGCTTCAGGTAGACAGTTACTAGGTAATGCAAAAACTGCACACACAAACAAAGCAAAACAAAGAAATCCATTTGCTGCTTCCCGTGAATTGTCACGTATTCAGTCATCTCCAGGAAAGCAGTGCTCCATCACGCAAAACTATGAGGTGGAAAGACAAATGCCATCACTGTAAATGTCCCTGCCCTCACTCTCCTTCTCCACAAAGCTTTTTTGACCATGATGCCATATGGTATGGAACATACCTTTAGTCATTTGGGGTCAGCTGTCCAGACTGTGCCCTATCCCAACTTTTTGTGCTCCACCCAGCCTACTTACTGCTAGGACGGAACAATAAGCAAAAAAGCCCTTTATGCTGTGCTAACGCTGCTAAGCAATAAAATTAAAAAAAAAATGAATTAAAAAAATAAAATCTCTGTATTATCAACACAATTTTCAGCACAAATCCAAAATATAGCTTCATACTAGGTATTTTGAAGAAAATAAACTCTATCAAAACCAAAACCAACACAGATTATTGTGATATATGAATTCTTCCTCAAGTGAATATATACTAAAGTCAACAAAATTAATCAATTTTTATTTTTGTCTCCTATACTTATTCAGCCTTCATTAGCTGGAAGCATGAACAAATTGCTGAATGTTAAATTACTTAAATATAACATTGCTCAGTATTTCCTTTTGCTAAACTCATGGAAGTGAATATATTACTTTCTTGGATGTTTTCCTTTGGATGTATGGATAATTATTATTTCTCTAAAATGCTTCTTAGAATACTCAAGGTTGGTTCAGCTGTGACCAGCAGTTGGAAAAAAAGTTATTCAGCTTTTACTTATGACCTTTAAATGTGCACTCAATCATGGAATTCTCTGTCCTGAAATAGAAAGAAATTGATGGCATATGCCACTAAATGTTGCCTATTACAAGATAGGCACTGAGGTTTAGAAAAGTTCATAGCAGATAAAATGTAGTGATTCTGAGGCAATGGAACTTTGTTGTAAGTAGTTCTGTTTCCAGCTTTTTATGTTTTCAAGGCACATATTCAGATTTTGTGATCTAGTATCAGGTTGGGTGGATATCTTTTCTTTCTTTTGCAATGTGAATTATTAGATTGTTTCTGTGTGTTGACAAAACTAGGTGCAAACCCTTTTTTCCCCCTCAGATGTAATATATTATTCGCATTTCCATATGTCTCACTGAAACAGCTAAGATTTTCAGAAAACCCTCTGCTAAGAAAGTGCTTATGCTTTACCATATCCTTAAATATTGGTTTTTCAAAGCTTGCAAAGGGCATTTTGAGTCACCATTAGAAATTAATTATGTTATAGCCTTCTACAGATTAATATTAAGCATGCATATGCATATCTTTTTCTGGTCAAAGATAACCACAGAGCTATTATTTCCTTCTGATAAAGTTAATGAACTCTGATTTTCCTAGGCTTTCTTTTAACTTTACCACATTTTTGTCATCTGGCATGGGAAAAGAGTAGTAACATTTCTTCACCTAGCCCTTTTACAAAAATAATTTATCTTTACTCATGTTTTTTTCATCATCTCTATTTAGCTAGCACTTTTTTTTTTTAATTCAACAGATATGCTCTCTTTTCCTGTTTAAGTCCAATGTCTGGCAACATTAAGTCCTTCCCTTTAATGAAAGACTTTAAATAGAGGCGTAATAGAAATTTAAGTATTCAGCCATAAAAGGGAGGTTTTTTATATATGAATGTGTGATAAACTTTTCCTATAATCTACTTTATTACATTATCAGCTCTTTTTCTTTCAGTATTTCTTTGCCAATTTATAACAAGATAAAAATATAAATGTGATTTTACACTTGAAAATATTATGAAATTAATAGTCATAAATTATAGTTAATTTATAAGTTAGGAATAGTAAAAACTGGAAATAACACTTTTTATGGTAGAAATTTTTAGCTAATGTGATTAAAATTAAAGTGCAGATTTCCAAAGGTCAAAAAGTAACATGATCATGCACAGTTTCAGAACAAGGATGCCACAGCAATTCACTTCATATAAATATCAAGCAGAGGACTAGTGTCCCAGTTACAGAGGCCAGCACAAGCTTATCACTGTGTGGTTGTAATGAAAACTGTGTATTCTACACCCACTATATAATTTCTCATGAACTATTAATAATGGATTGTTTGCAGCAGCTGTCAGGCCACGCCTGACACCTCAGGCTATGAGCTGGGAGTTAAAGAACCCTGAGAGACACAGAAGCGTTCCTGTCTTCACACCAATGACTCAGCCATGATAACTCCCCTTTGGTGAGGCATTAGCACCTTCACACCCAGCCTCAGGGATCATGTCTGTTAATGGGCCGTCACAGATTCCAAAAATATCCCATGACTCACAGAGGAAATCACCCATTGTGAAACTCCTCACCCTGAGGGGAGGTACTGGGCATTCCCACATGAACCTGAGCATATATAATCGTTGGGATTTTGGGACTTCTTGTATCACTTGTCAGATCCAGAGAAGGACCAGAACCTCAGAAGGACTGTGACTGCCACTCTCAACAAGACTATGACCATCATCCTCACCAACAGGTTTTCCTTTACTTTTACTTTGTAAGCAGGGGGACCACATGACACTCACCACAGGGGCTGATGAACACCATTCTGTTTGTGACCCAGGGTGCTGGGTTATACATCTGGGGTTTGTGGGTTAAAACCAGTTTTTTCTCTGTATCATTGTATTGTAAACTTTTTAGTAAATTGTAACTCTGACTTGTAATCTCTCTTGAGTCGGGTTCATTTCTCCTGTGGTTTACCTTTAAACGAGCACAACTAGAAAGACTTTAATGCTCAGAAAAGAGTTGATAGTTTTTATTAATATTATTATTACTAAACTTGTATCTTAAAGCTCAGATTTTGATTAGGACTCAGTTATGCATAAATCTAAGTACAAATTTTGTTATAAATTCCAATTGAAATATATGCACACAAACTCCAAAAGTATTTTAAATTATGAGTTGAAACAGAAAGAAAAAACTATCGAGAGTCATCATCTGATGCATATTACTCACATAATCACATAATTCTGTTCTGGGTATTCTTTTTTTGTCTTAAACGTGTCCATTACTCTTCAGGATGTGATAGTTAAATCTTCATTTTAATTAGACAGTAAGGGCCTCCAGACAGCAAACATCTTTGCTAATCTGTGTTACTTCAGTATTACAGTTAGAACTGTCAGAGTCTTAATGAATGTCAAGAATATAAGTACAATATTATTTATGACTATTATTTCTGTCATTTTTCAAACAATGTTTTCATATTTCTCAAAGGAAACATTACAAAAAAAATTAATAAATATTACACTTTGAATTAGTTTTACTATGAGAAGTAATATTTAAAAATTACTAAATGCTCAGCTATAACCTTTATATTACAAAGTCCTCCTCCATATAACTTCCGTTACAGTATGCTCATTACATTCAGATCTATTATTAAAATTCTTTTTTGAGGTTTAATAATACTCCATTTCTATAGCTGACTCAGAATGATAAAATGTTCAATGATCTCAGTTTCAGTTTTTAAATGCTCATATTCTGGAGTCATACTTCTTTATGTTCTTTGGATTGTTGCACCTTTTTGTCACTTCTAGACATATAATTTGAATTCTGCATGATTCAGCATCTCAGGAATTTTCAAGGCAATTTATATATCCAAACTTCTGGCTTCTCAAAAAAGATGTTGAAACTGCTGATGATAAGTCATGTTACAGTCTAAAGAAAAACAGATTTAAGTAAACAAATTGCATTACTGCCATTAACTTTGTCATAATGACAAAGTCCTAATGTGTGAAAATATTAATAAGTAGCAGTTTGGAAAAATACAAGGATACACATATGTGAATGTGTTTACCTAAGTATATACACATACATGTACATATGCATATAAATGGATATATGTGTAAATAAGTGTTTATGTACATTTGTGTACTTATTTACAGTTGCTAAATAATTCAGATTTCCAGGGACCTTGAAAAATCTTGGAACCAAATCTTGAAAGAATGGCAATCTTTGTCCTTGGTTTGCTCAAATTCAAACTGATTATCTGAGATGGGATGGTCCACAAGATTTAGAAGTTATCTGCAGCTATTTTACAGATTTGCTAAACAATCACAATGAGAAGAAAAATGAAACAACTGCTTTCCTTTGCAAAAAGAATATGATGTTATATTTATAAAGGCAGAAGATGTTAGTTCAAAAGGCTGAAGGCACAAAACAGTCTTTAATATATTCAAGATTCTTCAGTTAGAGTATTTATGAGCTCAGGCCTCACCAGCACTTAAATCAGAAGCTTCAAAAAGCAGAACACAAAGAAATTAACTAAAAGGATGATAGGAAAATTAATATTCACAACATAATAATAATAATAATAATTAGTAGCAGCAGTAGTAGTAGTAATGATGATCATGGTGCTTAGGAGAAAAGCATAAGAATGAGGACAAAACACCATGCTGTAATTTGATATAAATAATCAAACAGGAGTCTGCAATAAAATGGAAACATCAGAAGCAAAACATTTTAATCAAAAGATATCACATCAGACACTCAGGGTTTTGGACTGTTGTGAAAGTTCCTTTTACCTTTTGCCTCCAGGCAAGAATTTTCTTTTGGCTGCAAACAGGCTACACAATAGTGCATGCTGACCCCTCTAGTCACACCTCATGTTGCAGTGAATTCCTACACAATGTCACTGAAATGTGGCATAAAACTCTTCTTACTCTCATGAATGGAATGGATTGTGTCCAGAGGACATTTCTGACAAGAGCTCAGAAGATTTTCTTACAGAAAGACAGAGGGAATCCTTATTAAAACAGGGATGAATCTCAATGGCTACCATCTAAAAGTTACTAATATTTTCTCAGTTATCTTCTTCCATAATTAATAGAAACATGAAGATTCCTCCAAAGGACATATAATCCTACATATAAAAATTGAAGAATTATTTTAAGGTAGGTTGAATAATATTATGAAGGTTCCTCAATCGTCTTGTTGTATTTTGGACTGACTAGTTGTTAATTTGTATTATCCTCAATTTCACTTTCATAAGGGACAAAAATTTTTTTTTTTTTTCAAAATAAAATGGCTGAATGTCAGGTGCCCACCCAAGCTGCTCTATCACTCACCTTCCCAGCTGGACAGGTGAAGAAAATATAACAAAAGGCTCTAGGCCAAGATAAAGGGAGGGAGAGATTACTCACCAATTATCATCATGGACAAAATAGACTTAGCTCAGGGAAAATAGTTTAATTTATTATCAATCAAATAATAATAGGGTAATGAGAAGAAAACCCAAACACTAAAAAGACCTACATTCCCCCTTCTTCCTGGGCTTAACTTTATTTCCAACTGTCTACCTCCTCCTCCGTCTTTGTGGTGCAGAGGGACGAGGAGTGAGGACCGTGCTCAGTTCATCACACGTTGTTTCTGCTGATACTTCCTCCTCAGGGGCAAGACTCCTCATATTCTTCCCTTGGTCCAACCAGGAGTCCCTTCCTCAGGAGGCAGTCCCCCATGAACTTCTCCAGTATGAGTCCTTCAAACAGGTTGCAGTTCCTCAGAAACTGCTCCAGTGTGGTCTCTGCCAGGGAGTGTAGTCCTTCAGGAATGGAGCGCAGCCCTTTAGGAATGGACTACTCCACTGTGGGTTTGCCACAGGGTCTCAAGTTCTGCCAGCAAATCTGCTCCAGTGTGGGCTCCTTTCTCCACGGGTCTACTTGTTCTGCCAGAAGCCTGCTCCAGTATAGGTGTCCCACAGGATTACAGACTCCTTTGGGCATCCACCTGCTCTGTAGTGTGGTCCTCCACAGGTGTAGATGGGTGGGTATCTGTGCCACTGTGGATCTCCATGGGCTGCTGGGGACAGCCTGCCTAACAATGATCTTCACTAAGGGCTGCAAGGGAATCCCTGCTCTAGTGCCTGGAGCCCCACAGTCTCCCTCCTTCTCTGATCTTTATGTCTGCAGGGTTGATTCTCTCACATATTCTCTCTTGTCTCTTCTCTAGCTGCATTTACTTCTGTGCAACAAATGTTTTCCCCTTCCTAAATATGTTACCAGAGAGGCATTACTACCATGTCTGATTGGCTCATCCATATCCAATGGCAGGTCCATCTTGGAGCTGGCTGTCAGTGGCTTTACTGGACAGTGGGGAAGCTTCTAACAGCTTTTGACAATAGCTGTCCCTGTAGCTTCCCTGCTACTAAAACCTTGCCATGCAAATCCAATACAGTCTTTACTGCTGTAGAACTGTGCAGAGATCTCTTCTGTCATTGTGCTTACCTTGAGTACCTATACATCCATTGCTCTGACATTTTCACTAACTGTAATTAATTCTTGATTTGATGACTCAGCTCCTATCTCTCTCTTTTCTTTCATTAGGAGACGGTGTGAGTGGGTGGTTGTTAATATCTTAACATCAAAATATTAACTTTCTGTCTTAATTCTTTAATTGAATTCTCACACCTACAGGGTAGGAATGATTCAACTCAGCATTGTATTTTAGTGTATTTGCAACTGGCTATTTTAATTCAGTGTTTTAAAAATACTTTTAAAATCTTTGACATTGTAGGTATGGTTGCTCATTTCCAGGTATCTCCTATATGACTCCAGTAAAGTATTTTTTAGTCAGGGTAATGACAAAAAGCTGTCAATCAGATGCACTCTCTGGTTAAATCTTTATATTGGAGAGACCACTGAGACTTAAGAAATGTAGAAATAGCCAGAGGATGCACTCCTAGCAGTGACAGAAAGAATACAGTATGTTTTGATGAGCACAATGACCTCTTTACATAGCCTGAACTCTTTGCTAAAACTTTTTAAAGAACAGTTGCTTAAGTCTCAGTGTTAAGCATTTTTAATTTTAATAAACTGCTGCCCCTGTGTGCACTCAATATACTTATATATACTTGTACTCAATATACAAATATGTGATATCACTAATTCACACAGCTATGTGGTCTTCTCTGCAACAAAACACCTCACACATTTTATGTACCATGCTAATTATGAATCATTGAGATTTACCAGAAGGTTTGTAATAGAAAATAGAGTGGGTTTACGACAGCAGTCTGCTGGCCCATCATACAATAAATACATGTCATGGGTAGAGGACACTAGGACATTTCCAGGGATCCTGTCAAATCACTGTTTACCATAAGATTTGTGAATGCTTAGTACTGCCAAAGACATACTAAAACTAAGGAATGTTGAGTTCTGAAAATAATGAGGCTATTTTCAAGGGCAGGAACCCAGACAACCAGACAGAACCTGCTAACCATGGACTGGATACACAGGCACTGAAGGGTAGAGTGCTTGTTAAAAAAGGTTATTGACTATGATTTTTCACATCATACCAGCGTTCTGAAACAGAGTGATCAGTTGATGGCTGGAAGGTGACAGAAGCCTATGTTGCAATGATCAATGTCATCTCCAGCTAGATAGTATGTTCTTCTTCTGTCTGGATGTCTCATATGCCTTGCGAACCTCCACAGGACACTGAACTTTCTTCAATGGGAGATCTGTGAAGTTATGTTTTGAAATCAGAAGGATACCCAATAGATCCTGTGTCAGCAATGAGAGGTCATACACATCTCAAGTATTCTAGGACATCTCAAATTGCTCTAAATATGTATGTTCAGACATTTAAATTGCTTTTCTACATTTGTACATCTGAATTTATTTGTCTAATAGTAGTCTGATAATGAGAAATACCATGAGGTATTCATCTAGTATTATCCTCCGGTGATTTCAATTAATCTGAACCTTCTTTTTTTGTACTGTGAAGAATGTCAGGTTGCAGTGAACCCAGTTCTAAAATGCTGATTTTTCTTTTGCATTTTAGCTCTAGAGATGACCACATGTTTTGACAAACAGAGCATTTAATCTCAGAGGTTGTAATTACACAAATATATTTTGCATTGTTTATGGCATATACCTAACTTTTGCAGACTCTGGAAAACAGAAATTTCCAGGCTGCCCTGAGGGAAATAATGTTTCAACATTGTAGAAGCAACACAGCTCAGTGCAAAACCTACAACACTGAATGAATGAACATATTTTAAACCTCGCACTTTCAATACCCACAAGTCCCAACTCATGTCTAAACAACTTATGAGTGCCCAGACACTAAGTTGCCTGTAACCAGGTAGTTTGCACAGGGTTGCTTGCATGGAGGATTAAAAGTGTTGGGTGTCAATCTCCACTTGGGTTCCTCCTGAGGGCATGCTGATTTTAGACATGTCTTCCTCTCCTCTTTAAGAGCTGACAGTGATTGATGTCTCTATTCTGCTGCACTTCTGTGAGTCATCAGTATTTCATCCCTGTCTCTTTTTCAGAACTGGTTGTCTTGAGCAATTGTAGGCAGCGGTGCCCTGGGATCTTGCTGACCTGTTCCTAACCTCTAAGTGTCAGCAACATAGAACATTTTTATAAACTTTATCTCACTCATATTTTGCCCCCGTGTGTTCATATTCACTGTCCAGACATCCTAATCTAAAATATTTTTACTGCAATTTTCCAGAGCTCTAGAAGATTCCCGGACATGGATTTTTTAATGAGTTTCTGCATCCTGATACCTGGTGGCAAAAAATTGAAAGCCACATTTATGGTTCATAGGTTTTCTCCTCATAAGATTGCCAACCTCTTGGTATTTCTCTGCAGCAGCATAGCATGGTAAATTTCCAACTTTCTTGGCATAGGATTATAAATGAATTATAAATCACAATTCAATTCCTTCTATGCAGTCATTTAATCTCTAAATTCTAAGTTGATGAAACATTCATACTGCCTCTCTCTGTTTATAGGAATCAGCTGAGCTTTACAGTAGACCTTTCTACTTTCTCATTCTCCATCATTCACCTTATAATGATCACTTTTTATCCATGACAAGCTAGAGAAAAGGGAAACAACACTTGTCATTTATAGAACAGAAAGAAATAAACCTGTTAAACAATGGAAAAAACACATTTATTTTACTCGCAGATAGTATTCTGAATACTCTTTCTGTGACTTCCTGATCTTATTTACCAAGGACTACTGCGTTGGCTAATCAGAACTTCATTGGTGTAGTAGGAATGTTGGCTGATTTATGACCTGCCTCTGAGGCAGGATAACTGAAGTTCTGGTTAATGGTTCCTTTGGGGTGGATTAGAGTGAAACAACACTGAATGACCAGTGTATGCATAAGGTAGGTTTATTTTAAAACAATTTTGTTGCAGCAGAACAAAGGTATATAGCCATTTTCATTCTTTTCAATAAAAATAAAAGAAAAATCACATAGAAAACATATACGGAAAAAAAAAAGAAAGAGAACAAGAGGAGATGTTGGAGAGAGGCAATATCACCACCTGGGATCCAGTGACAACTCTTAATTGTTGGAATTTCAATCTGCACGGTTGGAGTGACTGTCAGAGTCCTGGTCTGGTGAGGGTAGCAGCCCATGGAACAAAGAATTCAATGAATTATATACATTCAGGCCTGCCTACCCCATCTGGAGGTGGATTTTTACATTGTCAGATACAATTTTGCCTTATAAGAAGCAAGGAATAACTTGAGGTTTATGTGTGAATGGCATGATACCTCCCCTGGGGCTGGGTTTTACACTATCAGCTTTATTGGGAGGGAAAAATTGGCATGATGAAAATCATTACCCCACCTACATGGGATCTGCTTCTTGTCAGCCTCTTCCCTTATCCGGGCAAAACCACTTTAAGACATCAGTCCTGGGTTATCGGGAAACTAGTAATCACAGGCCACAACTAGCCCATCCAAGCAAATGTTGGTCCATCACATCTGGCATCAGATAAAGACCATGATCCAAATTCTATATGTGGGAAAAAACTTTCAATGATAAACTGTCAATGCCTGAAGGATAGAATCATCTTGGATCTGCCTTGGCTTGGGATCAGGAGAGGCTCAACTGCAGAGAAGTGCACTGGAGGCAGATAGTGCTTTTGCAGCTCATATGATGCTGGCCAGTGCCAATAAGCTTGAGGAAGGAAGCAGGCAGAATAAGAAGGATAAGTCACCAAAGCAGAAATTTACTTGCTGTGGCTGAAGATGCTCTAGTCATGGTATGACACATCTCTAGAGTTCTTACCATGAAGCAAGGGAATACCTCCAGGATATAAATGACAGAAGAAGTAGGGGTGCTGCATGAACAAAGGGGAGGGAGACTCCTGCTAAAAATGACCAAGTGGTCCTTCAAGTAATAGTAGATGTTCCTGGGGCTCTGACCATGCTCCTTACCTCAGAGAGCACTTTGGTAGTAAGGGCTCTTGGCATTTAATGCCAAGCTGGGCAGATGCTTAGCCTAGTTAGCTCAAAGACTACTGTCAGACTCTACCTTAGGTCCATTTGCCCTTTGTTACTTCCTTTGGTGTCAGTCAGACTCTGCTGCTGTAGACACAAGCCTTTTTGCTCCTCCAGGCCACAGCACCTCCTTCTTTGTTCTTCATGTCATGCCAAAGGCACCCAGTTTTTGTTTTGCCTTGAAGGACACTGCCACCACGTAGTAGAGTGACTACTGTGCACCAGTAAAAGGAGACTTGGGTCCACTCAGACCCCCTCCGGCTGGAGCCAGTGGCCAGGCAAAGTCTAGGGATGAGTGCTCAGGGTCCCTCTGCCCACAGCAGGGCTGGGAGCATCACTCTGGCCTCCCCTGCACAGTGTGTGTGGGACTGTACTGTTGACCTTTCTGCCCTTCTTGGGCACCCCCAGCACACAGTCAGAGCTAGCCAGCATCAGCACAGTCACTCAGGCTGCCTCCTCCCACACCTCTCCAGCTCCTGAGCAATGCAGCAACCCAGATCACACCGGACCAGACAAAAGGCTAGGCCACTCCTAGCTGCAATCTGGCCACAAAATCCTTAGATAGTCCTGATGGGCCAGGAGCTTTTTAACTCAGTTCCTGAGTTCTCATTTTTATCCTTCTGACTCTTTCTCCCTGTCTCACTGGGTGAGAGTGAGCAATGGCTGTATGTTTTGTTCCAAACTGTGTCTAAACCATGATACCTACTTAAAATATGACTTGTATTTTTTTTTAATGAGATGACATACCCATATAATGCATCTTAAAAAAGGCACTCTGAGCTTCTTTTAGTAGACTTGCAGACCTTATCATCATCTTCGCTGAACAGATTAACTTAGCCAGATATCCTGTCAGTATCTTGTGGAGAGAAGATACAGTTTTGTCTAACTTTGCTTTATCTTGAAGTGAATTTTTGTGTAAACAAACTCTAGATAAAAAATACTTTTGCCTGTGTGTACACTCCTGTACATACACAAGTGTGGGGTGAGTCTTTTGTACAAAAGTCTCTTCCAAATAAGATTGTGATATAAGAAGATACAATATCAAAACTGCATCGCCCACTTAAAATGACTCTCCTTCAGATCCTTCAATAGGCTATATGTCATGCTTGGCTGATTGCTTCCCTTAAATCTCCTGTCAGAGAACAAACATGACTAGATCTTTTCTATAACACAGAGCAAATGTTGCCTTTAGGTACAATACCATGACATTTTCTGAAAAGATTTTTTTTTTCCCCAAGATGTCAGATTCTCAGTGACTTATTATGTGCAATTATTATTCCCATGTTTCTTTTCATCTGTTGGATAGACACATTTACTCCCAGTACTGTTTCATTTACTGAAGACAGAGAAACCTGTGTTTACTAACATTAATAGTGAAAAAACTTAATGCTAACCTACTAATTATGTCCATAATCATTTACTCATGCCTTGATACTAAGAATATTGGACCTTAACTAATCACAGTTATCTCAATACCTTAAAAACAAGGGCTTCAGAAACATAATTTGCAAAGATATGGTGAACTCTATTGAAAATTAGCCTTGGCACCATCACAGGAATTCTTTCTAGGGTTCTAGAATGTTACAACAATTGTGAAAGAGTCATAAAATCAAAAGCTACAGAGCAAACCATTTTCCTTGATGTAAGTTTTAGGCAATGTGATTTAGTTCACTCCTTTTTTAAGAAGCTGATAAAAATCCTTGTGTCTTGGTTAAAGACAAATACTGGGATGAGAACCCCAAAACAATGAACTCACTCCCCTTTTTATTTCCCACCAATACAGAGAGGTAAAATGCAAGGAGGTTTAAGTGAGAAATAACAGTTTACTGACAAGGAAATAGCAGTAACCACAAAGATACAAAGTAAACTGCTTACCCACAAAAAGGGAAATTTGCTACCCTACATGGTCCCCCAGGAAAAAAGGAAAAAAGATGTCAGAGGATCCGCTCCGCCAACCACTCTCTACCCAACCAACCAAAAGAAACAATGAGAAAACAGAGGCAAAAGCAAAAACCCAGGAAAACTGTGTTGTTCGCAAGGAGTTATATCATTAAGCTGTCCACTCTACCCCAGTTAAGTTCAGGTCTTAACTACAGCAATATTATTAGTTCAGAATCTCTTTATTCCCTGCCATATGTTGTCTCCAGCACTGGTGTTGCCTTACTTGGCTTGGTTGAGCTCTGATGTAGCAGCAGGGGCTGTCCTGGTGTTACACCCCAGTCCAGCTTTAGTAGGTGAATATTTAAATTTTAAGACTTCAAGAGATTTCATCCACACAAACTCTTGAAAAGTCTTTGGTTATCTGACACCTTGAGTTCATGTCCAGAGAAAAAATTACACATTTTTCTCTTAGAGATTTCTTCTAATTTTGTGAGAAAATAGGCATTTTGGCAAAAAAAGTTTTACAGCAGCAACATACAACTTTCACAAAAGCACTACAACAGACTACTAGGACTAAGAAGCTTTGCTATAGAGTAGGGAACCTTTTTGCATCCAGCAAACACAAAATCTTATACAACTTAAGCGAAATACATAAAATAGGTGTTTAAGTTACCTCCAAGAGGAAGAAATGAGTAAAGGAAGAGATATTAGGAGAAGAAACAATAGTGAGACAAAAATATAGTTTGAAGTCACATGTTTACAGCTTCACTGATAGCAGGCCAGGACAAGATGGAGACCTCCTGTGTGCCTCTTTATCTACTGCAGCCACTCCCTCCAGGCAGGACCTTCGGTTCACTGACAGTTCCCTGTCCCCTCAGCCAAATCGAGGGTGCCACAGCCAGTCAGGGGCTCCAGGGGGTGTGGTGTGGGCGGGTTACCAGGCAGGCCTTATTGACTGACAGGTGCCCCATGTGGCATTCATGCCATGTGGCTGCAGACCCCAGCGGCCGTCCTCAGTGACCATGAGGACACTGTGCTGGCGGTCTGGTCTTCTCCCCTCACACACCCCCCCACAGGGTGGTTCTGGCCCAATAATTACTGATCTAGTGTCTAACACCTGGTTACAGGGGAGTGCAGCCCCTTTCACTTTCGTCTTTTCCCCAACTGCAGCAGAAGGCAGGGGTGACCCCAGAGTGCTTTGATCCCAGCACTGCATGGGTCCACTGGCCACCAGAGTGAAATAATGGCAATCCAGCAGTCTGGGCAGTGGGTCCATGCTTGGTGGGAGCAGGGGGCCTGGCAAGTCCAAGAGCAGCAGTGACTGGGGCCCCAGCAAAGGACAGCATTGTGTGAACTCTTGGCACCAGCCCAGGTAGCCTGGGGTGTCGTGGCTGGGATGGACACACAACACGATATACGAGTAAGTAAAGTGCAGATCCCATTTATTTTTAGCACAACCACCTTATATATCACCTCTAAGTGTACGTGCATTAACATTATTGGTGTTTATTACATACAAACACTCACTCATTGACCACAGTGGCAACTTTCTGTCTCTGCACTGATTCATCCTTATCATTATTCCTTATCTTGTAGTCATCTGAGTTCCCCTAGCACTTGCAAGTTGTTTACAATTCTCTAGGTCAGGGCCGTAACTTCTGTGGGTACACAATTATCTTGTGAAGGTCAATTTCTTCTTGCTCTGCCAAGAGGCTCGCAGACTTGCTGCAGTCCCCACACTCGGGGAAAGAAAACATTTTTCTCTGCTTGGTCATTTTTTTACTTCCCTTCTCCACCCAGCTCCTGTAGGGTGCAGGAAACAGTCTCTCCGACACAACATCGGAAAAAGATAATAAAATGCAAAAATAAACCCTCCTGTAACTATGACACGTTCACATATCTGTAAAAATGGAAATAGTAAGTGGGAAAGGAGTGTTATGCAGAACTCAAGACAGTATTTGTGTTTCTACATAAATATCCCAAAAGAAAGCCACAAAGGTAGTAAATTATCTAACTTCACCTGGAATGATCATAGAACTCACTTTGGAGCTATGCAGGCCACACATTTCCCTTGTTTCTTCCTAGAAAAATGTTTTTTTGACATTTCAAGTAAATGTCCAGAAAGCAATGTGAAGACAGTGAAAAGTAAAAGTATTTATCAGGATAAGTTCCCTGTTTTAAAAATAGGAAGAATTATCTATTACAGTAGTTAGCCTCAAAAGGATAATTTCTTTTTTCATCAATTTTAGCCAAGTTCCCAGTTCCCAATAAATTGTGCTTTCTTGGTGTGACTGATCAACAAACCAGTACAGTGGAAGAATCACAGAGAAGGACAATATGCTCACGAATCTCAGGGAAAATTGTGGGGATGGGCTGACCACAGCTGGTGGAAATAAAGCTGAAATTATGTCAGCACAAAGCGAACTGGGGTGGCTTTTAATTTAGGTAAGTGGCTACAGCCATTGAGTGGATCAACTGTTACATTAGCTCACCAAAAAGCAGTTATATCAGCTCAGTGAATCAACCAGCTGTTACTGTTTGTCCTTGAGTTAACCAAAAGATTTAAAATGTCTTCCTGAGTTAATCAGACCATTATGGTGGGGGATATTGTATAAATGCCTTAGTTCAATGTGCAGTACAGAAAATGAATAATCGACAAATATTAAAGGAGGATAATGGACTTAAGCTGGTTTAAGCACTTATATTCTTTTTCAGATTTTATGCATACCCAGCATTTTGATAGTGTGTGTATAAATATACGCACATATATAGAGAAAGAGAATAACAAGAATCACCTCCATATTGTAAACCAAATATGTATTGCAATTAGTATATTCTGCTATGCTAAATTTGTGCTTGTATTGTGATTTACATACATTGCTCTGCTAAGTAAAAATCTATGTAACATCAAATACCTCAAGCAAGTAAACGTGGTATTCATATAAATCATTAAATTCTCCACATGAGGAATGTCTCAAAGAAACTGTTAAGAGAGTGTTAGACTCTGACATTTGAGTTGTTGTTATATTGTCTTTATGTGTAAAGAGCAACTCTGGGTTCTTTTCGATTGGAAACACCTTTATAAAAAGATTATCTTCATGGGCCATGAAATCTCAATTTTTTTCCAGTATTCTGGTAAAGGTCAGATGTAATGCAGAAAAAGAACACAACATTTCAAGGAGCTGGAGACAGAGCAAGTGAAACAAAGTATGCTATTTAACTTAATAGTTACAACGTGAAGCAGAAAAAGGACTCCTGGTTCCAGGATTTCTACTCAGGTGTTTGCTTTTGTATTTCAGCTAATGAATTAGCATTACCTTTCTAAGGGGGCAGGATAGAAAAGGTTACGAGCACAACTCTCTGCCAAAGAACTGTCAGCATTAACCTTTAATTTTTAAATTCAAAATTTTCATGCTGTTTTCCTAGTGAATAACCATAAGGACTTCCAGGGAGAAGACCAGTTCTAGATCCTAATGTATGATCCAGGTTCTTCAACTTGGAAAAAACTTGAGCTTTCTGAATAGAATTGTCCTTGAAATATCGCCTAAGTAAATCTTCACAGCTTCTTGCTTTCCATAAATAAGCATCTCAAGCTGTCTTTGACTCCTCTGGAGTTATAATACACTTATCAGAACAATATGGATACCTCTTTACAAAGCAGGGAGATATTTCTTAATACATAGTGTTTGACGGTCTGGTTTGTTTATTTGATTTAAGTTCTGAAGCTAGTTTTTTCCATCATACTAAAGCCCAGCAAGGCCAAAATAATTTAGGAAAATAACACCTTAATTTTCCTTGGAGATTGTCTTATACCCGGGAGAACTCTTGAAGAACAGTTAAAATACATTATTTCAAACTGAAAGTTTTATTAATACCTCCTCCAACAGTATCGTCTTTATATCTTTTTGATGTAGTATATAGCATATAAACTTCAAATTGCCACATTTTTTTAGCTATGTTGTCTTTTGTTTTTCTACTCTGAAGCTTATTTTAAATGCAGCACTTATTCCATGTCCACACAGTTCCCTCTTGTATTGCCTTCACTGTGCTGTAGAAGTTGAGAGGTTCTTTAAATAAGACCCTGTGATTTTCTTTCTCTTTTGGGAAATTTCTCTTTGAAATAATATTTTGGCAGTCATTTATTCTTGTCATTGCAGGCAGAATAATGAACATGAAACCTTTGGACTCTTAATAAAGTTTATAAAACGTTATATGAAGGAATTTTAATGTCTTATTAACATTTTAAGCTTGAGAAAAGCAGCAAAACCATGCAGTTTTAAAGATTCTGAAAACTGAACAGCTGCCACATCTTCTTTCTGAACATGTAAAGACCACTCTGAATAATAGATGAAAGATGGAAGAGTTTAGTGATGCTGGGAAGCTTTCATCTCTCAGTTACTAATTCAAAACTAACCTATAACAATATTGACCTTATTGACCAGTAGAATGTGTCAAGTTCTTGTTTAAAATGTTATGCCCTCAATCCTCTCCTTACCTGCTCTTACAACGTAATAATGCTATGAGCTGTTTTACATTCCCAATCATTAACAATTATTTTCATGACTTTCTAAAGGCAGTCAAAAGAATATAATATTAGAAAACAAATTATTACATTAATGCCCACGTCAAAACCATTGACAACAAAAGTAATGTAAAATCAGTTGATATTTTTCATATAGGAATTAAATACTAGACAAAAACATATTTCTTTGGAGAAAGTTCATGATATTAAAAAAAAAAAAAATGCAAATCCTCTGAAATATGTAACTAAATTTGCATTTGAGGAGAAGAAAGTCCTTTAAGTTATTAATTTCAGATCATCAGAAAAGACTATTTCAGTTGGAAGGTGTTACAACCCAGTTCCAAAGCTCTAAGCTTTACTGAGTGTTACACTTCAATTTCAGGCTGCAAGAGATTTTGCCCACATGAACGCTTGTAAAGCCATTGGTTCTTTGATACCTTGAGTTCATGTCCAGAGAAAAATTACACATTTTTCTCTAAGAGATTTCTTTTAATTTGGTGAGAAAATAGGCATTTTGGCAAAGGGGCTCTTGCGAAAAATAAATGCACGTTCACAAAAGCATTACAAGAGATAACTAAGACTAGCAAGCATTGCTGTAGCATAGAGAACCTTCATTACACCCAGCAAACAAAAACTCCATGCAACCTAAGTAAGGTACCCACAACAGGAAGAAAAGAATAAGCGAAGAGAGATTAAGAGAAGAAAGAATAAAGAGAGAAAAAGAGAAGTGAAAAATATAGCTACCACTTAAAGGTCACATGTCAGCAGAATCAGGAGAACAGCCAGGGGAGGATGAAGACCTCGTGGGTGCCTGTTTATAGACTCTGGTCACTGTGGCCACTCTCTCCGGGCAGGACCTTTGATTCACTCACCACTCCCTGTCCCCTCAGCCAAAGTGGCAGGTGCCACAGCCGGTCAGGGGCACCAGGGGGTGTGGTGTTGGCAGGTTACTAGGGAGACCTTATTGACTGACAGGTGCCCCATATGGTCTTTATGCGGTGTGGCTGCAGACCTTGGCTGCTGTCCTGGCTGACCTTGTGGACACTGTGCTAATAGCCTGGTCCCCTCCCCTGACATACACAAACAAAACAAAATGGTTGATTTGATCCATCAATCAGTGAGATATAAATCTGATCTCTGACAGAAGGGACATACAATTACCTAGATAAACTGCCTGACCTCTTCAGGGCCACCTGAAATTCAAAGAGCATTGTCAAAATGCTTCCTAAACACTGACAGGCTTGGGACATCAACCACCTCTCTAGAAAGCCTGTTTCAGTGTCTGGCCACCTTCTTGGTACAGAGATGTGGGGGCAGAAACCAGCAACAAGGATCCTGGCCAGGATAGCTGCAAAATGCATCTGTTGTGTCAATAGTGTTTGATGTGAACTTGAGGAGCTGCTGTCAACTAATAAAATGATGGTGTTTTTTGTGACAGAAAGAAATTTTCCTTTTTTTATCCTTGTCAGCTGTGCTAGGTTACTGACAATGTTTCTATTATGTTAGAAAGGAAGTGACAGAGCAGCTGTTGAGCATAAAAATATAAACTTCCTTGCAACATGGATAAAAGTGTATTATACTATGATACTTGTACCTGAAAATATTCAGATGACACAGTAATTTTCTTACCAGTGTCAACATAAGATACTCAGCAAAATAAATTAATATATTGACTTTAGGAATGAAAAAGTCATGTGTTTGGAAAAGTAGAAGAAACATAGAAATGTTCTATCTTCTCTAAACTTTTTCATTAATATGTCCTCTTGATAAGTATGTATTGGTTATGATTTGCTCATGTGATTGTTATTCCAGACTGAAAGAATACACTCAAGACACATATGATACATATGACATGGACAATTGTACTAGGTTTGTGTGGCCATATTCTGGTAGTGGAGGCATGCAGGGATGGCTTCTGTGAGAAGCTGCCAGAAGCTTCCCCCATGTCCTGTAGAGCCGATGCCAGCCGGCTCCAGGGTGGCCCTACTGCTGGCCAAGGTCAAGCTTATCAGGAATGATAGGAACATCTTTGTAATAACATATTTAAGAAGGAAAAAAAAGTTATTGCACAGATGAAAATTGCAGCCAGAGAAGAGCAGAGTGAGAACATGTGAGAGGAACAACTCTGCAGACACCAAAGTCAGTGCAGAATGAGGGGGAGGATATTCTCCAGGTGCTGGAGCTGGCATTCTCCTGCAGCCCATGGTGCAGACCATAGTGAAGCAACTGTGCCCCTGCAGCCCATGGAGGCCCCCAGGGACGCAGAGACTGTAGCCAGCAGCCCTGAGAGGAGACCTGTGCTTGAGCAGGTGGATGTCCAATGGAGACTCTGACCTTATAGATCTTCAGACCTGTGGAAAGAGGTTGCCATGCTGGAGTAGGTCTTCCTGATAGGACTTGTTGCCCTGTGGGGGAGCCATGTTGGAGCAGCCTGTCCCTGAAGGGCTGCATTCAGTGGAAAAGTTACGCACATTGCAGCAGTTTGTGAAGAACTGCATCCTGTGGGATGGACTCATACTGGGGAAGCTTGTGAGGGACTGTCTCCTGTGGGAGGGACCCCAAGGGGAGCAGTGGTAGATCTTCTTTCTCTGAGCAGTGGCAGAAACAACCTGTGATAAACTGACTGTAACCGCCATTCCCCATCTTCCTGTGCCACTGGAGGGGACAAGGTAGAACCTGGGAAGGAACAAGGAGTGGGGGAAGGTGTTTTTAAAGTTTATTTTACTGCTTATTATCCTGCTCTGATTCTGCTAACAATAAATTTAATTAATATCCTCACTTCAAGTCTGTTTTGCCTGTGATGGTAATTGGTGAGTGATCTCCCCGGATCCTTATCTCAACTCATGAACCCTTTGTTATATTTTCTGCCTCTGTCCACTTGCAGATGGGAGTGATAGACTGGCTTTGGTGGGTACATGGCGTCCAGCCAGGGTCAACCTACTACAATACTCAATAAGAGATATTTTTCACTCAGAATTTCTAAAGTCTTTCCAGGCTAGATCACAATGACCACGTCCCAAAGACAAGTTATTGGAAATTGACGTATGTGTGGCAGATCTGGTTTAGGCTATCAGATAACCACAACATTGATGATTTATCTAACAATATTCCTTGTTTAGGGAGTGTGCTGACTCATATCAAACAGTTGTTGGGAGAAGAAAAACACTGATGTATTCATTCAGGTTTGGCTCAGGTTATGTAGTTGAAATATAACCAGACCACCATTTCTGAGTGGTTTTTGTCTTGAGAATCAGTGGACAGCATGTTTTCTTTCTGAAATAGTATTTCACCCTTAATAGGTAGGTTAAGTTAGGAAGCATAAATTTTCCATTCCACTTAAAGAAATTGGAGTGCTGCATAGACAAAATAACTCAGAATTAATTCACTTATGGAGAAGGAATAAAGTGGAGTTTGACATTCTAACTAGTTGAGAAGTTGATTTTCCTTAAAGGACAGACCTGGGAGTCCTCTTCTCTGAAAACCTAATAATTACAAATTAAGCAGGACCCATTTGCACTGATGCAGGTAGGGTGAATATCTAAGAATGGAAGAAGGAAAAAAAAAAGTTTCTCCGTTCCCTAGTTCAGATGTAGACAGTGATACTCAAGATCATTAACGGAATAGGATGCAGAAAGTAAGTACTATATATGACAAAGGATCCTGTTTAGATAATTCTGAAAAATGGGAAAAACTAAGAAGAAAGCATGGAGAAGAAATGGAAGGAGAGTCTATTCTAGTTATCTCCAAGGCTATTGTTATAGTTTCAGATTTTTGTTAGGATTTTTTCTTTCCTCTCCTGTTAACATGACCTTTGGGGGGTTGACACTGCCTCCGCCTAGCTAACTATCCAAATTCCACCTTGATGGCCCTAAGGACAGTTCTTTTGTTTTTTGTTTGGGGAGTGGTTTTTTCCCTTCACGTCACTTTTTCGGCGGAGGCGGAGGAGATGGAACCTGCGCACGAGGGCTACAGCTTTTCCTGCTGCGAGTTCCAACTTCTTTTCCCTGCTTTCCTGCTCCTAGCCCGTTTGGGCCCAGGGCTCCACTGGAATATACAATCTAATCTTCACTGCTTTTGGACTTACTGCCGTTTTTTTCGCCCTGAGACACCAAGGCAACAGCGAGAGAGATCCC
>VWZG01005227.1:0-138033 GCA_013396735.1 Grallaria varia
AATAATAATAGTAATAATATTAGTTTAAACAAGCAAGTTGATAGTGAATGAATTCTTGAGAAGACAGTAAAGCGGAGAAAAATCATTCTCTTGTTATTTTCAACAAATTTTAAAAAAGTGTGGAACCTTAATCTAACTTTAAGTAGTGTTTAGTCTTAACTAATTAAGAAATGGGTTAGAGAACAGGAAAAGGCTGCAAAAAAGTAGAAACCAGAGTGAAAGAAGCAAAATTAAATAGAGGACAGAGAAGCTCATGTTGCTAAACACTGAGTGCTCGGTTGGTCTAGAGAACATGGCAGACATTCTTGAGATTTTGTAGTTACCTAAGCGAGTTCAGAGAAATGTTTTGGGATTTTTTTACCGTCCATGCGTGTCTTTCATAAAGTAGAAATTTTGTAGCTTGATACATTGAATCTGTTAGGTTCATTTCCTCAGACTGTTTAAAGTGGTGCATTTTTATCAGACATGTCACAAACAATCCTTTCAAAATCTACCTGAATGGATTTGTTTTAAATCATAAATAGTTGTTATATATATAGTAAGTGTGTTCAAGAACCTTGAAGAAAAAGAAGGTCATGGCCTTCTGAGTACTTACAGCTCCTCATCTAAATGTGCATCTTGAACTGTTTGTTTTGGGCAGTTTCAGATGTAGGTCTCACCACTTGGTTGATTTGTTGATTTATCTCATTGCTTTCTGTCTTAGGAGCCTGACTTATCTTTTAAAAAATTGGCTGTGTTTCTCTCTGGCCTCCTGGCGTTCAGTTATTTTTGGCTTCTGTTTACCATCTCATTCTCAGGTCTGGTGACAACTGTTAATTTTGCTTTTAAATATTTTGTCCTTCTGCTTTTATGGGTTTTTTTTATTGTACAGTTGTTTATCCGACACCACAAGCAGCTTGGTAGGGAGGATTGAGAAGGAAGTTCATGAAAATAAATAATTGCAGTTAAATGCAGAGGACTGCCTAGCAACAAAGTGCAGTAGAATATGGCCCTCCTGGTAGAGGGTGGGCCTTTTCTTTGGTAAACCAGTGAAATGTTTGGAGGACTCCCCCTGTGCTCAGGAAGGAGTGGAACATTAGGAGAAAGCCTCCTTCTGCTGTTCTGTTATCTGTTAATGAATGCATTTTGTGGACCGTGCAAGTGAGATGTGCCAGGAATGCAAATGAGCAATCTTACCCTGAAAGACTGGTATTTCTAATGTTTTATTTTTGCAGCTGCAGCAGCAGGAGGGAACCAGCAGGTCTTGGTTATAGCTATTTTGGTCAGTGTCTCTGAAAGGAGGAGACCAAATATAGTCGATTAGTTAAGCCATTAGTAGAGAACACGTTTCCTAATACTACTTCAATTTTTATCATGACAAGTCTTTTAGGGACTCAACTTGAAATTGGGGATGCATTGGAACTCCATGCTGCAGTGCTCAGTTTGGGTACTTTGAGGTCAGGTGAGGTGCTGTTTGCATGAGAGGGCTGTGTGCCCCCAGTCAGGGACGCTTCACTGGCTTAGGGAATCAGGGACACTTAGCTAGCTTAGCTAGCTTTGTGGGGTCCCATCTGGCAAGTGTCTCTGCATGGGAAAATGCCTTCCTTCACAAGGGCTGCAGACTTGAACCCTCTCTTGAGGTACACCGTCCAATCTCACTTTCTTACCAAGCACAGGTGGTAAAAAACCCCGCCTACAGACAGTATTTTTATTCAGTATCCCACTTGCTGATGTTTTCTTTGTGGATGTGACATGTGGTTTCAGTTCCCCTCTCTGAAGAAGATACAAACAAACTTGTACCACCTTGAAGGAAGTTTTAGTGCTTTGGCTCTAAGATGCTGTAGTATGAGAAGCGTTCAGTCTCTTGTGCTGCTGTTGTTCCATTTGTTGTGGCTTCATTAAGCAGTAATAAACAGGTATAAGCACAAATATTAATCCAGCTTCATAGAGCAGTAGGGAGGGTACTTCATGTATTGGTTAGATTACCTGTTGATTAAAATGGGGAGATCTGGCTTCTAATACCTGCTCAGTGAATGGTGATGTTATTTTTAGGTATAAAGAGAAAGTAGCATGTGGGCCTCAACTGTTGTCACTGTGAAAACATAGCTTGAATTTGGTTGATTTCCAGGTTAAGTCATTTAAGTCAAGAACTTTTCTCAGAAACTTGCTAATTGTTGCACTGTGGACAGGTGTGTTGTTTTGTCTAATCCCACAAAATTTTCAAAATGAGAAAAAATTGGCTCCTCTGAGTTTCTTTTTCTTATTCACAATTTATTTATCTACAGTTACTGTACATGTTCAAAATAAATGGCAATTATAATCACATTAAACAAATCCTAAGTTACAGAGAAAGCATAATTCAGCAAAACAAACTACAACTCCTAATAATGTTCTGAATGTCTGAGTTCAAATCTTTATGACCTGAAAAGACTTCATGTCATGTGAGAGAGATGTTGAAGATCAAAGATATGCCTGTCTAAGGCAACCTTACATCTCAAGTGTTTTTTTGGTTTTTATGTTTCTGTTTGATGAAGAAATTGCCCACATCAATCAATTAAGAATTCATCAATACATTTACTTTTGCATTTGGCAGTGCAGTTTTATGGAAAACTTGAATGTATGCAAAGGTTAGCAAATGCATATTTGGAATATGAGATTTGCCTATTATCCCTTAGAGATTTTACTTTTACTGATTGTCCAGGTGATGAGAAGCAAAACAGTTCGTTGAGGTGCCATGAAACTCCTGTTTTCCAGAGGACGAGAATTTATTATCCTTAGTTTCTCCCAGTCAGTGGTTTCACACTGTGCAACACCCGTTTCACTGACTCCTCTCTTTCCTGCGCCATTGTACTTCAGAATTCTCACAGACTAGTCAGTGACTTCCACAGACTCTTTAAAGTTTTTCAAGTCCACCCTCAGTTCCTGAAGATCTGCTCCAAGATCCAAACCTCCTACTTTCCACTTCATGTAGCATTTCCAAGGAGAGGTTTCTGTTCTGAGTTGTTCTGTTGAGTTGATTGACACCTACACATGTTGAAGCTTTTGAAGACTGCTCTTTCAGAGTTGAGTATGTTGTTCTTGAACTATTAAAGAAGTATTCTTCCCAAGGTCTGTAAAGAATTCTTCTCAGGCTCCTCTGAGTTCATCCGGCTGTGTTGCTGATACATTGCTCAAGGTTGCTTCTTGACAGCTTGTATCCAGTATGCTTAGTCTTAGATCATTGCTTTTCATTTTAGGACTTTTTCATTTTTCTTCTGTAATGGAAATGACTCCTGGCCCTGCAGTACATAGCCCTCAACAAGCTAATGTCTCTGTTACTTTCTTTGCCATCTTATTTCTGTGTTTCTCATTCCCCGATTGTTCCCTTAAAATCCACAAAACATGCCTTTTGTTCTAGGCTTGTTTCGTTCAAAATAGGTTGAATTGTTATAAAGTTATTTGCTTCCTTTGAGATACTCAGTTTCAAATAGTAATAAATGAATATTAAATTAGGCTAAGTAGTTCTAAAGCCTTCTCCAGCTTACTGTCCTCTACAGTATTTCAGCGTTGAAGGACAGGCTTTACATGGTCTGTCAGGTTATTAGCTGCCTGCATTTGAGAAGGAAAGAGTACTGAGAGTGCCGAGAACTGTGAGGAAAACTTTGTAATGGCTATTTACATTGCAGGGTTGTTTGGGATTTTTTTAACTATTCTTAACTCTGAACATCACATTTTACCTCAGGCTCCCTTTATAGCCTGTGGAGAAACAGAGGCATCTCTGGAGGACAGCACTTTAACTCACCTTAGGTGCTGGTAGAAGGACAGTGTGGTTTGCCCTCTGCCTACGGTGCTCCTAATCGAATACAGAAGGTGCTTAGGCTGTCTTGGACTTCAGCAATTCACTTGTCTTCCCTAGCTTAGGTGTGTAGAACCTCTGCTCCAGCTTTATAGTCCCTATAGAGATAGATGGATTATAGTATCAAATCACCCAGGAGAATGTGGCGAAGGAGAGTGAATATGACTTTTCCACATACTGTGTGAGGGAGTGTTTTATAGCTCATGGAGATGCCCTCTGAACCCTTCTGCAATAAAGTGTTTTCAGAGTTATTTAGGATTGCAGGAGACTGAGAAAGTTCTGTGTTGCTTTTCATAAAGAAGAAAACATTGGCACAGGTATGCGTGAATTATGGTGCTAGTTTGGAACCAATGTGCTTTAGAATCTGCATGAAAAGTAACTAACTTTTGAAAGAGAACAAATACATCAAAACTATTTCTGTATTTAAATGTATAGATACATATTTATACAAGCTTGTGATTAATTTTATACTGTTCTTTTAAAATCACCTAGATACCATATGTGACTGAAAGAAAATCTGTGAGGAGCTTGATCATCTTGAATATAGGAATTTATTTTGCTAAATTTGCTTTAATTGCTCAGTCATAAAAATTTTACAATATCTGCTCAATACTGCGTATTTTTATTGCATGGATTTATCTTAAACAATTTTTTTTTTTCTTTTGACTAGAACCAAAGAGCATGAGCATTCTGTCCCTCTTAGCCAAGCTAACTGTCCAAACGATTTTTTTGGCAGATAAAAACATTCATATCCATGTGATGCAAGAACTACAAGAATGTCTTCCTGCTAGGAAGAGAAGTGTTTCATTCGTATTTCCATAGCTTCTACTGAGTCTGCAGCTGTGGCTGGTTTCTTCTGGACTCTTTTAATTACTCATAATTAATTAATTTTGTTACTGACATAATTTGCTTGATATGGTTAATGTAGATTAATGTAGATCATGCCAGCAGAGTATGTCACCCATTTTCACTATTCATCGAATTACCTCGCTACTGAAGCTGCTGGCTTAAAGCAGATTTCTCAGACAGGCATCCATTCTTCATTAGGGAACATGAGGAGATGGAATGTTCCCAGCACTTTCTCTGGTGGTTTGTCACACCGTGGCCTCTGGCTTATCCCCACTGCTGTTGTTGCTGCAGGTACATAAGCTGAAAATTAAAAGTCGCTAGTTCCAGCAGTGATATCTGGAGTAAACTGTCAGCACTGGCTGTATTGAGGTGTCCAGCTGGTATTTTGTAAAGAGAGTTTTTCTAAATTGCTAGTTGTCAAAATAAATACTGACAAAATTTTTCCTGAGGAGGGTTGCAGCCGGTTCTGTCCTGCTTTTTGCTGTGATTAAATAGGGTGTTTCAAAATCCTGGTCTGTCCCCATTATCTCTTCCAAATAACAGTCTTAAAAGGTGATGTCAGTAAAATTCTTACTTTGACCCTTGAACCTGTGTACACATCGTTCAGAGAGAGCATGCAGCCAGGAAGGAGGGATTCTTGGAGAACCTAAACCATCAGGTAGTTTTTTCTCAAAAACTTGGTGTTAAATACCTAATTGGCTTTGTTAGGCTGAGACCAGCAGATAAGGTATTCTTGGAACTCTAAATATTGAGTATTTTCTTTTCCCCAGGTAGAAGTCACTATTTGGAAACACATACAACCTCTCTGCACGGTATATTTGTAGGCATTTCAGCCACACTGTAGTGAGTTAAAAAAGTCTGTGTGAGTCTCTTTTAAGACCTGTATCTTGCATTAAGTGTACTTGACAAATTGCTCTGAATAATTTAGTCTATTATGTCTTGATTTAGCTGCAGCTCTTGCAAGATTTATTTTAATATAGACTCCTTTACCATTATGTTTCTAGAAGATCCCTTTTTCCTGAAATCACAGATGTGGTCTTAACATTAATTGTTAGATTTTTCTTGTTTTTAATAAAATAATGAAACTAGCATATCTTTAGCCCTATTGTTAAGATACAATGATTTGGCAAGTGACTGGGCTGAGTAGGTGCCAGTTCTTTTCTTTAGAGATGTTTCAGCTCCTTAAAGTGTTTCTCTTTCTGCTCTCTGCTGACCGCGTGTTTGTTAAGAAAATATGATAGTAATGCATCCAATAAGCAAGTTTGGAGGGGTTTTTTTGCGTATGAAGTAGGTACACTAAGACATTCAGTTGACTGTTGTCATTTACCCAGGTGGCATGTCACATGGAAAAAATTGTATCTGAACAAATCACAGAAAGAGTTGGATTATAAAAGTGAACTGGTGGAAAAAGCAAATATTTTTGAAGATATTTTGACTTTGCAGATTCCTTTGATTTTCCACTTCTATTATTTTGCATCAGCGAGAACAATTTTTGGTGTGCCCATACATATGTACCTGTTGTCTAGATAAAATGTTCTGATGAAATTATTTCTATTAATTTTGAGTTACGGTTTTTGAGTGTAATGCAAACTATTAAAATAGAAGCATTGAATGGTTAAGGAGCTCAACTTCTCCTTTGTATTTCACTTGTAATTCTCTTCTCATCCTTAGTGTGCATGTGGCAGGAGCCCTGAATGTCCCATCTGATGACAGACATGTCCAGCAAGCTTCACTCAAAACCTGACTATTTGATTAATCAGGAAACACACATCTTTGTTTATCGTTCAATATTTAACTGGAAAGTAATCTAAGGACTTTTTGTATAAGGTTAGGAAGGAAAAGCATCAAATGAAAGAGTGCAGTGTGTCAGTGTTACCTATACTGCTCTTAACACTTGCAGCTCTGGAGACAGGATGCTAGATATTTCTTAAATATTTGAATAGTTGCCTTTCATGGAAGTCAGAGGCTCCAGACTCCCTGGCTAGCTCCCAAGTATCTTTAAAATCAGATAAATGATTATTTTGTGCTTCAAGGCTATGGATGGTGACCTGCACGAGTCAGGAAAAGCCCCTGTGAACAGTTACGTACATTGATTCTGGTAGGCTTTAAATTTTCAAACACAGCAGTTCTTACTGCTTTTAAAAATCTTATTGGAACAGATCTTAAACTTTCTGAGACAATGTCCTGATTTAAGGGGAAACTTCAGACATCCAGCCAAGTCCACATCTGGCCATCAGTCTCTGAACTGCTGAGATGAACAAACTCTCAGGGTTTGACTTCTGAGGCTGTTCAGGCTACTTTTAGGGTAGCTGCATTAAAGTCTGTGAGGCTGTCAGGAGGGAGCCAACATATGTATAAGGAATAGACACATCCCAAAGACAGACAAATAACTGGCACATCAAAGAAGATGGATATGCAGATCTGTTGAGCAGCGAAGGCCATTCCTCTTTGGACTCCCTGAAAAGTATTCCTTTACTTCTTTTGCTTTATGGTAGGGGTGAAGCAGAAGTACATTTGAATGAGAACAAGGAAAGCACAGTGTGCAATTCAGACTTTCTCTTCTCTGTTAAGATGGGACATTATTAGCACTATCCTATGTATTTTTTTCAGCCTTGGATGTTTCAATGTTAGGTAATTTGTTCATTGTACTAGACCTTGTCATGGTCTCAGTGGAACTTCTGAGTTTCAGATCTTCTCCTTGTCCTTGTCATGCTACAGAAGCATCCAATAACTCACAGGGGTCAGGAAGATGCCTTTCTTAGACAAACATTTGCCCCCAACACTTCCAACAGCCCAGTGCCTACAGCCCCTTAGATGGGCAGACTTCCTGAATGACTGTTTACCTGTTTAGGGTCATCATTCCCTGGACCACTGCCATTGAAATCTCCTTGTATTTGAGAAGTTTACAGCTAAAGATAAATAGTTTTTTCTATCACAGTGAAAATCTCTGTTTTTGGAAATACATGCAGAGCACATATGTGACAACCCAGTGATTCAAGGTGATATCTGTTTCTCCTCTATTCCCCAGATGGTTCCCACAGCAGCCTGGTGTAATGGTCTAGTCTTTTAGTTAATGCTAGTTGTTATGCTTTTTTGCCCCTAGGAGAGTACAGACCTGGTGTTCTGGCTTTCTTTGTATCTCCTGTCTCTTGTTGATTGTGAGTTGACCGATGGGGTACCCTTCAACCCTTAGCATTTATAACTGATTCAGCCAGGGCATCAGTTGATCGCTCTCATAAGCTAAGCAACTGTATCATGACAGAGTTTTAGTCATTATTAGGAAAAAGTCCTGGAATGCCCTTTTCTACTGCATGGGCCTTGTTGGACATAACATTTTATTTGTTGTGATCAAATCTGTTTACAGAGTGCAAGCATGTCTCTTTTTTAATCCACTGTGGATTATGTATTAATTTTTTATTACTTGACTGTAGAATACTATTCGTTAGGCCAACATAAACAGGAGCAGTGAAGCTGAATCACTAGTTAGTCTGAATAAGGAATTGAATTTATGGCAAATAAATGCATTTTCAGGCCATGTGTTCAGGTCACTTATAAATAAGTATTTCCAGAGCTGGTAGGATCTGTGACATATCACTTTTTCTCTTCAAATTGGAGAAAAGACATGACAGCATCTTGGAAGTCACATGGATGTTTATTTTCCTCAAAATAACTTGTTCAGGGGTGTCCTGTCAAGCATTAGCTGAGATCTGGCTTATGAACAGAGACAAAAAAGAGGGAAAATAATTGAAGATATATCATTAAAAAGGCATTCTGAACATGCAGTCTTGTGTCAAACCAGAATGATCTTGAGGGTTCTGTTTGCTTAATCACCAGTTAAATCTCTCAGGACAGTATAGGAGCTCTACTGTAAAATATGTGTTCCATAAAGAGCTTTAGAGATCTGTTGTTGCTGCCTGATGGGGATCTATCCAAAGTGTAATAAAACTTAGTGGTAGCAAAGCATTCTGATGAATCAAGTTCTAGAAGTCTGCCCATGTATTTTACACTGGTGTTGGTGGTTAGAAGCTTGTACTGGGTCATGGTCAAAAGATTTTACAGGCAAAAGATTTTACAGGCAAAACATATCTTTGCTGAAACACAGACAGAGGTTTAATATATATATTAATATATATTTTAAGACAGGCAGTGGAGAAAACAGTGATATCTACAGTTGAAAGTATAGTGGGAGGGAAAAGAGGATTTCAGTAGGCAGAATTTCAAGTGGGACTCTGTGTGGGTGACTAGGAAAAAACTTGTCTTCTTTTATGAAGAAACCCAGAAGATCTTAAATGGCCATAAGTGTTTTGACTTTGACATACATCTAATCTGAAATGCATTGCCCCCAGCAGCAGGGTGCCTCCAATGCAGTGTACTGGGAATTTGACTCAGTTCCAATTCAGAGGCAAGCATAAAACCTACTGTGGTTTCCTACCGCAAATGTGTGCTTCATAGAGGCGTTGAGCTAATGATCCAGCACAGCTCTGCTTTAAAATGGTGAGAATTGCAAGGATAGCAGGGTTTGATGGTACTGTGTGTTCACAGGCCTATTAGAATAAAATGTTGCGTCTTAAAAAGCACATATGGTTTAAAAAAATGGGATGGAAATGGAAGGAAGTGTTCTTATGTAATTAGCCGAAGTGTCTATTCATCCATTATCATACCTCTAAAATGTTTTGTGTAGTTGCACCGGAAATATTTGTTGGTAGTACAGGATTGGATAAGGAGTTGTGCTAATACTTAAGCAGATGATCCGAGCTGTGACTCATGCTTTGCACAGTGGTATGTGGGATCCGTAGTGTACACAGGCTCATGAATGCCTCCATTCATGCCCATCTGTTAAGATGGCAGTGTGCCCACATACAAGTGGATTCATTGGTCCCTTTTCTAGGAGGTGTAGTGCCAGACTGTTAGGAGCTTGGATGGCAAGCTTATCTAACATTGCAAACAGCATCTCTGTTGCAGGAAATCCCTTCTCAGTATTAGGACTGAAACATTAATAGGTGACTTGATGTACCCTGGAGGATATTTTATGTGTTGAAAGAAACTACTGAAACATGGCAGAAGAAGGAAGACTGCCCATCTCACAGCATGGCAGGATACTGAGAGGAAGCATCTGATGGCTTGTTCTGTAGCAGAATTGCCTGGAGACAGCCCTGGACAGCTGTTGCAGTCAGGCAAGGGCAGATGGTGTTGGGCTGTGGAACGGATCAGATGAATGTCTTCACAGTATCTCCTAGATACTTGTTAATGGAATTAGCCCGAAAGGCATTATGTTAAATGGCTGTGTCATGTCCTGCATTGAACTGTGCACAGGACTTGCAGAAAATTCCAATGTTCATTAAAAAAAGGTAGATAGTTTTCCTGTAATGCTCTCTGAGTTGTGGGCAGAGTTTTAAGAAAAATATGGTTATTTGCAAATGAGAAAATAACTATTACTTTTGCATCATTTTTGTTTAAAGTAGGTGACTTTCATCTCAGATCCATAATGACATGATGCTGATGCTCAAGTTTTAAACTTTGAATTTCATTTCCATGTATATGACATGGGTGACATCCCTGCCCACAGCCGTAGGAACTAGATGATCTTTAAAGGTCCCTTCCAACCCAAACTTTACTATGATCCTACAACTGAGGGGAAAAAATAAGAAGAGTCAAAAAATGAATACTTTGGGGCCTGCTCAAAATTTTTCTTGTTTAACTTTAGGATTTGTAGCACTGACAATCACATGTATTTTTTAAAGTTATTTGATTTCTGATCTTTTGAGACTTTATAACATTGCCCATTCCTTCTGCATTTGGAGTATAGCAATTTGATGACTGATGAGGAGAAGGATTTTTTTAATCTATTCATGTGACTTGTATGGCTTAAGAATTGAAGGAAAAAGCAACTTGTTTTGAATACATTACAAAATTGTTGCAGCAGGCTACAGAATGCCTGGCTTAGTCTTCCTGATGCAGATCATTAATTGACATATAGTGAAGCAAATTCCCTAAAATAAATGCTGAAGTACCTTTCGAGCTAAAAGAGATGCATATTTGAAGCCCTTTAGACCAAGATTCTGTCTAAGTAGCTGAAGCTGAACTTCTTCAACGTACCTGCCTTTATCCCTGGGTTATCTATGGAACTTACATTAATAGGGGTGATTTGCTAGACCCCCTACAATGTAGGTAGACATTTTAGGTCTGATTTAGGCTTACTGAATCCCAGTTAGTGAACTTTGGAGAAGTGCACAGTATTAAACTATTTTTGCCTGGATCTGGTGTCCAAGGTGAAGGGCAGAATTAATGATCTTTTATGTGCACAGTAAAGTTAATCTGAAAAACAGAAGAATACTTTGTGATATACAGAAGTATAGCTCATTATTAACATTATGGAGCTCTGATAAGGTGGATTTTTTTTTCTTTTAAAGAAGCTTTTTAAATGCTGTTTATGTTTTAAGAAGCAATGGCACTGAGCCTGTGAAACTCAGTGATTGCTAAATTTTGTAAGGGCAAACTCTGTTATGGTTTTGAACCTTCAGTTGTTCAGTGTTAGTTCTCTTTGCACTTTTGCTGCCCTAACTGTCCCGATAACGAAAATTTGCTGTAATGTGCGAGGTGCCTGTATTGACTTCAGCCATTGTCTCTAGAGAACGTGTGTCTCTGTTCATCATGTCAGATGCATAACTGAGCTGGCTGATCGCTGTGTCAGCAAGCTAAGTCCCTCTTCCATGACCGTAATCCTCCAGCTCTAAACACACTTGACAGTTAGCTGGTGACCTTAGAAAGTCTTTTCATCTCTGACTCCACAAGTGGTAGCGTGACTGCTGGGACAGTGTTTTGGCAAGGATAATAATAGCTTAAAACACACTGAGTTTAAAAGCAGACATCTAAATGCATTTGTCCAAATGACAAAGATGAGGCAGTTCATGAAGACTCACGCACAGCTGCAGTAACCGGTACATGAACAGGCACTGTTTGGCTTTTGTTCTTCTGGTTTCCAAATGTTTTCCCCTCAGATCTTTGCTGTTTAAGTAACAGAAACTGATGTCTACTATTTAAGTGGATTCCAGGAGCTGACAAAACAGATAATAACACTTCCCTTATGTACAGTAGAGAGGTTTTATTACATCCATCAGCAAAACCTTAAGCATTTTAAATGAGATCTATGCTGCTGTCATGGTCTAATGCATCATGAAAGCATAAAGGGAAAACGAATTAATGTCAGATTTTTGGTGGGCAGGGTAGTCTTTTAGAGCTGCAGAGGGATTCCCTTGTTCTGCTGAGGAGCAGCCTGGATATGTGGGTGAAATCTGTGTTTATCCTACGCTCCTCACTTGGAGCTCAGCAACCTTTTGCTGCATGCTGTTTGTCACTTGAAGAAAGCTTTGCTCTGGGACTAGCAGTAGTGAATGAGATTTTGGTAAAGTAGAAGAGGCTAATATGAAACTAAACCAAGATTTCTGTGTTACATATTGGTTTGTTGTTTTCTGTTTTGTTCTGTTTTGTTTTGTTTTTAACCTAGGGAGAGCTGGAGTGCAGCAGCCAGACTTTGGACCAGATTCTTTACAAGAATTGTATTCCACTTAGATTAAAAATTTGAGCATGGATTTCAGGGCAGTGTTTCTATAGCGCCTTGACTCCAATCCATTAATGATTATTAAATTTAAAAATTGTGCCTCTGAAATTCATGGTGGTTATAAGAGACTTAATGCTGACACGAGCTGAGAGAGGGCAGTCACCTGAACATCACAGTGAGCCCTGATGGGAATAGGAATGACATTCTTAGGATAACTTTCTGGAAACCTGAGAAGCAGACAAAGTGTACACATAGCAACTCTTGCTCTTCAAAGTCTTGGTCCATGACAGACCACATGTAGAAATGGACGTTGGCCCTTGTGACGGCATTGTAACTATTCTCCATCATATGAACACAGGAAGATCCGAAAGGTACTCAAACTTGGATCAGGTCTTACTTCTGTAATATCCTTGACCACTGTGCAAAGGGGCGGGTAAAATGTGTCAATATTCAAATGGAAAAATGGGACCAGTTTTCTCCAGCAGAGCCTTGCCTCTGCAGCATTCATGGTGAGCTACCACATGCCAGCTCACACCATGCTGCATTTGAAGTGGTGGTTTCTTGGTTGATATCTGGCCAACTACCTCAGCTGCTCATACAAATTATTCAGTGCAAATCAATGAGATTTTCTAGACACAAGCAGTTAATATTTCAACAAGCAACTGCAGATGAAATTGCTGTGTCAGATTGCATGCCAAAGAGAGCTGTTGCCCTTGTTCAGAAAATTCTATGCCTGGAGCATTTTCAGAACTTCCCATTTCAATTATCTGAAAAATTCTGCTTTCTGATCAATTTTGAAATGTTCAGAGTCTCTGTATGCCAGTCTTTTTTTGACATTGTTTTTCTAGTTTGGAAGCATCAAAGATGAAACATGGCGTTTTCTACCCCCTGGCAAACCTCAGGAGGCAGATTACTGCTGCAGACTTTGCTCTGATTCTGCAACTATCTTGATGTATGTAACCGTATATTAGGATAAGAGGTTATTGCTACCATTCAGGTCTTTCTGACAAACTTTTTGCTGGATGCTCTGCTTGCCCAAGCATGGTCATGCATGTGTGGATGCATTTTGGTTTTCCAGCTGATTTTTCAAGGAGAAAAGCTGCATATTGTTCCCTTCATTCCCTACATGCAGAATTTGTCAGATTCACAGAAAATGTCTACCTTGAAACATGTCAGTCCAATAACAGTGAAAAAAAGCAGATTAAGGTTTGCACCATAGTTTCATTCAACAAACCATATTTTTAAAATAAATAATTTAATTCTGCTGTTAAAAAAAAAAGCATGCCAGCGAAGCACAGGAGCTTCGCAGTCCATGTCTGCCACTTTTGCCCCCACTCTTTTAGAGAAATCTGTGTCACCCAAAGGACATAGTCCTGGACTTTTGGCCAATATCCTGGACTTGAATTCTCACATAGAAGAGCACTTACTTAGGAAAATAAGATCATGTGGCAGCCAGTAGGCACAATACTACCTCTGCTGCCAAAATGTACTGACTGTAAATGAAGCTGTGACAGATGGTCTGAAATGTTTCAGTGCTTTCTTTCTCTAGACCAGGATTACCCAGTTAGTCTGTACTGTGGTGCATTGGGCCGTTTTACTGGGTTCTGATCAGACACGTGGGGTGTGCTGGATCTATCTGCTGACCAAGCAGGGTCTGCCGGTGGGGTAAGGGCGGCAAACAGCCAAATTCCTGGGACAGCAGGCTCTTGGTTGGGCCTGATGAACAGGAAGGAATATGGGATCATCACTCAGGACACCAGGGACAAGACCTGCTGTAATGAGAAGAAATGGGCTCTTGGTCCAAATCGTGACTGAGTCCACCAAGCAGCCCTGTGTTACTGAAAGCTGACATTTTACTTGATAATGAAGCTTCTATATGCACTGTACCTGCAGAAGTAGCTTTATGTTACTGCATATGTTGTCCTCGTGCATGATACTTGGTAGGTAGGGCAAAAGGCTAGTAGGACCTTTTTGGTGTGATTGGTGAAATACGTGGGTGAACAAAAAGGTTATTTACCTTAAGAAAGTGGTTATGCATAGGGAGATTTTGTATAGCTTAGACAAAATGTATGGGGGAGAAAGAGCCAAATATGTCATCAATATTTTGTCATACTGCATAGGGAGATGCTAGTACAATCATTTTAGTTTGGCAGAGAAAAATGAGCAACTATAATTTTGATAGGTTTATTAAGAGTGACTTTGAAGTGTAACCTAGTAAATACAGCCCATCAAACCAGAATTAGGCCAGCTGCATATTACTGGAATAGCTCAAGGAAAATGTCCTTGTCTGTTCTATCCTCTTCTCTGGGTACATGTTTTCACTGAGTTAAGAAAAGTCAGTGGAATTGCATTTAAAAGTGTTGTCACTTCACAGTCTGTCACAGGGCTTTTGCCAGCTCCCTTCAAAAGGAGTTTGTGCCCATAACTGTGCCAGCTGGTTGATCTGATCATCCCGCTGCTTTACTAGAAAATCTAAATATACAGCAGTACGAGCTGAAATGTGGCTGCTGTCCTGTTTTGCAACTATTCTGCATTTGAATGAAGAACTACTTTCACATGAAAGCAGTACTGAAGCTCTCTCTATCTTTCTGTTCTATAGGTTGTCATTTTGTATTTTGAGCCAAGTGTATTTCGCTGTATTCTCCTAAGATGGGTTCGTCTTCTGGGCTTTGCTACTGTTTATGGAACTGTGACGCTCAAGCTGCACAGGTATTTCACATATTAATTTCCATCTCTGTGGGAGTATGTGCAATCTGTGTGGGTACTTAGACAGAAGAACTGCAGATATCATAAACAAGTGCTGTTTCTGATTTTAAAACCACTGTGTATTTCTTCTCGATTTCCCTGCTCAAATTATATACTAATAATGCCAGTTGAGAACTATGAACACAGAGAGGATTTGATGAAAATATATGCATCAACTGTAAAATTGTGCAAAAACCCCTTTTCACAGAAGGTGAATATAGAATATATATATAGGTGAGTATAGAAAATACAGAAGTGTTCATAGAGTGATCAAAAGTTTTTCTGTCAAGTGTTCATAGAAAGATGCTTTTGAAGCCTTTAGCTACAGCAGTGGTGGATAAAACTATAATAAACTATGTGTATGTACTTACTATGTTTTCTTATGGCTCTTAAGCGAAGGGCTGCTTTCTTCAGGCAATCACAGCAGACAGGCTACACACTGACAAGCATCAGTACCTGCCAGCAAAAATGTGTGGGAAATTCTGGGTTCCATGGGGTTGGGATTCAGAGATTTAAGATCTAGAGGCCCAACTTCAATTCCTACTTCTACAGGCCCCTTAAAAATATAAGCCTTTTCTGTGTATGCTGTATAAAATCCTAATTCTTTTTCCTCTTTAAACTTTAATGAAAAAAATTACTGATACATTTTGTAAGTATTTTTATTCAAGCAAAGAGATAAGCAGTATATTGATACTTGGACATATTGGATGAATATGCTTGCTCATAATTTTATCTTAGTTTCATTACTGTGTTGGCATGTTAGATAGAGGAGGTTAGATATTATGCTCATAAATTGAATGAGAACTAAAAATATCTTGTGTATCATGGTACATTATTGATTTGACACATTTTAGGTGGAAAGCCCTGCTTTCTCGCTGACATGGGGCCTCTTCTTGCAGCTCTCTTTTATTTGTGTCCCTGGTTACAAGTCTACACTTTGGCTAGTAAACTCTGATTGTAAAGTGGCATGTCTGGCCACATCTTTGCACTGATGATGATCAAGGAAGTCCCACACCTTCATGGTATTTTCTGTGATGAACAATTTCTGATGTAAAAAGCAAAAGAACTATAGAGCACAACAGACAAGAGAGAACAGGTGACTTTGCCTGGATGCTTTGTTATCTTTAACTCAGCTATGTAGAGAAACAGCCTAAGACTGTGGGTAACTCATGTTGTCATTGCAGTTCTGCTATCCCATAAGGTTGTTTATATGCTTGTACTTAATGTGAGGAAGCAATATCCTGACAGGGCAGTTGATTTTCCACTCATATGAAGTGAGGGCAGGCTGCAAAACTGGGCAGAAGGTCTTGCACTTCTGCTTTGCTCATTCAGCTGTTCGGTGTTACTTGGCAGCTGTGCTGACAGGGTCAGCAAGCGGGACAAAGATTGAATAAGAGACCAAGAATGAAGTACATCCTCATTCTCGGTCAGCACGGTGATGAAGGCTAGCAGCATATGGACTATATCAATGGGGCAGTAGCCAGAAGGGTGAAGGAAGTGATTATTCTCCTTCACTCAGCACACTTTAGACCATATCTGCGATGATGTGTTCAGACATCAGTGAACTTAGGTGAGTTCAGTGAAAGGCTGTCAAAATGGTCAGTGCTTGGAGTGCTTGTTCTGTAAGGAGAGGTTAAGGTAACAGGGCTTGTTTGGCCAGGAGAAGGAATGGCTTTGGAGGAACCTCACAGCAGCTATCTGACACCTGTGAGGAAGTGAAGCCATGTTCTCTACAGCAGTGTATATTGGGAGAACAAAATACAATGCCAAGTTGAAATGGGAGATTTCAGTTTTATAAAATATCAGGGTCAATGTTATACGAGAAAGCATTTTCAGTATTAGGATTATTAAGCAGTGGAGCTGATTGCTCATGAGTTTATGACTTTCCATACTTAGAGGTTTTCAAGACCCAACTGGGTAAAGCTCTGAGCAGCCTGGTATGGACTCACTGTTAAGTGTGCTTGAGCATTGGATGGCCACCTCAGGTAATTCCAACCTGAATAATTCTGTATTTCTTTGTGAAACATGAAGAGGGAAAGGAACTATTTAGTATGTTAATCTAGAATTGTTTCCTCTAGGAACCTATCTTTTGTTTTCCACCCAGATATCCTGACTATTTGTTTCCTACATTCATGATACTGTAGGCTTTTTGGTACAGAATCTTTGCAAAAGACTGAATCAAGTTAGATATATGTTTTATTATATACATTCACAGCAGTTACGCTCATTACAAAAAATATGATGCTGACAGAACTTTGTGAGAAAATTTTGCAGATCTAATTCAACCCACTGTCCTTACAGGGTTGAGAAATGGGTTACTGCAGACACCACAAATACTCATGGCAAGCACTGGTGCCCTCCTACAGCTTTCCTGTGTCTTGCCTGGGGAAAGAACCAATTGCTAGCAAGGAACTTGTGATTTTTCTAAGTTTAATGGGAAAACCAATATTGTGTAAAGGCAGCTATTAGTGATAATGAGAAAGTCTGAAGCTGTAGTTCTCAACAAATGAGGTGCTTTCAGTAGCATTGGAGCGTGAAGGTTAACCAAAGCCAAGTAGGAGTCACTGGAAACACTTGTTTTCTTTGTAGCTTTTTTTTTTTTTTTTGGTCTGTAGCTCCTCACTTCCTAAAGAGGTCTCAGAGGTTTTGTTAGGGTCAAGCACCAAGGAGAAAACAGAAAAGCAGTCAAAAGCAGGTGCTGAAGGAAGAGTAAAAGAACAGGGAAATCATCTACTGATTCATTCTTTGAACACCTGTCACAGTCAATTTCTGCAGTGCCTCATCTTAAATTGCCTCTTTCTTATTCATTGTGCATTTTTAAAATAACGAGCTGATGTTTGTGGGGGTGGAAGGATGGGGGTAAAGAAATGAGCTTAATTTAAGAAATCTAGCTGTAGAGCCACGAACATCAAATACAATACTTTCCTTAACAATGAATTCTTCAAAATAATTCTCTAAAGAAATACTGATGTTTCAAATTCAACCTTTTGGGTTTAAAGGATCTGCTGATGTTGTACCTTTCAGTACATTTGTGTGAGTGAAGAGACTGTGTCCTTTTTCAAACTCTGTATTTTATGAACAGGTTATCTCATTATTAAAAATATTATTTTTAATAATGAGATAACTTCTGCCATCTTGGTGTCAGGAATAATACAGGATCCTTAATTCTGGACTAAAGCTTAAGAATGAAAGAAAGTTACATATATACAGAAAAATGTGTATGTGTGTGTATGTGTCTGTAGGATAGCTTACAGACATTTTAGGGGAATGAAACCTAGGAATGGGGTCTCTAGTTTGTGGAAGTCTCCATTTCTTATATTACTAATAGAAGCAGAGAAGGCTGGGAAAGTGAGGAAATGAGAAATATGGAGAAGGTAGTGGGAAACATGACAATGACATAAAATGGCTTTTTTTGTAAGTAGTGGTGGTGGGCTGGGCGTGTTAGTGAGAGAACAAGATGTTAACACTGTGAGGCAATTCGGCACCGCATCTAAATGCTGTGCTAAGATTACATTGCTGTGCCTTGCCATCTGGTGCAGTTGGAGCAAGTAGTGGACCTTCCTACAGATCTTTGTAGGTGAAAAAGAAAGGAGAAGAAAAGCAGTGTGGATAGCAGCAGGTGCTTAGGCATGTTTTAATGGGTCACATTGTGGTTTAGTGGTGGGCGTGGTACTGTTAGGTTTGCCATTGGACTTGATGATCTTAAGGGGTCTTTTCCACTCTAAACGATTCAATGATTCTATGATTCTGTGGGTCATGGTTCAAAGTCTTACCGAAGAGGACACTCATGGTAGCAGAGAATGCAAAGAAGATGTCAGTTTGCTTCTTGCAGCATCAGTGTCAAGGACATGGTGTTCTGTTTCCGGCTAGGACAGGGTTTATTTTTTCCATCAGCCATGTGCAGAGTGGACAGAGGGGATAGGCTTTTTCCAGCTTTGCGACTGAGTGGCACGTAGTGAGCACTCACATGTGAATTGTTCGCCTACTTTGCGTGCGCTGTTATTAGTTCTGTTGTTGTTGCTGTTTGTTTTCTTATTTCATTGCTGTTTCTAATAAATTGTTCTTATCTCAACCTGTGATCTTCACCTTTTTGTGCCTCCATTTCCTCTCTCCATCCCACCGCAGGGAAGTGATCAAGCAGCACGTGGTCTGGGGTGTTTCAGTGGGAGCACTAAATTTGGGAATACCATTCCTAAACCACGACACATGGCATATACGAGCTCCTCTCGTAATTAAGGGTGGGAAGGAACGCACTGATGATCCTGTCTGAAAGTGGCTGGTGAGAATGTGGGGCAGAAAGGTCAGAAGGTACCTTGGCAGCTGGAACTTGTACAGTTGGATGTCCCTAGGCCAGTATTTCACAGGTCATAGTGCCAATACACCACTACCCAGTGTTTCCATGAAATCTGGCACTAGTGATGAAGCACTGCAGAGAGAAGTTTTTTCTTGGAGTAGTGGTCACCGCATAACCTCAGCTTAAGTGGGCAAGGGAAGTAAGATGAGCATCAGCTGTAATGGTGAGCCATCCTGGTTTGGTTTTTTTTTTCAAATGAGTCAGGCCCTCGTGGTCATTTTGGTTGAACACTCAAAAATAGTGGAAGATTTGCTTTCTATTGAATTACTCTTTTTTCTTATGTAAAGTAAGAGTGAAATGGCTTCAGAGAGATGCATTCACTGTTGGATTTTGCCACTGGATGTAGTCTGTGGCGATTTCTGTAGCGGTTGTTATCTCATGAAAAACAAAAGGGGAAAAAAAGGTAGATGTTACTGTTGCAGAAATGCAGTGTCTGATACTGCCCTGTTGAATTGTTTGGGTTTTCACTGACAGGAGTATGTATTTGAGTGTGTTTGCAAGACAGTAAAAGGAGTAGTTTTGGTCAAGCTGTAGAGATGTTTACACCATAAGGACTTACTGTAACTATTCCAACCATTTGTCTATCTCTTCCCTACAAGGGACATATTTTAGCACCTGAGGTTGTAGGGCTTTGAAAATCCATGTTGTAGCAGAAAACAGATCTTATGCGTGTTCCTACAAACGGAAGGCTGAAACTCACAGCATGAGCAGGTCCTTCTCTGCCTGATGTACCTTGGTGGTCAGTGGGTGCATGATGCTGGTGGCTCCAACACTGTGCCTCAGGCCTGACTGCAGAGGAGATGGCAGAGAAATGGGGGCTTTAGGGTCTGGGGACAGAGTAGAAGGCTGGGGTATGCAGTTTAGAGAGGGAGGAGCTGGACATGCTACAAAAGTAGGAGTACATAGGAGTAGGAGTTCATAAGGAATGAAGTTTAGGTAATTAGACTGGTCATGGAAAAGTCTACTTTCTTGTTAGCATGTCTTAACCTAATTAATTAATTTCCTGAGTGTAATTAATTTCTTGTGTGCTGCAAACCCTTGCTACTTTAATTCTTTTTATGGTATACAAAAACCAGAGCTTTAGACTCTAAATTTCATACAGCATTCCTGCGCAATGCACATTCAAGATTAAATTCTCATTTTTGTAGTTCTTCTAGATTAAATGAGTCTCATTCTGTTGTGTTGTGGCTTTTTCCCCAATAAAATCTGCATTATTGAAATCCTGTTTAGCTCTTTGTATCCCTGCCATTCTCCAGCAATAACTAGCCTTAACTAGACAGCATAATGGTTCATTTTCATATTTCTAAATAAAGTATCTACTTTCTTATGTATAAACTAATAAAATGTAGCACAACTGGTACAAAAACACTCAGTGCAAAATGGACTACATTGTAGAAGTGAGACTAATAAACATTTATCTTACAGTAAAAAAGTCAGCAGCATATAAGACTATTAGAGCACTGTGATCCTGAAAATATTCTCATTCCATGTTCCTATTAATATTTAATTTATATAAAAATATTGTAGATACAGCTGTACAGTTCCATGGGCTGTTTTTTTTAATCACCTTAATATAGCAAACATTCTGCTTTATCATAGTAGACTGAGTTTGGCTAGCAAAGTTTAAAGAGAAGATAAAGAAAGTATCTGGTGTTTTAATATTAAATCGTATTGCTATAATGATTAGAAAAAACCCAGCAGTGGGTTGGAAATACCTCTGTAATGGTCCACAGGTATCACAAGACCATTCAAATGTCTTTTGGTGTCTGCAAGAGCACCCTGGCAGATAATGGGAGAAAGGACTGGTTTTTCAGATTACATGATAGCAGAAGGTCTTCAGAAATGGACTGGAACCCATCCTTTCTAAGACCTTATCCAAGTCCATGACCCACCTCAGGTGACAAAACTTTGTGCTGTGATGTAGGACCTTCCAGGTAGGTGTGCATTTGTGCCTGCATTAGTAATACAAATAATGTAGCCCTACAGACTGGTTTTTTTTCTCACTATTTGGGAAAGACAGAATTGGTCAGTGGAACAAGGTATCTCTGCTGGGTGGGATTATGGAATGAAAGAGAAACCAGGGACTGAACTGTAGTACGTGAGTTATAGGCTATTTGTGGAGGAGTGTGAAGAAAGAGTTAAGTATGTGGCACACACAGGGGCTGATCACAGTTGAGTGGAAGGAGAGATTTGCAGATCACATACACTGATTGTCAGTGAAAAATCATGACTGGAGAGGAGGCTTCTGGTGGAGTACTGTGAAGGATGAGGAGTAAGCCTGATACTATTTAGCATTTTCAGATGCAACGAAGAACCAAGCACAAAATCATTACTCATAAAATTTGTGGATAACACAAAGCTTGGTGAAAGGGTAATTTTATTCCAGAAAGGATAGTAATGGAAAGTAATCTTTATTAGAATCACATGATATCTTGAGTTGGAAGGGATCATCAAATTCTAGCTCCTGCTCCTGCACAGAGCAACCCCAAGAATCACATCATGTGCCTGAGAGCGTTGTCCAAACATTTCTTGAACTCTGTCAGGCTTGATGCTGTGACCACTTCCATGGGGAGTGTGTTCCAGTGCCCAGTCACCCTCTAGGTGAAGAATCTTTTCCTGATATACAGCCTAAACCTCCCCATACACAACTTCAGACCATTCTCTTGGGTCCTGTCACTGGTCACCGGAGAGAAATGATCAGTGGCCAGCTCTCCATCATCTCATTCCCCAGTCAGTATGTACATCCCAGATGGAGAATCTGGCACTCGTCTTTGTTAAACATCATACATTTGGTGATTGCCCAGTCCTGTCATTTGTCAAGGTCTTTCTGCAGGACCTCTCTCCCTTTGAGGGACTGGACAGCTCCTTGCAATTTAGTATCATTAGTAGACTTACTTATGATACCTTTGAGTCCTATGTCCAAGCAGTTTATGAAGATGTTGAAGAGGCCTGACCCTAAGATGCAGCCCTGCAGAACCTCTCTAGTGACCCCTCTAGTGACCCCATGTACTGTAAACTGTTTCACCTGACCCATAAGCCAGTTGGTCACCTGTTGCATGATGTGTTTATCCAGCTGTGTGCTGGACAGCTTTTCCAGAAGGACGCTGTGAGAGACAATATCAAAAGCTTTACTGAAATCCAAAAAGATTACATCAACTGAATTCCTTTGATCAGCTAAGTTGGCTACCTTGTCATAGAAGGAAATCAGGTTTGACAAGCAGGATTTTCCCCTCATGAAGCCATGCTGGCCATGACCAATGACTGTGTTGTCCGTCTGGTGTTTTTCAATAACTCCCAGAATAATCTTCATCGTTTCACCAGGCACTGAAGCGAGATAGACAGGGCTGTAGTTTTCAGGGTCATCCTTCTTGCCCTTCTTGAAAATTGGGACATTAGCCAGCTTCCAATCAACTGGGACCTCTCCAGATTCCCAAGGCTATTGAAAAATCATTGCAAGAGGCCTTGCAATGAATCAGCCAGGTTTTTGAGTACTCTTGTATGAGTCCCATCAGGCCTCATATACTCACAGGGATCCAACTGGAGCAGCACGTCCTGTCTGTGTTCAGGGTCAACTGTGAGTCTGTCATTCTCACAGCCATGGTTTCCAGCTCTGGGCACTGGGACCCTCTTAGGCTGTCATCATGGTTGTTACTGCTTGATGAACTGGGCTTAATCGAAGACAGGCATTTCAATGCAGCCAAGAGGCAAATTACAACTGGGGACTAGTTAAAGACTCACAATTATGGATAACAGGAGCTTCAAAGGTTATCAGTAGGGAACAGATTTTATAGGAGGAGGTAACATCTTTAACGTAAATACATTATGTCCTGTTCTTGAGATACGTTTTTAAAGAAGTTATGCAATAGATGGATGTGGTTCAGAAAGTATTTGAGGGCTGGGAAAATGGTTAATACTGTGAAAACTGATCTGGTTGTTAGATCAGCAAGAAGACTGAAAGATGACTTCTTGTGTGGTGTATAAACAAGCAGGGAGAAAAAAAGTAGTCACAAAAGACTCTTTAATCTATTAGACTGAGGTTTAATAAGATGTGGTAGCTGGAAGCCAAAGCTAGATAAATTCAAATGAGCAATCTGGCACAAGTTTTTCTCAGAAGGGTACTTAGCTATTGAAAAATCCAAGAGGAGAAATGAGAAGATTTTTTTTGTTGCTTTCAATTCAAGACTGAATCCTTTCTTGGAAGATTCTGTAGTTAAGTACTACTGCAAATTACTGGAGTTCCAATAGAAAAATGTAATGATCTGTCTTATGCAACTCATGGAGCCTATATAATTTCGTGGTTAGCCCTGTATTTGGCCTTTATTTTACAAACATGCAATAAAAATGATAGCATTCATGTTACTATGGCTCTACTAAGAAATTAAGCATATTTACAAACTGAAATTACATATATTTGTACTGTTTAATGGAATATACCAGCTGCTTTGACATTATTCCTGATCACTTACTCTAATGTAGATCTTTAGTACTGGGGAAACTGCTCTGTGGACCAAATATTCTCATGGATTAGTTGCTCTTTTCTGGATTACTGTGAAGGCCAAAATTTGCCATTCTGTTCTTGAAAAACTGAGTACCTCCTCAGTGGTAGCCACCTACTGGTGACAAAAAATGCTGTGTTGCCCTACTGTAACACACTTGGGGGAAAAGCTTGTCAGCATTGTGCCAGTCTGCACATTGGAGAATTATCCTCATGGATGCTTTTCTGAAAGATGTGCAAGGTGCTCTGAGAATTTTAGATGCAATGTATTGGATCCATGATCTGAACTGGAAATGCCAAGACAATGCTGATTTGACTGCTTGAAGCTCAGGAATACGTACACAGTAGGTCCTCTAGAAAGTTTCAGTATTTATTCATTCAATTTTAAATATCAAGCTATTCCTTTTAGAACTAATCTGTAATATTTTCAATTTACTGCAAAAATTTTACTAAAAATTAAGACTGTTTTCCTACTGTAGAGCATTACAGTACAGGACAGGTTTTGGGTGTTCTTGAGTCCTACCTCCTCCGTGTCCACAGTGGGAGCCTCTGTGCCTACTTGCAGTTACTGTATATGGTTCAAACTGGAGCCTCCATTTCTGGCAAATCTAAAAACACTAGCTGTTAATAATGAGTGTAAAATTTTGAGTGTCTGTTTCTCTTGTGTGAACTAAATTAGCTAGCAGTGCTGCATTACTCAGGGCCCTCGGAGTCTCTTCCCAGCTATCAGCAGCACTGTGCTCTGGCAGCTCACAGCAGTGCAGTTGTCCTGATGGGGCTGTGTTCTGTTCTTGGCCTCTGCAACAGCAGCGTCTGTTACTCTTCTGAGATCTTCTGCACCAAAACAATTGTGCTCCTCTTGCTGGGCTTTTTGGGAGATGCCAGCTCTTCCTCCGAGGTGTGCCATGGGGAGGTTACAATTTCATGTGGGTGTAGTGCTGCTGGTGGGCAGGTACCTGCTTTTGGCCAGCCTGTGCCTCAAGCACTGGCTTGCATAGAGCTGTTGGGAAGTGGCAGCCACTCTTGTGACCACAAATCTTACTAAACTTTTTGTTTCTCCTTGCCTCTCTTTTTTTATAACCATTAAGCTCCTCTGACTGGTATCAGTCTTCACCGGCACAGGTATTCTTGTTTTCAGCTTTCTATTCTAAAAAATATCAGGCATTGGCAACCAGTGATTCACTGGGTCCGCCTGGTTGGTGTAAGTGGACCAGAGTCTCTTTCAGATGTGTTTTTCAGCATTATTTTGACATTGTTTTTTACTGTTCACTTGTGAATAATGCAAATGGATGTTATATGTCTGAAATCATACTTCAGTTCAAACTGAGTAAATTCATGGCCTCTAAACAAGGGGGAATGTCAGAAGTCCCATGGCAGTTTCACCAGGGCTGGTAAAAAGAAAGCTAATACATATAAGCATAGAACTGTATGGTACTACATTGTCTAACTGAAATAAGGCTAAAAATCGATGAATTGTTTAGTTCTAGATATTGCAATTAAATTTGTGAGCACATTTTTGCAGGTCTTCTGTTCTTCACCTTGACTTTTTTTCTAGTTTTTGCATGTGACAAGCTTTTAGAGCTTTTTCATGCTGCTTTCTTGTTTCATGAAGTTATGTATAAAACTTCATATTTTAGATTATTTTTTTTCTTAAAACGTGTATTTTCTAGCTCTCCTGTGTTTCTTTCAGTCCATAAATGACCATCATATACTCTTCTGAGATATTTCTCTAGCACCTCAGAAATCACTCTCTGTAGTCTTTGAACAAAACTCCATATAGTGCTGAGAGTCTTAAAACCGATGAAAGAGCCAGAATTGCACTGTCCTAGGCATCCCTTTGTAACAGCCTTAATTACTTTATGCAGGATCTTGCCTCAGCAATAAGTCTGCCCTCTATCTTAGACTGGACAGGCTTTTTTTTCTTTTAAATCGGATTAACGTAATCCAGCTCTGGACTTCGCTTCTCTGCAGTTTTTCAAATGCTTTGGAGAATGTGGCTGCAATGGCCAAATGTCAGCTCTAAGTTTGTATTCAGGTTGCAAGTCATACTTTGCTAGTTGAGCAAATGGCCAGTGTATTGCTGTGGGATCCTTGTAGGTGGTGATTGTTAAACTTGTTTTAAAGTAGCAATTGATGGCTTCTGGTATCAGCCAGCGTTGGCCTCTGATGAACAAAAGCCTATTTGTGCTGTTTGATAAACCGTGTCACTGTGTACCCATGGAAAAGGCACTGACTGTTTTACCATTTCAATGTATTAAAATGTAGGGGTTTGCAAGAATACATGCTATGTAATGTTCAATTTTGCCTGCGGCCCAGTCTCCTTTAAGAAACTTTGTCAGTGTCCGACCTCAGAAGTATTGGCTGTGCTCAGTGCAGTTTGTTTCCTTCCTAAGATGTTACCCCAGGTCTGCAACCCCAGTGAATAAACTCTGCTGTTTTTCACATTCTTTATTGGGTTTTGCACTCACACCTGCACCATCAGGATCACTGATGTGAACAAGGCACAAAATCCTTGTTGACTGTTCTGTGTGTTTTCATACATTTTTTTATTTGCTAGCAAACATATGGTGATGTCCACTGTCTGTTTATACTTCTCTTTGAACTTTGTTTCTGTGCTTGCTTTTTCTCTCATGTGGCACTCTGGTATTTGTTTATCTTTGCTCAGAACTCCGAGCTCTCATCAAAGATCCTCAAAGTCTCGGACAACTGTTCTAACTGTTCTAGAGTTCTTCCTGGATGGTTTGTGTGCTAACAAATGGCTTTTGTGTTTCTGACTGACAGTTTAGGCATGCCCAAGATAAATTATCTCACCCAAAGGAGAATGTGATATGTGCCATGCATTGTAGCATGGGGCAGGAGTACAAAACAAATGCTGTCACTTGATTTTCTCCCGCAAGGTACAACATCATGCAGATACCTGAAAGCTGTGGAACCCTGTAACAGTTTGGAAAATACCTTTAAGATCATCAAGCATAGCTGTAAACCTAACACTGCCATGTTCACCACTAAACTATGTCCCTACATGCCACACCTAACACATCTTTTAAATGCCTCCAGGAATGGTGACTCAACCGCTTCCCTGGGCAGCCTGTTCCAATGCCTGACAACCCTTTCTGGGAGGAAATTTTTCTTAATATCCGATCTAAACCTCCCCTGGTGCAACTTGAGGTCAGCTTGAGCTAAAAACCTAACTCTTAAATAGCTATGTGTGCACCTCACTCACCTAGTGATAGTGCTTCCAGTCCTGATACTGGTGTGCTTTTTACTAATACAGCATTTCTGTGCCATGTCCCATAACCTCTCTTGAGAGTATTTGCACAGTTGCCCTAGCATTAGGCCTAGTCCATGTCCCTGGTTGGGACATCCAAATGTTTCTTTCATAATTGTATTTGATTTTAGCCTTACAGGGGCTGGGTTGCATCTTCAACTAGTCTTCATTTCCCTTCTGGAGAACCAGAACTACCTACTTCCTTGGATGTTTGTCAGAGCACCTAGCGACGTGCTCTCCATTTAAGCTGTTGCCCTGTGGTAAGCTGCATAAATCATCATAAAACTATAGGTCCTTTGGACTCTTCTGAATGTGCTGTGTTCTGTCATGATGTTCTTCAGTTGCCCGTTCCTTGCCTCTCCAAAGAAAAGTATAGCTGAGCAAGACCAAGAGTGAGGCATGACATTATCCTCTTAATTCATACAGGTTTTTGTTTGTAAAAGCTGTAAAATGAGTAATATCCAATTATCTATTTATCTGTATGTATACTTGCCATCTTACAGGATGTCTGCTCACTAATTAACTCTGAAACTACACTTATTTGTCATTAGCTGAGCATTTACTTTAAGCACTAGGCATTATTTGAGCTGCTGTTTTGGCTTGTGAGCCCTTGATCACCTTAAGCTTAATCGTATGATACTTTGTTGGTTCATTCATCCTTTCTGTGAAGGCAGCAGCATTGCTGGGTGTAAGAGCAGGCAGACTTGTGTCACTCTTCAGCCTTTCTTCAAACACCAAGCATAGCACTAGATATGGCATCATTTTCTGCAAACACTGTGACTGGTGTTGGAAAAATATAGATGTCGTGTCTAGCACCATCAGGTGCAGTGCAGTGTTTACTGTAGATTCTTTCACGTGCTTTTTTGTCCCACAGGTCTTCTGATCCCAGGTTCTGTTTAGGTAATTTATTTACTAGACAAATTCTAGTGGCTTTTTAAAGGGCCAGTTCTGGGATCCCAGTAATTCCCTACTGCGTTTTTTTCGATCAGATGTCAGCCAGTTCTGTTGCTTAGTTTCTCCACCTCTAATGACAAGACCGATTCTTCACCATTGGTATGTCACAAACTCTCTTGTTCCCACCTTCTTTTGGGCATTTGCTTAAAGTACCACTTTTATGAAGAAAGCCCTGCATTTTCAATTGTCAGTGCAACAGTTCCATAGCTGGCTGTCACGGGCTGTGCCTGCTACCCACACCTCAGTGCTCCTGGTTGCACATGCACAGCTTGCCTGGGTTTAATTCCAGCCACCATGAAACACCTAAACTGCTTCTTGAGCCGAGAAAGATAGACTGGCCACAGAGAACTGAGAGTTGTCTGTGATTTATTTGTTTTCCTGCTGTAGTGTTCAGAAACAGTGCAGCGCCAAAGTCTGCTTTACCCAGTGGGCAGAATGCAGAGTTGCATGCCAGGAGGGGCATGGCCACCAGCTGCAGTAGCTCTCTGCCAGGCTTTCCTCAAGACACAGTTCCCCTCAGCTGGCAAGGACCTTCTTGTACAGAGTCACACAGTGGCCAGAGTGTGCCGTGGCTCTTAAATCTGAAGTCCAGCCAGAGTGCACAGGTCTTCTGAAAAAGACAAACAAAAACCACAACCCAAAGCCCTTGAGACTTCTGCTGTGAGGCAGAAAAAAAGTTGACTCTATAAATCAACTCAGTGAACTTTGTAGTTGTTTTCTGCACCTTTTTACTATAAGCTTAGTGACTGTATTAAAGCCGCTGACAGAGATCAGCCTGCAGACCCAAAGAATACTATTCATCCCAAATCTCAAAAGGGTTTCCTGGGTGGGCTGCTTTGTTTCTGGAATAAACACAAGAATATTGATAATAGCAAAATTCAGCATCTTGAAAGATACTGGAAATCAAAATTAGTGAGATGGGCTTTGTAACTATCTTCTCAGAATGCAACGAGGACTGAAGCTTAGCTTTTTCCTAGCTTGGAGCCTGGATGCAGCCCTAGCAGGCTCAGATGTATGAAGAGCTGACAGCACACCCTGCCCTGGACAGCCTCAGGTCTGTCATCATGCTTCTGCATTAGTATGAAAAGTCAAAGTCATTAATGTCATTTGCAAGACTTGTCAGATAGAATATAGAACCCAAATTATGTATCAAGACTTTTTTCAGTGAAACAAAGTATGTTTTCTGTTCCTTTTTGTCTCCATGCTCAGTTAGACTGTGCTCATTTTTTCTATTTCCATCTTTGTGCTACATGAAACACCACATTTCAGCTGTTTGTTATATTCAGAAGTCTAAATCTATTTCTCGTGTGATTAGCTCTTGTTGCATGGATGTCACCAAGTCTGAATTTGAGTCAATGTCTGACTTTAATTAAAAAGGAATCTTATTAATTCCGCCCTTTTTTTCCCTGTTTGCTTCTTTGGGTTATTTTGTTGTGAAGCAAGGTCATTGCCGCTGCATTTCTTAGCAATATTTGATGTCTCTCTAATTGGAATATTTCTTTTTAAATAACTACTCTCTAAAAAAATTCATGGCTATCAACACTCCTAATGTGTGTGTGTCCTCAAAGTGGAGATGGGACTCTTTGTCCTTAGTTTTTCTTCTCAGATTTTACAGAGCTTCAAGCTTACTGCATTTTCCTCCCATTCTGGTCAGTCCATGTTGTTGGCAGTAGGATCTCATTGCTCCATGTGAGTAGATTTGCCTGCATCTGCATCTTTTGCATCTCTTACATTTGACTTCAGTCAGAATATATGAGTGTTTTATCTAATAGCAATCAACCTTTCCTCTTTTGTCCTGAAAATTGTTGCATTTAGGTTAGCTCTCCTGTATGCTTGCTTCATGCTCCTTCAGAACAGCTGAATAATTTTAATTCTCATTAGACACATTATTTTTGTTTTTCTTGGCAACTAAACCTTTGACTGTAGTTTAAATTATAATTGTTTTCATTATTTTATGATGAACACAGAAAACAACAGTTTGAAGAATTCAGCTTGTCAGTTGGTGCTGTTTCTTCCTGTGTGTGTGAGAGGAAACACAGAAGATGAGAGTTAGTGTTTATTGTAGTTGACTTTTTTAACTTAAATATTTTATTGCAGAATGACAGAGAGAATGTTTCATTTAGTTATTGAACTTGTATGTTGCATTGATATATATAACCGTGCATGAGATTATGAGTAATTGCATCGCCTTCTTCATTAGAACGGGTGACAGTAGTCTAGTAATAAATACGGAAAATAAAAGTGAAAATGTGTACTTTAGTGGGCCCCTGAGAGCAGAATTTGTGATACTTTGTAGAATATTCAAAACTCTGAAGAAGTTCATAGATCAAGTTATAAAAAAGAGCTTCTATGGCTCACTATACTTTTAATGCTAATATACTTCTAAAGCATATTAAATCTTAAAATTTAAGGTCTAAATAAAAAGCTTGTTGCAGAAAGCATACTCAGAAAATACAGTTTTTTCCATCTATACATTTGCTCAAAGATTACAGAATCACAAAAGAGTTGAGGTTGGGAAGGACTTCTGGAGATCATATAGTCCAACTCACCTGCTCAGAGCAGGCTGAGCCAGATCAGGATGCTCAGGGCCATGTACAATCAGGTTCTGAATTTCTCCAAGGATATAGTTCCACAGGTTCTCTTGGCAACCTATTCTAGTGTCTGAAACTATTAATAGAAAAAAGGGGTTTTCTTATGTTTAAATGGAATTTCCTGGATTTAGTTTGTGCCCGTTACCTCTCATCTTGACACAGGGCACTACGGAGAAGATTCTGGCTCGATCACCTTTACTTCCTCCCTTCAGATACTTATATACATTGATAAGTCTTCTCCAATCTGAACAGTCCCAGCCCTCTCAGCCTCTCCCCTTATAAGATGTTTGAGTCCTTCAGTCATCTTTGTGACCCTTCACAGGGCTTATCTCCACTATGTCCATGTCTCTCTTGTACTGGGGAGCCCAGAACTGGACACAGCACTCCAGCTGTGGCCTCACCAAGGATGAATAGAGGGATAGGATCACCTCCCTGAACTCACTGAACATACTCTGCCTCCTACTGGTCCTGCCACAAGGGTGCACTGGTGGCTGGTGGTCAATTTGATGTCCACCATTATCACCAAGTCGTTCTCTGCAAAGCTCCTTTCCAGCCGGCTGGCCCTCAGGAAGTACTGCTGCAAGGGGTTATTCTTGCCCAGCAAGTAATTGTTCAGACATGCAACTTTAATTATAATAAAAAATTTAAATTCAGACAGACATTCAGAATCTAGTTTCCAAGAAATTGAAGCTTCCTCAGAAGTATTCATGATTAACCTAATTAGCAGTTTTTTCTGACTGTTACACATGCTTAAGCATATGGAGAGTAACATAGCTGAATGAGCATTTACCTGGCAATAGATCATAGAAGCTTATCAGAGAGTCAGTTTTATTCACGTATTGCTGACACTATGCAATGATTCTGGGCTACTGTTCTTTACATTTCTTATAACTGTATGTTTTACTTTATATGAAACATTGTAAGAAGAACATCATCATCATCATCATCATCATCATCATCGTCATCATCATCATCTCCTCTAGAGCATGAATGTAACTGATCTGTTTCAATAACGATAGTCAGTAGCATGTCAGAGTTTTTAGTTATTTGTCTTGTTACTATGCTATCACAAACGGAAGAAGCGCATTCTTATGTATGACTTTGCTTTGGCCAGAATTTGTCTTCTGCATTGGCTTAGAAACTGCTGTGCATGTACTGATACTCATTTTCTAACACGGTTATTGCTCTGCTTTTTCATTCAGCAGGAGAGGTTTGACATACTGAAGTACCTAAAAAAATCTGCGTTGTTCTGCTTACTGTTTCTGTAGACTTTTCCCCCCCTAAATTTCCTAGTGAAGGAAACATATATAAGTTGGGCAATATGTCAGAAAATTTATGTGACTGTCTGCTTGGTTACCAACTGCTATTTGTTTGCCCTCTGCATCATCTGTATTCAGAAGAAAAGATAGGAATTTGAAGTAATGAAGGTTTAGAACTCTGTCATTGTTGCTTTTGAGAATGGAGAATATAAGATGGCTAGTAAAGCAAAGGGAGGTCTGTGGTAGTACTACAACCTTTAATAGCCATATCTGCACCCCTATATTGATAGATTAGAGGCATATTTATATATGATGTTGTTCCTGCATCTTAAGGAAGCCTCCTGAGAGGGTGGAAAGCCTGGAACTTCCAGTGAAAGACATGAAGCTTCTGTGGAAGCCTTTGCTATTTAACTTGCATATTGCACTTTTTATTCTACGGAGAGTCACTGCTCCTCCATGCCAGCAACTGGCCTCTTACTTTCCTCTTTGCTTGACACAGCTAAATAACTTAAAACCCAACTGTACAAGGTACTCAGTAACCTGCTGTCATTAGGCATTTTCTTAATTTCTCCCTTCCAACCTTGGCTATTCTGTGAATTAATCAACCAAGACATAATAACTCCTCAGATGCCTGATGAGCTTTAATACTCTTGCCAGCATTTTCATTCCATCCAGTGTAAGTTTCTCCACGTGCTCATTTACAGAGGAATATTGCTAATAATAGCAATATTTTATAACATGGAAATTTTTACAAAAAAGTAAGCATTGTTTATGGTCTCAATTTCTATTGGTGGTTGACACTATAATACTTGTGACTGGTGGAGATGGTCCTGATTTTTATCTGTTATAAAACTGGGTTGAATGTTATCTTCTGCAGACAAGCTGAAGAATAAACTTTCCTTTCAAATACACATGAAAGCCCTAGCCATGATACCTACATGCACAACCACAAGATAAAGTTAATATTTATTCCACAAGTGGAAGGAGAACACAGTGCTGATAAAGAGCTTCTTTTTTGGTAGAGTTGATATAAAACACTGCTACCTGTCAATCACATTATAAAGTGGTTAACATTTGTTTTATTAAAATGGCCACAAACCCAGCATCAAATGTTATAACTAAATATTACAGTTATGTGCCTTTCTGCAGTTTTCTGTATCACATTTCATTAACCCCTGTAAGAATGGCATCATGTAATGAGTGTTGGTAACCCAGCATCTCTTCTGACTTCTGCTGAAGTACAGAAGTCGGCATTGTTGATCTGAGAAAAGGATTGTATCCAGTGGGTGTGGTTGTTACTCTTTCTCACACCTAATGGAAGTGAAATAGTTAGACAAGTTCTTTCTGTTACATCTGCACTGTTTGATTCTCTGCCATGGCAATGAATGCATCTACGTGGGAGCAGAACACACCAAAGACGACCTTTCGATGTATCCTCCTCAGTGTCCTCGTGGTTGAAAAGAAATGTGTATTTAGATTATTCTTGTGTATCTAAGTGTGATTATCAGTGAAGTGATAAGATTGGGAGGATGATGTGTTTAAAAAATGAACATTTATATGGTTTCATTTGGATTTGTAAGGGTGCACATGCTTCTGGTAATTCAATATGGAAGGAACTTAACCCGTTCACAGTAACTTCCAGCACTGAAATACTCTGACAGAAGGAAAATGGAGGGGAAAAACTCACTCTGAAAGATACAAGGGCATAAAAAAGGTGGTTCGTTGCAGTGTATAAAGAGGGGAAGGGTTCCTGTCCCTTCAATTGCTAATGTTTGCTTCCTGCATCTTTAATAATGGATTACCATTTTAAAGTAGCGTGTAGGAATGTCATTTCAAAGCAGAAAAGGAAACAAGTGCTTGCAAGTAAATTTGTGAGGAAATACTTCAGTACCAGAAGATTCTGTGCATGGTGTTCTAGTGAGTGCTTTGCAGATACAGTTTGTTTTCTGGTCTTTTCGCTGGATCTTTTTCAAGACAATACACTTAAAGTAGTTTATTTGAAAAATACTACTCTTGAGTGTTCTCTGAAAATGCAGTTGGACCCACAATCAGTGACACCTTTGAGCTGTATTTACCTTCTCCTGCAGGAACCCCCTCCAAAAAGTCAAAGGGAAAACTCAGAACATCAGTTTGACCAGTCAAGGTGACTTATCTTTTTATTGGAAAAAAAATCAAGGCAACTAGATGCGTCAGACCAGAAGTAGCAGTGTTCGTGCCTAATTCTTGTGTGCCATGCTCTTGCAGGGCAGGTCTTGATTTGATCCGACTTGGTGAATTTTGAAGGTACATGAAACTTTCCACAGTCTTCTCTGTTTCTTGAGAATTTTGTTTCCAGATTGTTGAATCTGCTCCAGGTCTCCTACTGTTAAACACCTCTGTCTCCCAGATCTGACCTTGCTCAGCAGTCCACAGATAGACAGAGAAACAGCACTTCGGTCAGAGAAGTTTACTGACCCCATTGTTTTTTAAAGAATTGTATCATGAATATCTTACAAATATAGCTAATGCCAGATTTCACATGGAATTTGAAGACCCACACAAAAATCTCATCAGCATGAGAAACTGTATAAGAAAAACACAGTTTGACTCCTAAGGAGAAATCAATTTTGCTGCTTTTCATCTCTTGCAAGTAGAGTATTCAGAAAAATCATGGGGTCACTGAAGCGTCTGTGATGACAAATCCAACCCAAACTCTGTGGTTGCATCTTGTAAATCAACATATTTGTTCCTTTAGAGCAAGGTGGGGAACCTTCTCGTTGCTGGGGCTGTGGAGACCATGCAAACACCTGCACTGCTCTGTGCATTAATGGGGTCTCAGGGATGTCAGCCAGGAGCTGGCAGCCTCGGTGAAATGAAGAGCTACATCTGCCCTGCAACCTGCAGGATCTCAAATCCTGCTCTAGAAAATTCAGTAGCAGAATTGTATGATATTATAAGAGCACTGTTGAATAGTTTTTAATGTTGTTAAAGCAGCTAATAAGGCACATTTCATTTTCTGCTGCTTTAATGTAGAAACTTGGTGTGTAATTAGGATTAAAAATAAGTAAATGGATGAGATACTTTTATTGAAATCTTTTTATCTTGTTCAGTCCACAATGCAGCGCACACAAACAGTTACAATATCATATTAACCACACGTGAAGTACAATGAAGCATCTATCTGAACATGAAGACATTTTTCTGTGATATTAGTTATGTTGTTTTCCTTCAGCTGCTGACTACTGTTTAGTGCATTTTTCAAAAAGCAAAATATATGATCTTTAAATATGCTATGGATATGTAGTTCAGTCCTCGTAATAAAAAACTACTAGCACAGTGAATTGTAATTCATTCAAGTCCACTAAATTTTTGTTCGCTGTTTTTTGATTCAGAGAAAAGCCTTGCATTCTTTTTATATAGTACCTGAATAAATTAGTCTATTTATAAAAATGGTGAAACACATAGTACATCTGTGATGTATTGCTAAATCTTTATTAAAGCTGTAACTTTTCGCATCATGCAAATGGACCAGAATATTTACTATCTTTAGCTTAAAAGGAGTGGGGTATTTTATCTTTTCTGGCCACATTAAAAATGCTGAAAAGTTACTGCCTTTTTAAAGTGGGGCTTATAATTCTCTGATCAGAAGTACTTACTTAAGGAGGAGAAGAAAGGATAAAAAAATCTTTCAGTATCAAGAGAAATAGCCACTCTCAAAATTACTTTGGTTTGGATTTGGGCTTTATCCATTTCAAGACTTCCTCTCTCTGTACTGTGACTATTTTAAGAACAAAAGTACAAGCTTTGACATAAGGTTTTGACCAGCTACCTTATTGCTGATGCTAGAAAATGCCTCTGACAATTGAAAAGGTTGTTGAAATTGTCTGTGAGTGTTTTCAGTGGTAGAAGATGCCTGTATGGAGCAGCACTAGCAAGGAGGGGAATTTGTCATTCCAGCTGGTTTTACTCATGAGCCTTTGTTAAATGAAACATTGTGAGCTGGGATCAGGAGAGGAGTTGCCTTTGTACGTTCAGCTCCACAGTGCTCTTTGGAACAAATTTTGAAATGAAAGTCTTGAAAAATTGTTCTTGACCTGTTGTAGGAAAATATTATCAGGAGGCAGTTCTTGCATCTGTTTTCACAGTGTAAGTTTCCTGATAAATAGTGACCTTGCGATCTTTTCTACTGCTTGTTCTGAAAGTCTTTGGTAAGATTAAAGAACTCAGAGGCTTTAGGTTTACAAAAAGATAATAACCACCTGATGAATCTTAAGAAGGAAATAATTATCTTAGCCAGAATTTATATAAGATGAAGGATTTATAATCTTCAGTCCAAAGTACTAGTGGTAGGAGTCTTAAGAATGTAGGAATTAAGGTTTGTGTCACCAAATCACCACAAATTTCAGTGAAGAAAAGGCTTCAGCAAGGTTGGTTTGCTTATGGAAAAAATTGTCTGAGGACCTGACCTCATTTCACAGAGTGAGTGATGTAGTTATTTAAACATATCTGTCAGGAGGAAGGTGTTGAAATGGACTATGTTAACCTGTAACAGACTTGGAAAGAGATGGCTTTGTGCTTGTCCCACGGATGTGGGATTTTCAGTTTTAGGAATCAGATTCTGTGATCATGAGCTGTTGATCTTGGTACTACCAAAGCAACTGTGTGATGTAACCTTAAGCCCAAGTAGCTGGCAAGTGGAAGACCTGAAAGTGTTCCAGGCCAGACTGGATGGGACTATGAGTAACCTGTTCTCGTGGAAAGTGTCCCTGCCCATGACAGTGGGGTGGAACTAGATGATCTTAAAGGTCCCTTCCAGCCCTACCCATTCTGTGATATGTCACTACTAGTTTTCTAGGGACGGATTGATGGGCTTTTTGTTTAATGGTTCATGGTGTGCTCTGTAGGAGCTCTGCCTCATCAGAGTTTGACAGCGAAGTGTCAGATGTTTCCCTGGCACTCCGTAGTTCTGCTAATCTCAGCAGGATTCGTGGGGGTATTAGTGCAGTAAGTGGTTTATTAGAAGAGATAATGAGCACAAAGCAGATGAGGATTTAATAAATAAGGAGACTTGGTCTGCATCACTGAAACCTAGTTACGTGACGTGGCAAGTCCCCTTGTTGAGCCTTCTTACCTCTCAGCTTCCCAGTGCTTAGGAAATACAGCAGCACATGCTCAGGGTGGGCAAATCCCATTGAGGAGCAGCCTCTTCTGGTGAGACGTACCTGGATGATATGGTGATATAAACAAAAGCACTTAAAGAAGCAACAGACACACACAGCTTCAGTGCCTCCTGCAGTGGGAGCTGACAGGCAGCTGGAACAGATGCAGGCAGCTGGGCAGTGAGCTGGGCAGCAAGGAGGCACTGGGGAAAAGCAAACCTCAGCTGGTCTGTCAGAAGATTCCAGCTACAGTTCTTGGAACTGGCTGCAGGCAGAGAGAGCTTTTTGATCTATAACCCACCAGCAAATTGAGCTTTTCTCAGGTGAGAATTTAGACTTGCAGGTGAAAGGAGAAAATAAAGCCTATTTTAGAATCTATAGCCTATGTCAGAATCTACTCTACATTTAAAGAAGCAACAATGTTGTTTGCTTGTTCCAGGCTTACCTACAGATTGGCAGACAAAAGTTGCTTCAAATCAATAAATTTTCATCAAAGCAAGTAATATTTTTAGACTTTTTCCATGTTATTAAATATACATGAGACTGTGAGTCCAACACTGCTCACATGGGAGTGAGTGAGTGGTTCTGATTGCAGTGGGAAACCGATTGGTCTCCCGTTGCTTCCCAATACCCAGAGCCTTCCCTTGAACTGCTTGTGATTTCCCTCCCACCTTCCTCAGTCTGCTCAAACTCTTAGAAATTATGTCAGCATAGTTTGTCTTCTGTACATTTATCCAGAAGGGGAACTTTCATTTAAGCACTGTAGAATTACCTTTATACATGTAGTATTAAAACTGATGTAGGAAACTAGTGTACAGAGTAGCTTAGCATTAAGTCATGACCCACGTGTCTTTGCCTACTAGTGGCAGATTTTACCAGTCACTGAGGTAAAATACATCTTCACAGCTTGTTTTTCTAGCCATACATCTCATAAATTTGTATTGCATTAGTTTTCCACAGTAGAAAAAACACTTTAAGACCCTAAGGAATATGTCAAGGAAACTGTACTTTCAAAATCCCATTTTTGAAAGTAAATATAATTTGTTATGGAAGATGGACAGCGCTGTTTCATCACTCACTGCGCAAGATTATCTGACCTGTGATTTCTAATGTACCGTCAAGATATCCTCAGATATTAATGCCATTTATTAGCCACAGGCAGTCAGGTGAGGATTTGAAGCCAAGTACGCTTCCAATACAGAGGAAACAATCCTTCAGCACAATCTCCCTCCCCATGTTTCCAGTACTGTTGGTACGTAAGGGATTACCTTGAAACTACTGAGCACGCTTATGATACCATTAGTGTAGACCAGACTTCACAGAACCACAGAGTGGGTCAGGTTGGAAGGGACCACAGTGGGTCTTCTCGTCCAATCTCTTGCTCAAGCAGGGTCATCCTAGAGCACATTGCATAGCATTGTGTCCAAGTGGGTTTTGAACATCTCCCATGAGGGAGATTCCACAACTTCTCTGGGCAGTCTGTCCCAGTGTGTGGCCACTCATACAGGAAAGAAGTTCTTCGTCATGTTCAGGTGGAACTTCCTGTGCATCACTTTCTGCCCGTTTCCTCTGGTCCTATTGCTTGGCACCCCTGAGAAGAGGCTGGCTCCATCTTCTTGGCACCCCGCTTTCAGATACTTACAACATTGATGAGGTCTCCTCTCAGTCATCTCTTCTCAAGGCTGAACATGTGCAGCTGCCTCAGCCTTTCCTCCTCCAGTCCCTTAATCATCTTTGTCACCCTCCAGTGGACCCACTCCGGGAGCTCTGTGTGTCTCTTGTACTGAGGAGCCCAGAACTGGACACAGCACTCCAGATGTGGCATCACCAGGGCTGAATAGAGGGGCAAGATCACCTCCCTTGACCTGCTGGCAGTGCGTTTTCTGAGGTAGCCTAGGACACCATTGTCCTTCCTGGCCGCAAGGGCACTCTTGTGCTCTGTTACCCGTTACAAAATACAGTGCATTTGGAAAGATCAGTCAATTCTTCTGAGCATTTGTTGCCTTTCATGGCAATGTTCTTGACAGTGTATTTTGTATTACAAAATTCTTTTCTGAAATTAAAAATGTGGAGATTTCCTGTTATGTATGTGATTTGTTGCATGTATGGTGTGAAGGAATTGAGATATTTTGATGGTTATCAGCAATATTTGGCCAAGTTTGCTGGCTATACACAAGATGGGGACTCTCCAAAGTATTCATACACCCAAATAATTGCCAGAACTTCTTTTTCTAGTTGTTGTACCTTTTCACTGGACAGGTCATGATGTGTATGATGCAAGTCTTGCCATGCCTTTGTTGTGATACCGACATGACATGCCTTTTAGTCCAGGTTTGCTCACGTTCAGTGTGGTCAGAATCAATACATCCCAATTTCAGTGAGCATTTTCTTCAGTGGTTCAATTCTGGTCTGTTCTGTGCTGAGGTCTTGAGAAATCACTTGGGAAGTTAACAATGACTAATTTGGACATTTTCAACTGGAAAGTTGTTTAGAAAGTTGTTAATTTCTCTCATTTGGGTTTTATTCTTTCCAGTGAGATCCAGTAAGTGATGGTATGAGTCCATCCAAATATGATTTCTAAGGTCTTGGGCTTTTAGTGCTGATATTCTTTATTCAGTCATCTTTCCTGATGTGGAAATAAAACCTGCACTCAATATTTGTGTCTCTGTGTGTGACCGTGTGTCAGGTGTGAAGTGTAGGCTCTCTTTTGTATTGACATGGTGCCACACATGTGCGAGCAGTACCTTTTCACTTCTAGTAGAATCACAACAGATTCTCAAACTCAGAGAAACTAGTTACTGTTACTCCAGAAAAAGCAGAGAAAACATAAACCCTGCACCACAGGAGGGCAATACACTTCCTAGGAGCTTGACCCATTATCTTTCTGATGTAGCTTTCATATCACAATAAAAATCACCAGTCTGGAACAGCACAGTTTGACAGAATGACTCAGGACAGCCACAAAATGACAGATGCTAGAAATAAAAAATAAACAAACTGTGCTGGGTCATTGCTGTCAAAGCAAGATCCTTCACCTGCTGTACCTGATGCTTATGCAGTCAGCAGTAGTTTGGGGGCAATCTTTTCTGTTCACGGGACAGATTATTGGTATAACTTGAAAATTTAATATGGTTTTATTTATTTTCTAAGATTACACATTGCATCTCAGGATGTAACTATAGCAGCAGTCACGTGCTTTGCTCACTGTTTCCAAGCTGGTGATCCCAGTCAGTCCTGTGAACCCACATGCTCTGTCCCTCTGTTTCAGATCCACTCACAGCATCACTTCTCTTCCAGGCTGCTAGGCTTCCCTTGGCTCTCAGTGTTTGCAACCAAGCCCTTCCCTTATCCACGTATATGGAGCCAGGCACTCCAAAGAAAACCCTCTTAGCTTCCTTCTCCCTGGACTTGGCAATGCAGCCCGCAGAGTTGGGAGTTACCTGCAGTGGTCCCCAGGCAGTTCATTCAGCCTGAACTGTGCCTTCTGTTTACTCTGTGAAAAGATGGCTATTGCATATCAGCTTTAATGCTGCCTATAGCTGTCTGTAGGTCAAGGATTTGCTTGAAGGCAGCTGTGTCTTCCAGCAAAGCAGGTAGAACACATTGCAGTGTTCTGCCTAATCTGCCTGTAAATGGAGCTGATGACGTGTCACTGAAAATGATTGTTTGATTATCCAATGACAGCACAGAAAAGTGGATTGCATATGCAAGGTGGGAGAAGAGCTAGAAGATTCCAAGAAAGATGGTGAAATTTCCTCTTCTACCTTAGATCAGAGGCCTAAGCTTCTACCAGGGCACTGACTGGCGCTACCAGGCATTTTAGGGGTAGATAGGACAAGAGGAGGAGTCTTTCCAGTTTACATTGCCTTACTTGATACTCATAATTAAGCATAATTTTGCTCAGGCACTTGAATCCAAGGCTACATCTATATTCATAAATTAAGTAGCATCAGAGAACATTCATGGACATTGGAACTCCATCCTCTGTCCTGCTGAATGGTAATGCTGAGCGTAATACAATGGATGCTGGCTGTTCAGTGCTGGTTGGCACCAGTGCCAGGGACAACCAAGGGCATATTTAATTTCCTAGGATAGCTGCAGCCCATTGGCTCCACTTCTTGCCTCCCTGTGAGAATTTTCACTCATTTCTTCCATAGCTAGTTTGACCCAATACATAGATACAGAGCTGAGTGAAAAACGGAGACGGAGCATTGTCTACCCAGAAGTCAGGGCAAGGATTTTAATTGAGAACTCTCCAGTTTTCTGCTAGAGGGTACCAGTCATTAAGCACTATGTGTTTGCTGAGGCAGTTTGGTCTCATAATTCAGTGATTCAACTTTTTTATAGTGAACTTTGGTTGTATGAGTCAGAGGTACAGGAAGGATAATCATCCTCCAGCCTAGTGAGAAGGCATGCACTTGGGAGGGAAACTCCTGGGCACTTGTCTCTGCTTGGATACATGTTCAGTAATACATAGGAGATGAGAGCAGACGGAGCATGAAGTCAGTGTTGAGGTGGTGAGCAATGCAGCTTTGGATTTACGTTGGGGCAGGAGATGAGGGAATTGCAGCTTTGGAGCTTGTGTTCTGGTTGAGTACTTCTATGCCACAGCCTCTGAAGAGGAGATTTTCAATATTACAAATCTAACTCAACTTTCCTTACAGCTTTCCAGAAAAGAATGTTCGAAAAAAGAAAAGATTTGCTTCCATGTAGGATTATGTGTCCAACATAGAAGTAGTCGTCGTGGGGTATGCTTATTTTTGTGAAAAAGAGAAAAGAAATCTGCTTTGATCCAAATTGGAGTAGGGTTGACTGCTGTATTGCCAAATGTTATTTGTTTCACTGTGCTTAGATCAATAACGTAACAGCAGCCCACCTTTGTCCCTTGGAAAGCTGTCTCACAGGCAGCAGTTAATGAGATATTACTGGAAGAAACCTAATGGATCCTGCCTTGTTATGTCCAGAAAAGGCTCACATGCTGACTTCCAGCAGGATCATCAAGAAGCGACTTCAGAGAATTAAAATACAAGAAGTTTATAATAGTTCTCAGCTGGTTTGTATGATCTGTCTAACTATTAAACCTTCATAAAAATGTACAATGAGATTTTTCTCAAATGGCCAACTATAGCTACAAAATTTTCCAACCTCACTACAAAAATAATACATTTTCCTTCTCTTCAGAAAAGCTATTGACCAGCATTCACAACAGGGAGGGGAAAACCCTTTACTTCCTTATTTTTTATGTTTAGAAATGGAGCCTTCACCGGTGTTGCTCTGGAACAGCAGTGCCATGGCTGAGCAGTGCAGAGGAAAGTGGCCTGCCTTGCCTCTCTGGAGTTTTCTGTCTCTCCTTCTTGAAGTCTTTGCAAAGCTGCTTCCAACATAAGGCACCTAGCGCTTAAAGGCAGAGCAGAACATCTATCAAACATGGAAAGATCAAAAACTGTGACTCCCTGTGGAGTGACTGTTGGGAGGAATACAGCTGAATAATGTTGAACATATTCAGATCTCTGACTTCACCTAATGCCCGCTGTGAAGGCTGTGTTTGTAGGCAAATGCTGCTTCATTATTACGGATGTGGAAAAGCTTTTGTGCTTCTGCCTTTAAAGACACTGCTCTGTTAGTTGTTTGAGAGGCAACAGCGGTTGCTTCTGCCTTCTCTTAGACAAATATAAGCATAACTGTAAATCTGAAGTATGATTTTTTTATTGCTGAAAAGGCAGGCCTGGCTGTGGAATGTCTTGGGAGGTGGCTTTTTGCTTGGTACACTGAGAAAACTTCAGAGCTGACAAGGGCATTTAAAAACTCAGCTTTCTGGGGGGGTGAGGGGGGAAAGATTCCTAAACCTCAGTGATAATTTGTCCCTTCATGGATATCAGGAGTATTCACTGGACATGCTCACGCTCAGGAGTCAGGAACAACTGTGGTTTTGAGGACAAAATCACTGAAACAGCTTACCTCTTCACTTTGACAGGCTCCTCACCCTAGTCCCTAGAACAGGCTTTAAACTTCAGCCCATCTGCTTCTAAAGGTCTGAGTATGTGAAAACTTCTGAGATAGCCTTTCCACGATACTGCCCCTTGGCAGCTCAGCAGGGCCACAGCCAGAGCGCTGCAATGCTCCCAGGAGGTTTGACACTTCTGGCACATCCCATGCTGCAGGCAGCACAAGGATATATTCTGTGCTACATGAAGAATCAAACCAGTCCCTCTTCCCAAGGTGATTTCCTCAAGTTTTGGCTGTCCTCTGCTCCCAGGAGGACCTTTTTCTGCATTAGCAGGTGATGATAGATAGAAAATGCAGGTGGTATTTCCTTGAACAGTTCTTGGTGGGAGTAAACTTACCCCAACAGTAAGTGCAAATATTTTTAAAGTGAGTGTTATGTGTTCAGTGGCTGTTACACAGTATACATGCCTGACATGTGGTGTGGCTTTTCTTGTGATGGTTCTGTCCTAGCTTGAAAATCAGGTTGTTGCCTCTAAACAAATCAGAAACCACTTAATTAGCAAAGTGCCTTCCATAGCTATTTGTATGATGAGTAGGTTATTGTCTCAGCAGCATCAGACTCAGTGGGAAGAATATGCACATGTTAATTTGTTCTCTGGAAATGGCATAACTGGGGCTGAGCAGACAGGCACAATCAAAACAGAATGAAATCTCACATGCATGGTTGCTGCTTTATGGAAACGACCTTTCCTTTTCCAAAGACAGAAGTCTTCCACTGGGAGCTGGTCAGTACAAAACAGCTTGACAACACAGCCTGTGAATGCATGTCTCTAACATAAGCATAGCTAATATTTTCTATAATTGCTGTGTAGCACTCTCTGGACAGCAATCAGTTCCATTTAAATATGATTAATATGAAAGTAATAATGGTTCAAATTTTACTCTTGTACATACTGTTAGGAGAAAGAATGATGATTATTTTTTTTAATAATCTGATAGTGAAATAAAATGAAAATCTAATTCCTGTGACAATGCTAGAGCACTTCTTAATTCCGCACTGTCTGAATTTTTCAGGGTTTTGAAGGTATTCCTGTCCCGAACAGCTCAGCGTATCCCATATATGACAGGTGGGCGAGTGATGAGGATGCTGGCTGTGATTCTTCTGGTAGTCTTTTGGTTTCTCATTGGCTGGACTTCTGCAATAACCCAGAATTTGGAGAGAAACATTCCACTCATTGGCCAAGGGCAAACATCTGACCATCTGATCTTCAATATGTGCCTCATAGACCGCTGGGATTACATGATGGCTGTTGGTATGTTAATTTTCTAGTTTATCTTTAATTTCTAAAATAAAGCTTTTACTTTTTCTTCTTTTATAATTTCTTAAAGTTTTGTCAGACTGCCTAATATCATGTGAAAAGCTCATATGGAAGTAAAATATCAGCATGGATTTTTTTAATGAATGGAGAAGTAAAACAATTAAAATAGACTGAAAAATTCTATGCCTTTCAAAGGTTTGTAACTTGGATTGTAGTGACAAAGTAATGGGTGCTCAAGACATTTCATCTTTGAAGGCAGAAGGTATCTAGCTCTTCTACTGTTGAAGCTCTTCAATAGCTCTTCTGCTATTGAAGTCAGAAATTGTGGCTAGATTAGTGGAGGCTTTTTGCTTTTACACCACAGAACTGGGCAGAGTTCCTGTGTGAGAAGGGAAAGAACTTCCAAGAACACTCATTCATAACCTTACAGAAGTTAGTGTCAAAGTAAAGGGAATAGGAAATGCACATAAAGTGCGCTAACTTAATGTATTTGTGAGATGTGCTCTCAGTGCATGGAATAGACAGGAGCTAGAAAGTGACTCTCTGCAGAACTTACATAAAGGAGAAAAATTATTTGGTTTTATTTTCTGAGCTCAGTGGGTTCCCTGTGCCAGGGTTCAGTTAAACAGTATAATGTGCTTTCTCCCAGTGGCCACACAGCTTCAGTGCTTCCACCTAGAACTGTTTTTTCTAGTACAGCCCAGGCTTGCCAGCCACTGTCTCAAATACATCAATGTTTTGAAATCTGAAATAAATGCTTACCTTTCTGCTCTTTCCCTGCTTCTCCCATGGACATCCCACTGACAAAGCTCTGCTGCTGAGCTTTAGGGAGAGGTCATGGTGGCTCTTCCACATGGCTTTGAGGTGCCCCTGTGCTCTGCTTTTCTGTCCTTTGTGTAAAATCTCAGAGGCAGTCAGGCACACGGGTGCCCCATCTGCAAATATACTGACTGGTAAACCACACAGAGAGGAGAAGAAAGGGGTATGGTCTGAAATGCATCTCAATTTGGGCCATTTTGGAGGAGTGTACTTTGCAGTAATGGAATAGTACTGTCGCCAGAGATGTTTTAAAATTAATAACAAAAGAAAATTAAATGTGAAATGCTTGATAATGTCATCTGCACTAACCCATTTTGGATCAAAATTTTACTGCATTTGACAATGTAGTTTCATTAAAATTTTGATAGTGATGGGTTTTGAATAGTTGGCAAACAAATGTTTTTAGTCTCTGGATTTTATAGTTCTGGTAGTGCAGTGATTAACAGTGCAGATCTTAATACCTAATTATGATCAATAGTCCCTTTTTAGTAAGAAATTGCATGATGTCTGCCTACTTTTGGAAAAAACAAGGATAATTATTTTAAGAGTTTTAAATGTTTTTCAAGTAATAGAGGCAAAGCAAGCTCTCAAGCCTGAAAAACAGGGCAGAATTTCTTATGTTCTATCATTTTCTCTTCTTACTCCAATTACCTCATAAGTAGAGTTATGCTTGTGCAAGTCTTCAATACACTGTGCAGTCACATTAGTGGTACCAGGAGATGTGCACCTACAAGATTGTACCAGTGTGTCTCTATATATTTATATACATGTGTGTGCATCTGCACTTCAGGATTTTTATTGTTAACAGTGGTCTGAAAAGCTTACAGTCAATAGGAACTAGTTCCTAAATTAGATACTTCATCTCAGAGATGTGTCAGAAGAAACGTCCATAAGGCAGAACCCCTTTTTTTCCTATAATTGACTGGGAGCAGACTTGCAAAATGTACTATGTTATAAATTAATGGATAGATTATGTTATTTGGTTTCAAATGCTAAAATAAAAATGGTGGATAGTAAAGACTTGTTATTTCATCTGCTCTGGCTGGGCACAGTATTTTATATAAAACTAGTGAGTGTTTTGGGATACATTCTGCCACTTGTAGTCCTTGCTGGAATACCTCCCTATTTCACTCAGTTGTCAACACTTCTTTGAAATGCGAAGAGGGAATTTTCAAGGTCACAGATTAGTGAAGTGAGAATTAACAAGGCTCTCTTAGAAAGTCGTGATGAGATGAACCCTTTATGCTACCAGAGATTATTGGAGTTGGGATTTATGAAGCATTTTCCATACTAATCATGCTACTTAGACTCTTCCTCTAGCGACTTGTATTGCAGCGAATGTTTTATATTTACATTTCCATTAACTTTAAGAGGATGCTCTCTGTGAGAGATGTAGGGACCTAGACATAAAAGTTGCCACCATTTCTAGCATTGCCTCTGTACTCTGTGATATGCTGCTGAGAAAAATTAGCATTCGGTAAATCATATTTTATCTACATAACGTAATGTGAGTTAGAGTGTGTTTTCCTTGGGGTTGGATACTTGCAGGTGGCTTATTTGTTGCTTGCCTGGATTTTTTTATTTCCTTTGTGTTTGTTTCTGCATCACTTTCAAGGTTGGGGCATCTGTCTCATTGACAAGCCATGCCATGGTTGACAGTCTGAGGTTGTAGAGAAAGACCGGAGGGCTTGAAAACACTCACCCACAAAGCTTTTTTCCTGTGGCCTGAGTATATTCTATACCTCTACCTGTCACAGTCAGATTCCGAGGTAGGAAAAAACCCCAAGTGATAAAATTCTGCTACCTAAGGGCTTGCAGTGTCACAAGTGAAATTGTTGTTCTTTATCCTGTGGGGAAAACGTCCTGTAAGTGAACAGATAAAAGCGCAGGATTTAAAAGAACTTCCCTGAAACTGGAAGAAAATACAAAGTAGTAAGTTTAATGAACAAAGCCCCAGGCAGGAGAGAAAGGCAGGCAGAGAGATAGACATGGCTGCACAAGGACAAATAGAAAGCAGAGGTGAAGTCTTGACAGGTGGATTCCTAACTTGATCAGGGCCAGAGTTTCACCCAGCATAGATAGGATAGTTTTTAAAAACCCCCGTGTATTCTGTGTACATTTTTCAGTGTTTTATTTAGAGGTGAATGACATGTATTGACTAAGCACAGGGAGATACGTTTCCCCAGCACCCGTGTGATTCCTGACTGGCAGGAGCGGCGCTGCTGCCATGTGGCTGGCCTGAGCTGCTGCCATGGCCCACGCGCCTGCAGGTCATGCTTTGGGTCTTGGGCATCAGGAGAATTTCAAACACAAAGCTTCCTCATGATTACTGCATGCTCTCAGCCAGGAAAAGGAACAAAGTGAGTATTTCAGACTGTTCCCAGAAGAACTCCCTCCCACTGTTCATTTGCTGATATTTAACAAATACAATGTTTGCGGAGAAGGCGAGAGGTGCCAGGACAGGCTCTGACAGATTGGGCATTAAGGCTGCTTGTACAGTTTTGAGCTGGGGCATTGTAATACATCCTTATGAGGCCCTTTATTAAATATTCTACAGGCCCTCTGCTGCATTCAGTGAATGAGTGATTATTATTTCTTTTTGTTAATCCTCATTTGATGTGGCCCTATGCCATATTCAGGGTGTTTGGTTCAGAGCACAAATAAAGAACTGTTTGTTTCCAAATGTGCATTTTTAAGTATGTTCTCCTTAGCATCTATGCACAAAGATTAAAGACAAAATTATCAACAGTAGCTCTCCATTTTTACTTTCTGCCTTGAGACATCGCGGAACTGGTTTTTCAGAGTACTGTTTATAGCCTTCTCTGTGTGGCTGTAAGCAACTATCCACACAGCTAGGAGATGCTTGTTAGAATTCACCACTGATGTGGATCTGGCTTCATCTCTCATATTAGATGCTCAGAAAATGTATCGTGTAAAAACAGTGATAACTTGTGAAGAGCTTAGTCTAAGTGATAAGGCCAAAGATGTATAAAATGTTTGCCACAGAAATAAGGAAGAATACTGTTTTACAAAGTACCTTCAGCTCTGCCCCTTTTCTGCTTTTAAACCATTTTTCCTCGTACCATGTACACCTCTTCCACAGTCCTCATCACCAACACTGTGTGCAGTTTATGTTGCTCATCTCTAGGATATTGTAAATCTGGAAGGGTATGGTGAGTGGTGCTGGAACTTCTGGGTTGAGCAGTTTGGGTTGCATTACCCTTGCAGTAACGTTGCTTTTTCTTGTTATCTGTTACATGGTAGGTGCAATTCCAGACCTTTATTTAGTCACAATTTCTACAAAGTATTTCTGCTCAGGAAACCACACTTGGGTTGCCTTAGCTGCGTGTTTATGTATTGGTAAATGGCATATTTAGCTTCTGCAAGGCACCTGCGGGAGGAGATGGCTTTGGGAATGGCTGGAAGATGCTTTGACTCCTCTTTTCTTTGCACCACCCTTTTTGGAATCCGCTACTTGTACTACACCAGGTCTTTCCAGTGCTTCAAGTACTTTGGACAGTATTGGGATTTGCTTGCATCCCCTTAAAGATGTGAGAGAAAAGACCCCACACTCAGCCAGTTTTCAGCTGTTGGTGTAGATCTTTCTGATCCTGTTCTCCCTCCTTCATCCACACACAAGTGAGGAGGATGATGGGGCACATGGAGACAAGAAGAGTGGCCAACTGATTTTAATAACAGTGTGTTATGGAAGGAATGAGGCAGAACAGCACATCTGTGTAGAGGAATTAAAAAATGCTTTAGTATAAAGGCTAAGAGAAAGGAGGAAAGTTCCTAGAAATTTTAAACCTGAGCACTGGCATATGGTTAGTGCAGTCAGACTCCTAGGCATGTTGCTCACAGTAAAGTCAGTGGATATGTCTCCATTGCCAGCAAAAGTCGTCTCTAGGGCACCCTCAAGCCGTGGTACCCCCAGACCACTGGTTAGCGTGTCCCTTGCAATACTTGAGGGCACCTGCAAGGCAGTCTTGTGGCTGTGTGGAGGACAGATCATGCTGTACCCCCCACCAGCCCAAGGACCCCTGCTGTTCTTTTTCAGCCTTGAACATCTACAGCCCATGGAAGTCCTGGTATGTAAAAAAGTCTGGAATTGGCACCATTAATTCTTTCTTCACACATAGGTCTCTTTATTGCTGTGCATATCTAATTAAAAAGATGCTGAGATATGGTAAGAGAGACAGATAAACGTTTGGTAATTTATAATTTGCTAGGAAAATCTCAACACTAAAGGCTTACACATGTAATCACAGTTCATTGAAATACATTAAAATCCTTTCAGTTGAAGAAAAAAGCTTCTCCTATGACATGGTGCAACTCTCCAGGTGGGAGATTGGACCCAGCGATGCAGGAAGAGATTGCGTTGGCTGGCAACACAGGAGCAATTGAGGACACGATTTTTTTCCAGTTTTAAAGTGGTGCATTCTTGGCTCCAGCTGGCACCCTGAGTGAATGAACGGATGGAAGAGCTGTACATCCAGATCCATAGCTCACTTCATTTCAGTAAACGGGATTTAAAATTTAGTGAAGTGTGGTGGAGAAATAGATGAGTTGTTGTAGCTGTGTTATGGATATAAGTGGAATGGTAATCAGTAATTTGTGTCCAAAACCTGAAGAAAAAATCGTATAACTATTGGAACAGTATTGTTTTACCAACAGTGCACAGTTCAGAATACCAAGTGAGCTTAGTCAAGTTGCAGCTTTAACGGGCCTTCCTTTATTAGTTTAAGGAAAAGAGGCAGAGCAGGTCACCATCTGTGGGGAGCAGTGGCCTGTTCTTAGCCTATGATGGTGCTTTTTAAGCAATTAAGTGTGATCGGACATAAAACTTGATTCAGAGTCATGAAAATGGGCTTTAATCCTTCAGGGTTGTCTTCTTTTTGCAAGTGTCTTTTGGACAGCAAACTGCAAGCAAGAACGGGGATGAGTGTTCTGGTTCCAGGGAGCCCCTTTCAGCGTCTCTAGCCCACATCCATCTCCACCGAGAGCCTGGCATGAAGAACACAAGGGAAAGGCATTTCTGCCAGGGTAGGAGGACTGAGGAGAAACCAGGACAGTCTGAAATAACTTACTTTCCTTGCCTGTCCATAGCAGGAAGGAAACCCCCAGTTTAGGATTTAAGCTCTTAATTTATTTCCACTATCATCTTGCAGTGACAGTGGCATTATCCCCATTTTACATGGGCAAAGCTGAGACACAGTAGGATTAGGGTTACATGGTCCATTTAATCTGGGTGCCCATTTCCCATGCCTTTGGCTCAGTTACAGAGCTTAGCCAAATTTATATATAAGGTTATGTACACCCTCACTGGCTACAAATATGGGCCTACAAGCTTAGATCTGCTGCAAATCGCAGCAAAAATGCCTCATTTGGCACCCCAAATAGAAAGAAATATTCTCTCTGTGATCACATCTGCAAAGTTTGGATTGAGTGGGGGCTTTTTCATATGCATAGGAGTGTGAGGCACAGGCAAGGTTAGAGTTCAGTTGTGCACGTGCACCAGACTGGCTTTCCGCACCCTGCAGTCTTTCCTTTCATTCACTAGACATCTGAATGCAATTTGCAACAAATTACAGAACTTTCTTTATTCACTAACCTTGATTTATCCCTGGAAATGCTCTGTCATGTGCATTAAATAAGTCTGTTCTCTTAAGAAATTAGTGTTAACTGAAGATTAGATATGCAGAAGAGTGCAAGTTAAGGCTGCATGTGTGGTATTTGTATTTGGTGCTGTGCATTTCTTGGACAACAAATCTGTAGAAGTAAGGATGAAGTACTTTGCTGAGGCCTCTGAGAAGAGCTGGTGTGTAAGCTGTGTTCCAAGGTCCATCTTCAAATTTCTTGATTTTCCATGTTTCCTTATATGTGTCTCAGTGACTTTCCCAGATTGTTAAAGAGATGACAGTGACTTTGATGACTGCTCTCAGTTTGTCACATCTTGCTCTGTAGTTCTGTGCTGTCAGGTGAAGTACAGACATCTGCAGAGCAGGCAGTGGAAGTGGCTGGGGATTAAAGTGGGGATATCCTTCTGCTGGGGGCTGGAGAGGCAGGTGCAGGTCAGGCTGCACACTCTGTGCCGGGCAAGGCATGACACAGCTTGGACAATGGACACGGAAGGAAAATGTCACAGACTCTGGGCATAGCTTTGCCTTGTACTGATTTTAAATATGAAAGAATGATTTTGCAACACACCCAACTTCATGTTTAGCAAAACCTAGTAAATAAAGTTTTGATTAAGTCACTAATAACAACCCCGAATCTGTCCTTTTCTAACAGCAGATACGTGTCACAAACTGTGAACATATATCATTGTCCTTCATTATCAGAAGATGCAGAATATGAGCAATGGCCTAAACAAATGTCAAGTGAGCAGACATGGCACACTCTTTGCTGTAACAGGCCAGTAGTATCGGGCATGAGTCTGGCCCAGTGTATTGGATGATCAAGCAAAGTGTTCCAAATTGCTTCATTTTCTAAAAACATGATCAGCGTCACAAAGACAAGGAAGAATCATGATTTATAAGCACTAGAGAATATACTAAGCAGGTTGATTAGATAATGCAAAGACCGGATAAGAGGTTCTGTGGATAAGAAGTAGGTAGTGACTAGGAAGAGAGATATTTAAAGATTAATTCATTTATGCACATGACATATTGAGGTCATTTTACATTTTCATCTCCTGCCTTCCATTCATTTATACCTTTAAAGCAATTGTGCCTTTTCTTGGATTCTTTTCTTATCTATCAGATTTTCGGACGAAATCTGAATGCCTGGTTTGGATAGTTACAGAGTAGCTACTGCAGGTTTTTTTCAGAGCTTTTTCATGCTTTGTTGTTTCAACTCCACATTTTCTGTCCAGAGGGCTGTTGACAACTCTCTCTCCTAGAAATTTCCATAATTTTTCGGAAGAGGAAAAGAACATTTTCTTGGTTTTGTGCTTAATATGTGACATGGGATAATTTATAAGCCTTGTGATAAATCATAGGAACAATATCATCTGTTTCAATTTTTGAGTTTGGTCTTGACAGGGATGCAGTATGATAAGGTATTCCTATAGTGATCAGAAAGTCACTCTTCTGCACAAGACTTTCAGTGGAAAATTATTGAGCAAGCCAAATAGAAATTTCATATCAAATTTCACAGATTTTAGTCATTAAAGATATTTGGTGCAAAACAGTCACTAGTGTGCCATCCACAAACCTAGTAAGATCTCAAAGATGAGTGGTACACAAAAACCTTGCTGCATGGTGGCCAGATGTACTCAATTATCTATCTATCTATCTATCTATCTATCTATCTATCTATCTATCTATCTATCTATCTATCTATCTATCTATCTATCTATCTATCTATCTATCTATCTATCTAAAGTTAGTTATATTTTTGTTTTTCACCAGAGTAATAAATGCATTAATACATCACCTTATTGTACATTGAAAAAGAAAAAAGCCTGTATAGAAAAACAATACAGCAAAATTCTATGACTCTTTCAGATTTTAGTTATAAGTTGCACTAATAGTCTGTAGCTAATTATAGGTACTTGATTCCCCCCCGCCTCAAGCACAGCTTTTACATGATGTTTAAGCTGCTTAATTTGTGGTTTAGATAATAAATTGGTTTTCTATCAGTCTGTTTTGTTTTGTCGTTGCTAATGAAATTATTGTAATGTTTGGCTTAGCAAGTAAAGGAACTCTGTTACTTTACCTTGTGTTTTAAGAGCTATTCCCTATTTGTGTTGCATATCAGATGTTACATACTTATTATCTGCAGACAGGAATGCCTGCTCTGTTCTAAATGTAAAGCTTTTCTAAAAGCATTATGCACTAAATGGTGTGAACTGCTGTTACACTCCAGTATATTAGTGCTTTGAAATCTACTCTTGTCTTAGGATCTCCTTGTAACTATAATTGTGAAACTGAAAACTGTGACATTTTCAGAATTAATCAGATCTGGAAGTCAAATGCTACCTGACTTCCTACTTAGCCCAGCTAATTGAAATGTTTGGATTCTGTGGTTTGTGTTTTATTGTTGTTTTTTTTAATGGAAGTGTGGCTTTTCACTTTCACTTGCTCTGTAGACAAAAAACCCCAAAGCAATTCTTGTAAATCTTCCCCCTTAAAGCAGGAGGTTTTTGTCTAAAAATAAGCAAAATTTGGCCTACACTCCTTAGTTTAAGTAAGAATACCTTCAGCATGTGAAGTTTTATATGGGTATTTTTATCCCTTTAAAAGCCAAACCTTTTCAAGCTCTCAGTCTCTGTTGGACTTGTAAGTAAACTTTTCAATCAGTAGGAGGCTTGGGGCTCTTCCCTCTTCAGCTGAGAAGGAGAAAGAAGAATGGACCATGGGGTAGTTTTGTGGAGTACACCTGTTTTTTCATAATTAGCTTGTCTGTTCAGTTCTGCTGCTCATTTTGGGGAGCAAGGGGAGTTTAGATGAAAGACAAAATGTTAAGAAACAGTTTTCTGGTGTGTTCAGGGAAATCCTGCTGAACCGTATTAATAAGGGTTTCCACTGAAGATAGAAGAGTAAGATAAAGTGATTTGGCTTTAGCAGCCTAATTCTAACCATTTTCTGCTTTTCAATTTCTTCTAAATCATTATGGAGCAATTAAAGCAATAAATTACAGTGCTTTGAAGAGCAATACATTTCAGTGCCATGATTCTGCATATGCGAGGCAAGTACTTAAAGAAAAAAACCCAAACTGCTAGCATTTTTAAAAGAGCCTTTAATCTTCCTTCACAGAAGCAAAATTTGTATTCCACTTGTTCAGGAAAGACTTCAGGAACAAGATGGCTTGGTAGGTTGTTCTGTGTAGGAGATTTTAAGAAACCAGAGTGACAGACTTCATGGGTAGCATAGCTGATTTTCTAGGAACAAAGTGGAAGCAGCAGCCAGTTTACCCAAGCAGTGAGTATATGGGGGATGTGGAAAAAACATACCTGCATGTGTACTGTTTGTTGAGATCAAAACCAGGCTGGGACACAGTCTCAGAAGATTCATACCATGTTTTTTTTTATTTTGACACTCAGTAAGGTCCCAGGTCAAATGATTACTTACAGTCAAAAGATCAAAAAGTTTATTATTGTTGGGATTTTGGTGAGGAAGAACACAAAAACAGCAGCATGCATGGATTATGCCTCTTCAGATGGTTGGGTTTATGCAGCTGTTAGGGCTGCTGGGTTTATGAAGGATTTGTTGTAGTAAAAACAATGATCTTGGAGCTAGGCCATCTATTTTTCATTAAGAAATATTCAAAGTGTTGTTCAGAGGTCAAACTGAACTCTTATCATAGCACAGAGAGATCTGTGTAGCTGAATTTATTTTATCTAGACTTCACTCTTACTGATTTTAGCTGAAATTAATAGCAAAATTAGAAGTTTCAAAATTATATAACAATATAAGGTAATTTACGGCAGCTGTGGACTACTAAAAGTGGAAGAACCAGAAGACTTTTTCTCATGAGATATCCAGTCCTGATGTTTTATTTCAGACTGTTGCTAATGACGGGGTTCACAAGGATTTGTGTCCTTGTCCAAACTAGACCAGTAATTATTTGCCAATCCCTACCATAGAGTAATGTCACTGATCACCAGTTGTAGTTACAGTATAATAACATTTATTGGCAAAAATAAGTATGAAAAAGAAGTAATTTTCTATTACACTGCATTTGATTGTAGTTTTTACTGCAAAAATTCAGCAAGGCAAAAGCTCTAACTGGATAACTGAAGCTGATCCTGACTCTTTACTCCTTCTCCTTTCTTTCCTTACTCATTTTTCTCCTAACAGAAACATGTCATTTGTTGTAATTGCATTAGACCCTCATAAGTGACTCGTCATATTATGGGTACCAGCAGAATTAACTACCATGAAGTGAGGAATTTTTTAAACCCAAAATATATTGTTATATCTGAGTTATAAACCTTTGAAATGAAGGTATTGTCTTAAAAAGCATATAGCCTAGTAGTAGCACCAATATCTGCCTCTATAATAAGAACTAGAGCTACAATTAAGAATACTTACTGTTTGAAGTGATGTCTAGTAGCATCTCGCTTGCTTTTATAATTGGTACTAGACATTATCTTAAAGTTTGTCAATTGAAAAACTGAAAGACCATAAATGTAAAGGTTCCTTATCTGGAAAAAAAGTGTGTAAAACTAAAACCAAATGTATCATGTACAGTGACAGTATCTGAAAGAATTTGAATGCCTATGTGTGTACATATTTACGTGTGTATTGTCTTTGCATAGATACTCACACATAGAGAAGATACTGTAGTACTTCACATTTCCTTACATCTATAAAACTAATTGCAAATTATTTCTTTTTGTTCTTCTCACAGCTGAATTTTTATTCCTCTTGTGGGGTGTTTATCTCTGCTATGCAGTGCGGACAGTCCCATCAGCATTTCATGAGCCACGTTATATGGCTGTTGCAGTTCACAATGAGCTCATTATCTCTGCTATATTCCATACAATTAGGCAAGTGATCTGTAGACCTAGTAATTAACTATTTATCTTTCAGGTTTCATGTGGTGCAACTTAAAATGGGTGAATGGGATAGGATATATAATGGAAGGTCTTATAAATATTTGTTTCCGCAATTTAAGTGATTACTAAACTTAAAAATGTTCCCATGGGATCTAAGAGTATGAAATGGTATAATTGGGGTTTTTTGCAGTATAGCTAGGTGATACTTTCTTGAATCAAAGTTCAGTATATATGATAAATAAGGTATAACAAAACTGCTGTCTGTCTTCAATCACCTTCATCCTGCTCACTGTTTTGTACCCCTAGAAAAACAGCAGGTAAGAATGCTGGTTTATACGAACCTTCCCTGGTATGTAACAGATTGGCGAGCCGCAGCCGTATTTTAAGATAACTGTGCTGGTTTGGGCATGAAGCATACTGTTTTATATGGGCATGAAGCATAGTGTTTTATATGCTGACAAAAATAATTGTCATGCATTCGATTCTGTATCAGTAATATAAAGCCCATGTTTCTTATAAAGTCTATAATGAGCTCTACATTTCATATTTGTAAATTATTTGAGTAGAAACAAATTAATAAGGGTCTTTGCTAGAGGTAAATTAAAATTGCTTTGTATGCCTTTCTGACAGAGTCCCTTGTAAAAATGAATTGGTCCTAAAAAATCCAAAATAGGAACATAACATGAGTTCATCTCATCTGTAAAAACTCTTAAGACTTTGTTACGATGTTATCACAGCTTCCTTTGCCTCCTGACGAGTCTTATCTACTAAGATTCTTTTTTTTTTTAATGTTGCTTGATTGACAGTCTTTAAATACTCTCCTCTGTTTCTCGGTCTGTCTTGGTACTCACATTTCTCTCTGTCTTCTTGCTGTTTGCTTTCATGTTTTTTTTCTGAGTAAACAACAGCAAAGCAAATCCTTCATCTCTGCTCCTTCCTGGTGCTCTTTTTCCCTATCATTGTTATACCGTTTGCTGCATTTTTCAAGCTTGCAATTTTTTTCCCTCCTCCTTCTCCTAACCCTGTATCTCAACATCCACATACTCTCAAAATCTTTACTCCCTAACACAAACATCTGCGAAGCTGTTGTTTGAAATCTATATTTGATGGAAGCATTTTTGGTTTAATTCCTGGGAGATGTAAAATTCACTTACAATACTTTTGAATTTATTGTAACCAATATGACAGCTTCTCAGTCAATTCCCTGCCCCCCTCCACCGTCCCCAGTAACCTAATATTCCTAAGCTGTATTTTGGGCCATGTTAGACAATACAGTTTGGTGCACTAGGAGAGCTTTTATGTGGACTGCAAGTTTCTTTTAATGATAGAGCAGAATGAAAGTAATCTTGGATTAAAGAGAGGGGAAAAGGGAAAATGTGTCATTTTAGTACATGCTTTATGAAGAAGACACAAAAGTATTAAGTTTTTCAGTTTATTTTATTGATGATCCCGTGCCTCCAGCCTCATGTAGTATTTATGGACAAAATGCACACGGTCCCTCCTGAGATTATGTCTGTTTCTGCATACACTAGTCTTAATCCATTTCCTTACTTTTTTTTTTGCTTCCATCTTCCCCGCCAAATTCTGGATGCAACTGAAAGGGTGGAAATGTAAGACTTAGATTTATATGACATATCTGAGTGGTCGTGAAGTTGAAAGCACTGGAGCCTTGAAGGACACCTACAAGGCAGCCATCCAGTTTAAAAACTCCTGGAGTTCATAGAAGATTGATGTGAGCACTAAATAAAACCTTGAACTGTTTGCATTTTCAGAAAAGGAGGATTCTGGATTCAGATCAGCATAGTATTAAATTCCTGTATTGCTTTCTCTTAAATTACAGAGAACCCCAAAATTTATATGGAAAAAATCTCATTCAAGTAGAAATTCCATCTCTGCTAGGGCTGAATGGATATTATAAATGCTATTTTGCTTTCAGAGATATTGTATGGCATGTATACCTTAATCAGTCTAATGCATAGAAGGTCTCATTCAAAGAGCCTTCACAGAATTTGAGGATTGGATCTGTTCAGGGTTAACCAAATCCAGTGGGCATCAGGATGTGGAGGCTTTCTTCTACCTGCCTGATGGATCTGGCTGCTGCTCTTTCCACTTGCAGGTTGAGCACATCCACTGTAGTGCAGTCACACACAACACGTGACTGCCCACGTGGACCAGTGTGGGTCCAACATGGACAGCCTGGTCCTGTTCCTGCTCTGCAGCTGAGCATGGGCTGAAACCTTGGGTCTTCCCAGGGGCAGATCTCCAACATGCTGCCTGAGGTTTGCTCATGAATTGCATATACACACATGCCCATGTAGAGAGTGAGATGACACCTATTAGGAAAAGGATTTAAAGTAGGATATATTTCAGTGATCAGGTACAAGGCTCAGTCAGTGACAACTTGCTTATATGTCACTAGTCACTTTATCCCCACTTCTTTCTATGCTTGTTCTTCCCCCACCTACCTTATCACCTATCTGGCCCAATTCTTGTCTTCTCCCAAAGAAACAATCCACCCCCTTGTTATTTTTTTCCTATTGGTCCAAGTTGTGCTACATTTGTACTCAAATTTGGTATTTGTGATGTCCTTAGCTGGGTTATCACAGTCTTATATGCTGTTGCTGATATGGTTACACTGGTACCACTGACCATGCAAGTTCTACTCCCTCAAAGGTCCTTCAGTTAACTGTGAAGTTTGGCCATATTTTAAATGATTCCACATTAACCACCTGTAAAATCTTGTCATCTCTTACAGCACTGTTGTAAGTTTTGTTCAGTTCTTTCTCTGTTGTTTGTTACATCCAGCAGTTTCTCATGTCATCTTCATCAATTCTCATGTTGTGTTCAGTTAGCTAAACCTCAGGCCTGACCTTCCTTATATCCCCACACACCCCAACTGCAGCATCTCTGTAAGAAATAATTAGTTGTAATATCTTACTGTGTTCATGAAACACTTCATTTATGAAGTATTAAACAAGTAATTATGACTCTAATATTGCATCAGATAAATCAGTGTTTCATGCCACACTACTTCTGTTAAGAAAAGCTTCTGCAAAATGTGCATCTGTGAACTTGGATAAGTTGCAAATGTCATTTCTATCTGAATGCTTTTTGTAAACCTGCAAAGTGCAAACTGGCAATACATCCATTCATCCATTGCATTGCTTACCATTTCTATCTTTGGGAGCTCACTAAAGCAGACAAGCCAAGCATGCTCCAGCTAGCTTCAACTGCACTGCTTGTTCTACCACTCTTTTAGAAAGCTCAGCAAGGAACTGTTTTGTTTGGGAGGTTCAGCCACTCATCTCAAAGCATTTGCAAGCTCTTGGGCCCCACAGCACTGAGCTGGGTAGTCCTGCAGTCAAGACCATTTCTCTGCTCCCTGCTAAAATGCATTTAAGTTCAGTTCTCTCTTTGATGGTTTATCAGCTGTACTCTTGTAGCTGTGATCTGTGGACATCCTGTGTTTATGAAGTGCACTGCAATTTATCATGGTACATGTGCTTTCTTAACCTAAAATCATCCCTTCATGTCCTTAATCTATGTAAGATGCCACAACTCAGCTCAGGCCAAAGAAACTGTGACAATATAAACTAAACAAAAAGACAGCTCAATACCGTGAGGAAGATGGAATAAGAAATATAATTTCTGTTCTTTCTTTTTATATTTTGGTTTGTTGATTTTTTTTTTCTGAATTGTTTTGAAATTGTGGTATATAGCAGAAGCATGGGGATGTAATTCTTAGTCTGTATGAAACCAATACAGAACAAAACCAGTTGTGTTGGGCCATTGAATGAAAAGAAACCTGAGGAACATTAAAGTTATTAAATCTAATGCACTGGAGAAAATGCAGTGAATTACAACCCTGAATTTTATTTTCAGGTTCATTCTTGTTTCAAGACTTCAGTCTGACTGGATGCTGATGCTGTTCTTTGCACACACACATTTGACTGTGACAGTCACTGTTGGGCTACTTCTGATCCCTAAGGTATTTGAGTCTCCTGTCCCTTTTCTTTTGCCGGCTGAGGAAGATAAATGTTGTCATGCAGAAGCAATTCTGTATAAATCTAGCTAGCAACTGATAGAAAAGGAAGATGTAAAATTTGGCTAAAAAGTGGGTTTGTTTTTTTGTATTGTTTTTTCTTTTGGGTTTTTTTGGGGTTTTAATTTTAAAAACTTAGCCATTTTCAAAGATTCTGTCTTTCAGCTTTCAAAATTCCAGGTGTTTAAAGCATTTAAAATTTTGATGTGATTAATACAAGAAGCAAAAGGTCCTGCCCAACTATGCTTTTTCCAGGTGTTTGGGTGAGTGTGCTACTGCCGGAGTTAGCTGTGATCAGACAAAGAGTTTAGGCAAGGGCATAGAAAAATTACTATCAGGAGATTGGGCTAGCCATGAGATAGGGAGGTTGGGATAGGGAGCAGTTTTAGGCTCTTTGCAAAACAGAGCCTGGGACAGGCAGATGTTGTATACTGGGAGGAGGCATGGCCCATGACATGGAGCCAGGAGCGGTGTTGGGTGCCAGGATGGGTGTGTGGGGGCACAGGGACATGTGGGATGTGACAGGAGTCAGGGGTGAGAAGAGAAAATGCTCCAGTCGCTGCGGTCATCTCCTGTCGGGCGCTGGGACTGAAGGGCAGTATGTCAGTCTCACCGGGGGCAGGAGAAGTGCAGGCAGCTCCACCTGTCCCTTATCCCCAGGATTTGAATGGAACATCTTTGTTAAGACAGTACCCCAGCAAAGCAAATGATTTCATAATGGCTTTTGAAATGACCAGTCATACTAATCCAAAGCTCAAGAATCAAAGATAGCAGTAGAGGTGAAAGCGACATATGAAGGAAGAGCATTAAGCAGTTTGAGTTGATAAAGTTTCCAGGTTAATGAAGCTGCTGTTTCCGTCTTTCACCTTTGTGTCAGAACAGGGTATGCTGATTGCTGTCAAATATATGTACATTGAACAGTCACAACGAGGGGACACACTGACACAGCCTTACTAATGCATAACTTTGTTTTGTTTTATTTTAAATTATCCCTCTAGTCATTAGCAATGGTCTTACGTTTTCTTTTTTATATTCATAGACGTTATTACACATCTTCAGAGGTGTTTCTAAACTAGCCAAGAAAATTTGTTGAGCTGTCTGAAGCTGACTCCTACACTGATCAACATTTTCATTTTTAGCATATTATCTCTGTAATACTGCACAGGCTTTTCTTCCAACACACCAAAGAATTCAGGAAATTAAGATTCACAAGGTTTAGTTCTATTCATAAAGTCCTGAAGACAGATGACAGTGTGAACAATAGTAACTACAGAAGAGTGAATCAATATGAACAAATAAATGATGACAACCTCTCTCCATCTCTTGGTTCAAGTATTTGCTTAAACATAGAACAGAAAAATTGTCTCCTTTTTCATTAGTTTCCTTCTTTTTTTCCTTTTTTTCCCCCCTTTTTGGCCACCTCATGTCTTCCTTTTCAGGGTCAGGATCTAAAATGAGAGAATTGCTTTCTGTTGGATTATTAAGCTATATGGAATATAAAATACTGTCTTATGGTTTTATCTGCCTAATTGGAAATGCTGTCTGAAAGTCTGGTTTTATACTAGCTTAATTGAAATGCCATTTTAAGAGGTTCAAACAAGCGTCAGAACAACTAGGATTTTTTTTCTTATGAAAATCTCTAAGATTTATCAAATTAAGCCATCTTTTAATAAGAGTTCCTTCCATACAGTACTAATATTCTATGGGACACGATTTATGCCAGTGAAGGATACAGTTAGTGTTCTGAGTTCAAGAACCATGTGAAACCTGTAGAAGGATCATTGTACCATAAAAACTGTTGCAAGCTCTTAGAGTGATGTTGAAGTAAACTTTTGCACTCCTGGCAACATATTTTTTATTATACTTATTTCAGTTTTCACATTCAAGCAATAACCCAAGGGATGATATAGCTACAGAAGCTTATGAAGATGAGCTTGATATGGGTCGATCTGGATCCTATCTGAACAGCAGTATCAACTCAGCATGGAGTGAACACAGTTTGGATCCTGAAGATATTCGGGTACATGTAACTCATTTAAGTGGCATTCATTTTCAAGAACAACACTTTTTCCTACAAATAAACTCCAAATTGCATGCATTTGGCTTTCTTTGCAGATATCAGCTGAAAAAGGTCTCTTACGATTGTGGTATCAGGTCATGTAAAATCTCATGGAAAGTATTGGCTAGTATGAAGAGATGCTGAATTACTAGTTGTAGTAGAAGTCAGACTGGCGGCTAAGGAGGAGGAATCATCCATGGCAAGAGCTGTTTATCAGTTTAGATAGGTTCTTTGAATTATTTTGAAGTACAGACAGCATTGGTTTCAGTGCGATCAGCCATATACAGAATATACATATACAGAAGTATATGTAACTACATAGATAAAATTTTAAAAACACATTATTAAAAGAAAAATATTCCTATTTTATATTATAAAAGGGCTTATAATGTGGGTATAAAGAAAAGCTATAGAGATCAGCAAGAAAGTGTACATCACAGCACTGAAATCTGAAACATACAGAATAAATGTATATGAATCATGCATGCTGTGGAAAGTAACATGTTTGCGCATGAGGGTTAAACTTATTTTTAAAGTGGAAAAAAAATTGAATTGAATTTGATGGAGAAATGGCATGTTCAAGAATCAGAAAAGACACTGAAATAAGCTTAATGCTGTTTTTAGAGCAATAGGTCTTGAATTCGTCAGGCTGCTTGTTTGATTGTACTTGCTCTGTACATACCAGTTTTGCCATTCACTTTGCTTTGCAGGATGAGTTGAAGAAACTATATGCCCAGCTTGAAATCTATAAAAGGAAAAAGATGATTGCTAATAATCCACATCTCCAGAAAAAAAGGTGCTCTAAAAAGGGCTTGGGGCGCTCGATAATGCGACGTATTACAGAAATCCCTGAGACGGTCACCCGGCAGTGCTCCAGGGACGAGAAGGACTTGATGGAGCACAGTGCTGTGAAGAGCCTGGCCACACTGAAGAAAAACGCACAGGATTCCACAAGTTCTGCAAAGCCAAAGGAGGAGACTTTGAAAAACAGGGTCTTTTCCTTAAAGAAGTCCCACAGCACTTATGATCATGTTAGGGATCAAACAGAAGAACCAAATGGCTTAACTACAGAAAGTGCAGAAGTTATACCTGCTGAGAAAACGCTTCTGGACTCCTTGGATGGTAACAAATTAACCAAAAATGCTCCTGAAAAAGTTGAAGCTGTCTCCACTGAATCGGTCCCTTTGGTGTGCAAATCAGTAAGTGCACATAACTTAAGTGCCGATAAGAAGCCTCTGCATCCAAGAACCTCTGTGTTACAAAAATCCCTCAGTGTTATTGCTAGTGCCAAGGAAAAGACTCTGGGACTAACGGGTAAAACACAAAGTCTAGAAGAAAGCACTAAAACTCATAAATCTCAGCAGAAGGGTAAAGAGGCCAGCAAAAAGCACGCAGCCTCTGATAAAGGGGAACATAAGGATTCCCACCGGAAAAACTCTACCCACTCTGAGGAAACAAAAAAAGCCCATAAATCTGGAATTATGAAACAGCAAAGGGTTAGTCAAACGCCTGCAAATCCAGACACAGGCCCAGGTAAGTCTTTGCACAAGGACAATTTCGACATAGGAGAAGTTTGTCCTTGGGAAATATATGACCAAATTCCTGGTCCTGTGCCTTTTGACTCTAAAGCTCAAAAACATGTGTCTATTGCTTCCTCAGAGCCAGAGAAAAACCACCCTTCCCAGCCAAAGGGGAAGACTCATCATAAGCTGAAGACACCTGAGGGGTATCAACAGTCAAATCAAAAGAGCTCAGAGAAGGTGGAGGCAACCACTTGGGAGACACAAGAGCAGCAGGTCTTTGAAAATGAGAAAAGCCAGTCAAATTCCAAGTCTCAGGTCTCTCCTGGGCTGAAGTGTGAGAATGTCAATAAATACACACCTAATACACCTGGGGAGTGGGAGGAGCTGCCGCAGAAAACAGCAGAAAAGGAAAACCTCAATAAATTGGCAGAACAGAAAAAAAATGCCTCTTCCGAGGGAAATGTGCTTTCACCTAACTCCCATAAGCCAAGTAGTTACTTACAGCAACCTTTAGCATCTCGAGCTGAAGTCTGCCCTTGGGAGTTTGATACACCAGATTTACCAAATGCAGAAAGAAGTGTAGCTTTATTGAACACCTCTGCTATAAGTGCAAATAAAACAGCAGCACCTCGAAAATAAGAGGCTTTTGGACTGAGGAGAGTAGCAACGTTGAGAAGAACGGCAACAGGAAAGACAGAGGGGACTTAGGACAAAAGGATCTGAAAATTCCTAAGGAGCATCACTTAAATCAAGGGAATCAGCACTACAAGTAAGTAGAAGTTAAGCAAAGTAAATTATCATTAATGTTGTTATTATTTATTTGTTGAGTGCCAACAATGTGATTAGCAATGCCCAGAATATGGTCCCTGCTCCAAGGATTTTATTGTGTCAGTGAAAGAAATCTGCCTTTGTGAAATCACTTCTCATTTAAAAGAAAAAATAATATGGTGATAACAAACGCACAGTGTAGATCTTAACAGAATTATTTCTGGATGTCATAACTTGCTTTAACTTGCCCTTGGGACTTTAAAGATCCAGCGGAAATAGGACACAGAAGATGTTCTGATGGCAGAAAGGGGTATCAACGAGCAGCTTAATAAAAAGACGACTTTTCACTTTACATGTTTAATCTAAATAGCACTGCTAACTCAATGCATCCCAAAAATATTTTCTATAATGATTGCTCTCATTTTCTTATTACTGTGTGTTTAAGTATATTGTTGTGTCTCATATTAAAGCATTCCAGATTGTATAATTTTTGCAAATAACTTTGATATTATGTGACACAACAACTTGTTTATGCAATCTGCAGATACTTTCTTCTAATTGCAAGTTAAAATAACTTTTTGTTTATATATAGAATTGCACTAATCTTTCACTGGCTATGGGAGTCGTAATTCTTATTGGGAAGTTCTTTGGGGCTTTGGAGTTTATTTCTTTGCCTTTCCTGTGCTTTATATAGTGAATGCTTTTGTTTACCCTCTGTCATTTAAATTTATAGTTTGATACTGTATTATTCTGGGGTTTTATATGCAGTAAGTTATGCATTTCCCAGTTAATGCTCATAGACTTTGTTAATAGCAGAAATTCAGTCATCTTAGCTGCATACTCTGATTAAGTCGTAGGACAACTTACCTCTTTTTTGTTACTAATTTTAAAATACCATGTAACAAACCACAAATCTTACTTTAAACTTTGATTGTGATGATCTTGTTCAGTATATCCTACTGAGCATATCCTGCAAAATAAGACAAGCAAGAATGACAATGAACATACCCCAGAAATGATAACCTGTTTTATTAAAACCAGATAACTCTGGGAAATATATTAGCTAGCCTGTACAGAACAACACTGTACTATTTATCCCTGTTGGCAAGCCTCAAAAATTGGCCCTTGGAGTGAGGAGAGAAGTCCAAAGTACTACTCTTTCCCCATATATGCAATTGTAAGAGATAATGGGAATGGAAATTATGGCAGCTCTCTCCCACTCTCCAAAATGCTTTGACTTTGTTTTTGAAATTTCTATGTACATTTACAGTGAAAGTTAGTGTTTAATACAGTGCTACTTTGCAGCAATAGCTACAGTTCTCATTGTGCATATGAGCTTAATTCATAGATGGCCTATTCACAACTATGAGTCTTAGTGACAGTTCACCATTAGGACCTGATGAAGATAAAGATTCTGAGGAGTATCAGTATCAGTGAAAATCCCCCAGCCATCTAAATGCAGTACCAGTAAAGTGTTGTTCACTGGAATTGGCTATACATAGCGTACTCCAAAACAAAGACAGCTCAGTCCTAAAGACCTTGTGCAATTTGAGAGAAGTAATGGGATTCAGTTGAAGAACATGAAATGAGGATGATTGAATAGAATGTGTTGTTTAATATATATATAATATATATAAAAATAGATATTTATATATGTTTAATATATATATATAAATGTCATATCTAATACACACATGCACATACACGTATGTAGTATAAACTGATTTTTGTGGCATCTTAGAAAAAGTGGCTTAAGATAAAATGCAATGAGCAGAGGGACTTAGACAACCTGGGCATGCGGAGGACTTTTTCTGTCCTTTAAAAGGGAGAGGAGTCTATGGGCATGTCTAGACTGACAGATCAAGATGGATCTGATCTTCCTACTGCTTCTGCTAAGCCCAAACCTGGAATGTGCCAACACCTGAGCCAGCTGAGGACAAGTTGGCTCAGGTCTTGGTGCTGTCTAAACACATTGACCTCACCTATAAATTCTCCTCATTAGCTCCAGATCAAGTGGCTGAGCTGCCCCAGCCAACCTGGTTAGCTGGAGTGATGCTCCATTACACCATGAGGACATGCTGACTGAAGTCCTTCTACGCTGGACTTGTTTGACTCTCCCACTCTCTCTCATGGGGCTTAATTATGGCCTAGGAGATCTGACTGGGACCCTTGCAACCCAGAATCAGTGTTCCCTCTGTGAAATGGAGTCAGACGTATGAGTCTGAGTGCTTTGGACATCAGTGAACCCACTTTGCACACACAGTCCCACTGGCATCCTACATGCAGCCCAAATCCAGCTCTGTCCTTAGTGTGGAAAAGAGCTGAGGTTAGACCTGGTGTGCTCAGATTCTCCCATCCCAGTCCCAGACACTTCTGGGATTTGACTTAAAATTTTCTGTCCAGTTCAGTGGGACTTGATCAGTAGCCCTGTATTTCCATGGGAAGAAGCTTATCCTGGGAGCAAGCATAGCCTTCTGGGAGTCCTCCAGGAGCACACTGACCCTGTGCACAGAGAAATTCACAATTTTAAACCTAATGAAATGATTGCCACCTCCCACCTCTCCTACCCTCAAAGGAAGGTTCTGCAGCCCATCTCAGCAGTGGTTTGTGGGAATGGGGTGGGCGGACAGTTTGTGGCAGGCTGCCCTGACTCACAAAGCCAGTGCTTTGTCAGAGCCAGGCAGTGAGGTTAGTGGCATCCATGGAGGAATCCTGGAAGGAGATATTTGTATGTACTCACTGCCTCTTGGAGACAGATAGTCGCAAGGAGCAGGCACCAACCCTCGTGCCCTTGCTTCTCTGGCCCTCCATCCTTTACCTTGGAGCCAAGCAAGGACACACTGCCCCTGCCCTGCTCTGCGGGAGTCGTGTTGGGGTGCAGCATGCACCAAGGATGAGGGGATCCACACTGGCAAAGTGTCTGCACAGTACCACTGGCCCTTGCATTCCTGGCAGGATCAAACCCTTCATGCATGGCTGTGTCCGTGCCACCACTATATATCTATAATTCCTTGCTTGGTTTCTTTTCCTTTTCCTTTCTTTCTTTCTTAGAAGATAACCTCACTAGAAACACAGAAACAAAGCCCACTCCTTAGCTGGTATAAAACAGCCCAGCTGCACAGCAAGCAAAAAGCAATGGCTGGTTTACCAGGGAAGGCACTGGTTTGTATATTCTCATTTGGGTTTGATTTCTTTCATCCTGACCCTTTCCCTCACTTCTTAAAAACTGTCTGTTATGGTTCTTTAGGCACATTGTGGTCACATCCCCTAAGACTGACACAATCGGAGAACTTTCCTTTAGAATCAACAAAGATTTCCCCAGTTTATTAAGCAACTGATCTTTGGACTACAGATTCAATTGGGACTTAAAATTGTTTCACATTTAAGAAAATGAGGGGCCAAACTTCACGCAACTATTCTATATCACTATGATGCTGCTAGAAACATTGCTTAATGAGGACATACTAAGTTAGACATAAATAATGTTCTGTATTTCATAGATTTTTCTCCACCAGCAAATATTGGCTAAAATGCTTAATTGTCTTTTTCTGGAGTTTCATTGTCATTATTCAGCCAAGAGAAGTGCAACTCTAGAGTAAAGATGTTACAAGGATTTTTTCTAGCAGGTCTGTTAAGAGAAAAGACAATAAACATGAAGGTCACAAACATTTGCTAGGTTGTCCTTTTAAATGCATGTGCAAGCTGCATTTCTCCTTTATTTCGAAGCCATGGTTTATAAATAATTAGATTTATACCAATCTTATTAGACTTGTATAATTTATGGAAGATTATGTGCTTTAAAATATAAATCAGTACACACCTATCATGAGCTTTGGTGGCATCATAGACCTGAAACCGGACAATACTTTTATATTTGCTCTCCTTAGGCTTTTGCATGCAAATGACAACAGGCAGGCCTGAGCAAACACTGCCTTTGACTTAACATTTTAGCTACTCCAAGCTGTAGCGTATATAAAGCTGTAAGTCTCTTCACTTTATAATGTGGTTCTTATGACAATGTTATCTGGCAACCAACAGCATCCACCATGAAATACTTGATAGATTTATGTTGTAATGTGTTGCAGCATGTAAATAATGTAACTTCTCTGCAATAAAGCACATTTATATGAAATCTGTCTGCAGGCTTTCGTGTTGTCATTTTCTGAAGTCATTACTGATCCAAACTAAACAGGTTTCCTGTCAAACTTGTAAAGTAACTTAACTTCACAGTGTATATGATCTGATCATGTCATTAGCATTTTCTGGATTTTCCTCATACTTTCTTAACATCAGCCTTTAGAGTAGATGTGTACTGTGTTTAGGGTTTCTGTTCAAGGAAATAGCTCTGTTTGCTCAGTGGTTGCAATTCTGAGATGTAAATTGTAGAGGCCATTCTATATTTTGAATTTAATGGCAACTACAATGTTAGAAAATAATAGGAAATAAATAGATGGCATTTTGTGATGCCACTGTAAAACCCTGTAGCTCATCTGTACTATACGTGTGCATGCCTGAATTCCTCATCTAATATATGTGTCTAACAGATAAAGGAAAGATACAAAGAATGGTAACAAAAAGGATCTGAAACATAAAATGGCAGCTGTGTAAGTGCAACTTGTTTAGCTTGGAGAGAGATGACTCAGAAGGAGAGATGAGACATATAAAATTAGGAATGATTTGAAGGTAATTAGGAGGCTGGAATTTGCTGGATTTTGTCATGTGGAAACCACTGAACACCCAGGGTGGCCATCATGAGCAGCCTAAATGAAATTTTCTTCTGCATATGGCACAAATAAATTGTGGAACTCATTTTCACTGATTGCTATGGATCTCAGGAGTTCAGAAATCATTGGAGAGGTCATGGAAGAGAAATCCTTCAAGATCCTGAAAACTCTTAAATCCCTAACCTGTAGATGCCTGATAAGCAGTAGAATTCTCTTTGCATAATCACCCAGTTTTCTTTCCATAATCACCCACTGCTGGATATGGTGTGAGATGAACATTTCATCCAGCACAACCTCTATATTTTTATGTCTGCATAAACACAGATAGTTAGGCTTAGTTAGTTTATTTTCTGTTGTCATCTATGTATTTTTTAATTATTACTAACATACAAGTTCTGGTAGATTCTTGCATGGGCATATATATCTGTTCACGTGAACCTCTCCCAGTGCCTCTTGGGTTGAAATGCTGCCATTTGGGTGACCAGTCTGTTATCGTGCCAGGTGTAATGGAGACTTGAGGGGGGAAAGAAAGGGAAGGGAATTGCTTATATTCCGTAGATGAACTGTATACAAGTCCTTTGCACGCAAGAAGTCCAGATAAATAAGTCAGAAAAATAAGGCCTGAGGATTTTCCTCTGACCCACTCCATGGGGCTCAGCTCAAACTGAGGGCAGCTTTGCTCTCTCAGGTGCAGGGTGTCAAAAGTGATAGTGGGCTTTTGAGCCCCACTTCTGACATTTTCACAGCTTTTAAGAAATAAGGGAATGATTTCCAAAGTTCTGTGGCTCTGGAAATCGGCCAGAGCTGTATTTTCAAATACCCTCTTGCTTCTCCACTTGGATTTCGTGAGAGGAAATTGTGGCTGCACCTGCCCAGCCATGAGAAGCTGAGGTGGGGAGATGTCCCACCATCAGCCTGATGGCACCCATGGGGAGGGTATTGAGAAGACAGATGGGCTCTACGCAGCAGTATATGGTGGGAAGAAGAGAGATACCAGCATAAATTGAAACAAAAGAGGCTCAGAATGAATATTCATAAAACTTTTTCACCATGAGACGTCAAACAATGGAGAAGGTTACCCAGAGGCTGTGCCATTCCCATCCTTGGAGCTTTTCTTGGACAGAGCTCCGATGTAGTTTTGAGCAGCAGGTTGGACTGAAGACCTCCTGAATGATCCCACTGTCCTATGAACATTGTTTACTACTTACTTTGAACATGATCCTTTGGCAAGCCTGCAGGTGGATACCAGGCAGCTTTGACTCCTGCCCAGGCGCACAGGACACCCGTTAATTTATGCAATATGTAACTGTGGGCAAGCCATCTTAACAAACACCAGCAGCCACAATAGAAAGGCATTTGGCTTTTCCTCTGACCCCCAGAACCCAGAGTGATCATGGTAACAAAGTGAAGAAGGAAATTACTTCGTTTAGAGCTGGTTGGGAAGAAGTTTTAGCTGCCTATGCTGAGTACTGGAGCTGGTCTACAGTTGAAAGAAACCTTATAAAAAATTTAATGTTTTTCACTTTGAGGATTTTTTTAAATCAGTACTGGATTCCGAAGGAGTCATTAAGAAATTCTGAATTTGGGGAGCAGGGGGTGTGAATACAGTTCTTCAGAATGGCAGTTGATTTGATTCAGGGTTACAGGGCTGCCAGCCTGCCTGCAGCAAAGTTATTTCAAGCTTAATGTGAGGTTTTTTTCAATAAAATAGTATTTCTGGCAGGTTGGAGCCAAGTTTTTCCAATTCTTAAGGAGCTTTTTCATCAACTCGAAATTAGCTTCAGCAATGCTAGAAATTCAGTGAACGATATTGATCATTTCACTTGGTTGGCAGGCTGCCATCATGTTGCAATATTCTATCTTCTGCCTCTTTAACACTTGGAAAATTAAACATTATCGCTCCATTTCTGCAGGTGATTTTTCTTTTTTGTTTCCTTTTCATTTATTTATGAGTTAGTTCTTTTAGTCATTGAAGGTGTACAAACAAATCAAACCCTGGACATTCTACCATGAAATTACTGGATTTTAGATTTATGGATATATAAGTTGAGTTAAATTTTTCATTGTGTCAAAGCATGAAAAAACACTACATTTTACCCAAAATAGCCAGATATTTTTGAAATGTGCATTTATGATCTTCTATATAATATACATATCTTCGTATCCAAGGTACAGAATCATTACTGCAGCCTTTTAGCTGCAGAAGGCAGGGCTTTCTGGTAGATAAGTAGCAATTAAAGAAAAGCAATTAGAAGATTGATAAACCTCTCAAATTCAAACCACTCAGTGTCTTTTGGGTCTGTGGGTTTAAAATGTGTGCCAAGTTAGGGCCTCCCTGTGTCTTTGCTTCGTGGCCCTTGGGATGATGTTCCGAGGCAGAGCAAATGCAGGTGCCTCTCCAGTCCCACCGTGGCATGGGTTGTCATGCCCACGTGTGAATCTTGCTTCCCTGCTTGCTGTGTACCTGCTGTGCCCTTACTAATGATAGAGAGTCATGGAGTAGACTTAAAGCACTGTCTTTGGCTGATCTGCTTGGCAAACATCCATAGTGGTGGGTCTCTGCTGTAGCTTTTCCCCTGCTGCTCTGCAGAAGCTGCCAGGAGCAATGGGATGGGTTTGGAGTGGGACAGAGCGAGTCTTTGGGAGCCTGCCGGGATCTGTTTGAACGCTGTTACTTGTACTGCTTGACAGATGATGTTGGCAGGGAGTTTAGACTGGTTGCAGTACTACAGACGAAGAACACGTTGATTTGACATACTTCGGTGCCAAAAATAGTTTCATATAATGATGTCTTTGCCATGAAAGTTTTCTTTAAGCTGCAGGGGGGTAAGAATCGTGTGGTTCCAAAGCAGTCATCTTGGAGACATCATCAAAGGAAAATCACAGCAGCACTGGAGAAGCCACCTGTCCAGCTCTGTTCCCGCATGATGTCTTATGAGGTACTTGGCAAATGCACAGGATTTGTGTAAGGCAGCAAAATTGGCTGGTGCTCCTCTGTATTCAATGTATTTTATGTTTATATTCATTTTAATGCTTTTGGTTTACAACATTTCGATTTCCCTTTGTTTACAGCTGTTTTGATCTCTATGGTGATTTTTCTTGATTATTTTACAGGAACTTGCTATGAAACTTGATTTGTATCTCAGCAGCTTCATTGCAAGGCTAGCATTATCCTCACAAAATGATTTGTGTTTAAATTCAGAAAGCAATCGTTTCACAATTCGTGGAATTTTCCTTCAGAAATAGTTAAATATTTTAAAATACAATTTTGGTGATTTTTATTCTGATTACTTTAATTATTTATTCTATTTTAATGACCAACAAAATTGCAATGGTAACAAAATGCTACATTCATTGCTTTCTAGGTGTCATTTAGATGTATTTTTCCGTCTAGGATTTATGATTAATTGTAGATTGCAATTGTGCATTGCACGACATTTCCATTCAATTGTTTGTTGCCTACATTACAACTGGAATTGCAAAGTCATATTACAAACAATCATTGTCTAGGTGGGGATTGGGTTTTTTGGATTTGCAATCCCATCTATGTGTGACAAGCATTTTTACACACAAGCTAAAGTACTTGCTAAGCCACTTACTTTGGTGTTTTATTCATTGTCTTGTGAATTTAGATATTGTTCTTAATTCCTTGGGAACAATATTAAAATTCAATATAGTGGACAATCAGATAATAATAGAAAATCAGTGACATAAAACTGTATGTTCTTTATTTTGTTAAAAATGTGATAGTGAACATGTGAAAAACCCTGGAAGAAAACAGGATTTTGTTTCCTACTTTCCCATTCATAACCAATTATTTTAGTATTAAGGAACTTGGAGAAAACTTTTGTACATTTCTAACTGATCGGATACTGTACATTCTGTCTGTTTGAAATACTTGTGATTTCCACAGAAACAAGTCTGTATCTTGTAGTTCTTGTCTCAAACTCAATTTTTTATAGGGTGCCGTTGACCCAGTGAGGTTGTATTTCAACAGAAGGTGCAGAAACCATGTATATATATTAAAGTTCCATGCCTACATATTATTTTGGGAGTTTACACACCATTTTATGCTGTTCCTGCTTTTACCTCACAGTAAATTGCCTGTTTGGAAGTAAATGATTTGGATATTGTTACTTCAAAATTGTGTGCACTTTGGAGTGTCAGACAGGTGGGTTATAAAAGGAAATACGTTTACACAAAACTAACAATGCAGCATTTGGGGGATTTTTTAAGGAGAGGTCCCACTTTTCCTCTGCTTGTTTGTTGTCTCCTTGCATGGGAAACATATTTTCTACTGTAACTTAATATGACCCAAAAGAAGACTTGAAGGATAGGAGGTTACCAAGTCCCTGAATGAGAGACAAACTATTAGTTAATTCTTAGCATAGAAATTACTGATTTTCAATGCCACCAGAAAATTAATTTAGTCTCCTTTTCTCTTTGAAAACTCCAGTCTGAAAGTCTGGATTATTGATATGATAGTGTGCCAAAATTTTATAAATGACAATAAAAAAATCTGCAAAATTAGCAATAGAGTCCATGTGCTGGTACAGCTGCTTGGAGAAACAGGCTGATGTGAAGCCAGGTGGACTCTTGGTGTGGGAAACTGTTTGGAACAATACACAGAACCACACATTCACTATATCCAGAATTAATTTTGCACTGCTAGGAATGAGTTATTAGAGCCAAACAGGAAAGAAAACATGTGTGACAGCATAAACACCTTTTCAGCCAGACTGGGATAGAGAGACCACAAGCTCATACAAACTAGGACACCGAATTGGCTGGCCTGTATTAAGTCAGAGTCTGGTTCACATTCATACCAGGAAAACAGAAACCTGCTGTCAGCAAGCCACCTGATAAGAAACCTTTAAGGAACAAAAAAATATTCATCATCCCAAGAGCTGCCACTGCCCATTCAGATCCCTGCTTTGCAGCTGGTGGTCCCACCAGGTGCTTACTGCTCTTTGCCACCCTGCATGTGGTACAAAAGATTCGCCTTTTCATTGGAAATGTCCAGTGATTTATGCTTGTTTCTGCTCGCTTTTCAGCCAGAGGCCAGAAGCATTGTGCTGCAAACTAAAGCTCTTTTCAACTTTTTCTCCTGGCTGTTCAGCTCCCTTTAATCACCAGAGTTACTTTCCCAAGCTCAGCTTCTGGACAGATGGCAGTGCTATTATCCTCATCTTCTTCAAACATCCCACTTTGTTTTCAAAAAACATGCTACCATACAGACTAAAGCCATCTTGGTAAAAAACGTCCTCCCTGCGCCAGACCAGAGAGAGCCATTCACTTTTCTCCTTAGCTGTAAATTTCCAGTGTAATATTTAGCAAATCATTCAAGGACAATTTTTTAACAAAGGTACTGGTCTGACTCCCAGGCTCCCTGTACCTTGATTTTCCATCACTGTGTGAGGAAGACCTGACTACTTCCTATTGATGTTAGGAATAAGGATGCAGTTAAAATCTTACAGTCTTTAGATAATTCTGATAGCATTAAGAAACCCATGTATGATACTGCTCCTCACCTTCTGTATGACAAAGGATTATATAGTTGAATGACAGTAAAAGGCAATTCACAAAGCGGGTTATTACCAACTTACAAGTTATGGAAGCTTGCTTAATGTAAGCAATTTTATACTGTGTGAAATTTCCTCTTGGATCTTTTATAATTTGCATTTTTTCTTAGCAAAACAGATAAACCCCAGACAAACTCAAAGTTGAAATGACCTGACCTTTTCCTATATTAAAATTCTTATAGTCTCCTGAGTTGTTCAGAAATAGGAAATGAATACTCATTGGTTTTTAGCGCCGATGTCAGGAGTTGTCCAGAATTTCCCCTGCCCACCTGCACAGATTGCTGGTGCTGTTGCAGCATTCCTGTGTACATATGAAGAGCAAATTAAAAGTCCTCCTTGCTTCTCCAAATACTATCCAAATGTCACTGTGAGGGTCTTGGGTATTTGCGTCTCTGGTACATCTGGTACAGTTTTATGTGTCTGTTTAATTTCAGCAGGTCTTTGTCTCTGTTCAATTCCATGGAGCCAGGTAAATTCAAATAAATAATATCAGTCTGTTCCTCTTTACATCCTTAAATAAGATAGCTGGGCTCTGTTAAATGGAGGTGAACCTGCTCAGAAGAAAGCTAAGTTGTGGCACAGTGTGGAGATCCAATCTGTTGTGAGCAGCTAGGTATTTAATGTCACTGTCACAACCTTCATGCATAATAAACTCAGATCTTGAAGAAAGCTTGAGGTGCATTTCCTGATCTCTTTTCTAGTGTTCTGTACAGATCTCCTTCAAGGGCTGTGTTCTCCACTTCTTTTACAAACAGTGATGCAAACAAGCTCATGTACTGGCTGAGATGCACAGATGTCTCCCGGTCTTACGTATTTTTTATAACCCCTTTTGCATGCCTGACATCCAGCACTTGTTCAGCCTAATTCGAGATCTTCTCCTTCAGTAGGATTTGTCAGCTCTACCTGTTGCTTCCAAGTAGGACACTGAAAACAAGAGACACTTAGAAGCCCCGAGAATTTAGGTGATTTGAAAAATCTTATTTACCCCATCTCTCCTGCATGCTTGTCTTTGATTCTCAGCTTCTCCATCAGTGTCAGACACAGACTTTATGTTACAGTTTTCTTCTGCCTTCTCCATCATCTCTGTGCTCATGCCTTTGCTAAAGCCCCCTGTTTTTCCTCTTCTTTCAGCTTCAAAACCATTTCAGCTAGCAAAGACCACGTGCTCCATCCTGACATCCCAAACTTTCATCACCCCTCACCTTGACATCTGCTCTGAATTCCCTTTGCCTTATAGACATGTGTTTTGCTCCAGACACTGCTGCCCTACCTGAGCGAACCCCCTCTGCCTCATCTTTCCTAGTCTTTCTGGATTCCCCGAGCACCACAGGCAGGAGTGGCAGCATGATTACATCAATTTAGGTTGTGCCAGGAATCGTACAGAGATGCACATGCAAAATTAAGTGCTGATTTTACTCTTTTTTTAGTCTTTACAGCCTATAATTATGGGAAGAAAAAGACAAAATCAAAATAGGAAGAGGGATGATTATCATGTGAGTATAATGAACACATCAGTGACACAATTTTTCCTGCAATATCTGCCTATTAAGATATTATTTATGATTTGTAGAGTACTTTTAAGACAAAAATAAAAGACATAAAATTAATTTTGAGTTACTAAAATAATTCTGTTGCTAAACTAAATTCTGCATTTATGCATACTGTTTCATGAAACAGCTTTACAATAATGTAGGAAGACCCCACACGCTTGTTTACATAAATGACAAATTCTTAAGAGAATTTTTTGCTCCCTTTTCTAAATGTTTTGCTGACATCGATGTAGCCATATGCACAGACTGCTGCTTCTTTCAGGTCCAGCTCCCAAACCCATGATTTTCCTTTCTTAGGATCATGCTGGATTAAGATTTCCTTTGTTTAGAAAAAGCTGTTTCAGTAGCAGCTGGCTGTAGCAGGGGCTGCAATGCTGATAAATGAATCACACTGAAGGACTCTATTCAGACTCACACTCTGCTGCTGTTCTACTGTACCTTCTGGATACATCCTTCAAATGTCTTGGATTTTGTATTGAATTCTCCCTTATTACTGTTATTACCAGGAGGAGGAGTCCTTTGACCTTGCTGCTGTTGTCCCTCTGCTGTGTGACTTTCTGATGATACTGTTCACATGCGCTGTGTTCCCCAGCTCCATCTAATGCCAGACTTCTCTGTCTTGCTGCTCCTAACCAGGTCAGCTTTCTGGATGAGGTGCTGCCTGTCCCACACTACTTTCTGATGAATTTAATGCCTCACTTTCTCTGGTCTGTAGACACCTTATATATGTTGTGCAAGTGGTTTTTTCAGTTGGCAAGTTGTCCATTTTACTGGATATTTTCTCTTGTATGCTGCCTTGCATGGAGCTTCTACATGGGACTGCAGTTTACAGCCTACTCATTTGTGCTCCCTTAGTCTCTGTGGCAACTTGGCTTCCTCAAGGGTTTGTTGCAGTGGTTTGGCATTGCCAAGGAGGGACTCTTCCCGTTTTGAGTGGTTGGCACTGCCTTGAATGGATCTCACCATGTAGAACCCTATGTGTAGGTGAGTCTTCTTTGGGCCCTCATATGGTCAATGGAGATTTATTCAGTATACTCCCTGAAGTCGATGGCGTAATCCCTTTCACACTGAAGACAGTGCCTACAGGAGGTAGTTGCCATCTTTCCATTTTCCAAGGGAGATTAGGATGACTAGCTCAGATTTAGAGATATCCAAGATGTCTCATACTAGGTGAGATGTGGGATCCCACATAGGACATGATTCATCCTATACTGTACGTACTGGCACTGGCAATGTCTTCGTCTTCTTTCCAGCCTCCCAACTTTTCATCTGGCAAGGATCATTCAAATATCTAATCTTACAGCATTGGTGACTGTCTGAGTAAGGCAGAACAAACACAGGCCAGATAAAATTCTTCACTTTGAAACAGACTACATAGTACCTGTTAATATTCAGTATAGAATGGTCATGTATAAGGAAATAGTGTACTCCTTATGACAAGAAGGGAACTTTATCTGTTGTGATCTCTCCTAGGAGTTGAGTGGGGACTTCATTAAATTGAAGTGTCTCCATTTGGGTCCTCATTACTCTCTTTACTGCACATTTTGTATGGTTGCATGTTGTACCTATGCTCTTATTTGGTCCCTTGCACCCAGTAAATGGGTACCAGCCTACCATTAGGGGATCAACAAACCTCCATCAAGTCCAAACAGTTATTATTCCACTCTTTCTGCAACAGGGAAATGTTGTGCTTTCTGCAGTAAGAGGTGTCTGAAGGAATAAAATGTAATTACAGTTCCACCTAGAGCTTGGTCAAGCTCCATCTGTCTTTCTAAAATGAACGTTACAGCTACAAACTGTGCCAGGAGCTGATGTGTAGGAGTCTGCCTGAATTACCAGCCTGTTGTCTGCTCCTTTCATGAGTGTGGTTCTGTTATTTAGTGGCAGTCTGATATGAATCCCAGTGAAGCCAGAGGGAGTTTTTCCACTGACTTAAGTAGGTTTAAATTAGGCCCCAAAATAAAAATTGTCTCTTTAGAAGACAGGATATAACAGAATGGTGAGGAGTTGTGAGTGGCTTAATCATTACATTTACTCAGCTTTATGACTAATACCTATGTCAGTTAACAAGTTTTATTAACAATATAGTGACCTTGAAAACTCTGTATGTCTGACTAACTCATTCTCTTTTATGAGTAAATGCTCTATATATTGATCAAGGATGTAATTGAAATGATGTCATATAAAGTGACTGGAGGCTTAAAATTATTTAAATAATACATGGATTGCAATTTCACTTGAAGCTGATAGTTTCTAAACATTGAAAGAATACCTTAAAGTACTGAAATTAAGGGTAGCAGCATACTATCAGTATAAGGTAAAATGTATGTGTATAACGAGATGAACATTAAGGCTATTAATCATAGGTATGAAGTGCTAGGTAATACAGAATTATTGCAGCACTGAAAACTATTAAATGTGGATATGATGAATTCAGGGTCTATAATTTGCCAAGTGTGAAAATCTTTATGACAGTGAGAATGGATATCCATGAAGTGTATGGATCATAAAGCAAATGTTGTGGCAGGTGATGCTTATTATTAAGTGAGGCTTTAAAGATGCTGCATGCACAAGCAAGTGCAGAGAGCTGGACAGTTACTGTAATACAGCACTGAGATTCACCGTATCAGTGGTGAGGGTGCAAACGGCACTTCATACGCCGACCCACTCAGAGATCTAACCTCCCCTTTGTTCTGCCCCTGAAATGTCATTTAGCACTGAGCTAAATCAGTACATCTACTTAGCCATTTGAGTTCTTTCTCTTCCTCAAAAACTTATATGCCATAGCACAGGTGTGATATATGCAGTGTGATCACACCTCCCAAGATACATAGCTGGCCTGCTTGCTGTTGAAGCCAATCCTCTACACCACTCAACTAAATACCATTCTTTCCTTGAGAAATGAATATCCATACATTTCTCTGTGCATGCATGTTGTGTTTTGCCCTGCATTATAACTGCAGTCCATAGCAACCATCAGTGTAGTAAACAATATGCATCAGTAATACACTGTGGTTGAGCATCATGACGCCCCTGACGGTCTCATTAACTCCAGAAACAGATACCAGAACCACATAAAGATGTGACCTGACCTCCTTCCTTCTGCTTTCATACTTAAACCTTCCATTTAACCCTGCCTAAATGTGCAAGGACGGTACTCCTGTGTCAGTCCCTTCATTCAGGAACACAGTAGTGGCACCACGTGTTTCCAAATGGCAACACAAGCCCACAGCCTTGGGTGTGCTCTGTCACCACAGGGTGGAGCTCCTGCTGCCCAGGCTTCTCTCCTCTCCTTTGCGCATCTTGCACGGGGTGTTGGCATCATGTCCTGGTGTGAAAGGGCTGAGCCCAGTGCAGGAAGGTGGAACAACTTTCTGTCACATCTACTGCACAGATCACAATGGCTCACCAAGAGAACCGCCCTTCACACCACATTGCAGCCAAATCTGTGCTGGGAACCAAGAGGAGCCATGATTCTCTTGTGCTGCGGAGGCTGGGAAAAAAAAGAAGCAAGAGAGAGAAATCCACCATGAGAGGTGTGTGGGAGGGATGAGGGAGGGAACTGAGGAAACCTGGGAAGTATCAGCAACTTTCTTTGCAAAGACTACCCCAAATAGTACCCATCTGAGTAAGAGCCAACATCTCAACCTGTGAGTCTCCCTAGGTCCCCTTTACAGACATCGAATCAATATTGTTGTTGCAGTCTGGGACACAATTAGTCTCCTGCAAAACTCCACATCTAAGAGAACAAATAAAACACCCCCCAAAACTTCTTGTAAAGCATTGGAACAGTCTGCCCAGGGAAGTGGTTGAGTCACCATTTCTGGAGGTATTTAAAAGATGTGCAGATGTGGCACTGGGGGACACGATTTAGTGGTGGACTTAGCAGTGCTGAGTTAATGGTGGGACTTGATCTTAAGGTTCTTTTCCAACCTAAATGATGCTATACTAATTTCTATCTCTTTGACATGAAGGATATTAAGGTTCAAGTTCAAGTAACAATGCTGGCCATTTACATGTCTAAAGTATAACTGGGATAAAAGCCATCACTGTTGTCTTTACTGAGAAAGCCACACTTTCTTTCCAGAATATTTTAAGCAGAATTACTACTTAATTATGACTAAAAATACCTGTGTATGTCAGGCTTGTCAATAACTCTTAATTGTTAAGCTTTCATTGAACTTCTGTGGGTATACTGTAATTTTCCCCCCTGACACTCCACAATGATAATTATCCATTTTAATCTTATTTTGAATAAGCTTGAAACACTTAACAGAACTTTGGGGGAGTCATAAGTTTGCACCAATTCAATTAGTTTTCTGTCAGCAGCGAGTGAAGTAATTATTCTTAGCATTGTCCCTGTGCCTACAATCCCTCTCCACCTGCCTGCTGCCTGTCCTGGGCTCTTCACTGTGCTGTGCTCTCCTGCCCTATGAAGGTTGCCTTGACTTCATCCAGAATCCATCTGGGAGCACTGATGGTAGGCAGCCAGCAGCAGAACACAACTCTCTGCTAAAGCAGAGTCTTTGAACTCTCTCTTGTACCATACTTTCATCAATAACCAACCAAATTGCGTAGTAATTTATGTACAAAAATAGTTTTTTGGTTTTATATATAATGTGTGTATATATATGTATGTATGTGTATATGTGTGTGCGTGGTGTGTACATATATATATAATGCGTTTAAATACACACGTAGGCACACACAGAATTATACACAACTATATACAACTATCCCTGATTTATTTCCTAGTTGCTGCCTAAAACCCCTGACATATAAAAGCAGTTATTAAAAAAAGAAAAAAAAAGAAACAAACCAAAAGCTCTAAAAGCAGGAGGCTAGTACTGCATGTTAACTTTCTTGTTATGCAGATGTATCCCACTATAGCTGTAGTTGCAAATCCATTAGGCTATACCTTCCTCCAGTAATTTTTATGCAGGGCTCCAGATTTTAATTGATCAAGGAAGATGGCAGTCAGGTACATTGAATAGATGCTACTTCGGAGAACTGTGACTAAGAATAAAGTGCTGTCGCGGAGGTTTTCTGTCTTCCATCCACTAAAGTGAGTCACTATAGAGTGAACTGCTGCTTTTTGCAGGCAGACCTTTAGACAAGAGACTGAAACATCAAGCTCTGAAACATCAGCCTTATTCTGGAGAAATACTTTTATGTAAAAAGAAGCCAATCTACTCCAGTGTGGATTGTATCTCCTCTGACATGAGATGCTAATCCAAGTCTTCTTCTGTCTTGATTTATTTGGTCCTGTCTGGCAGTGTTTTTCCAAGAATGCAGGAATGTTCTGATGGTGTTAACTTTCCCATTCAGAGGTTACCAGTACACAAAATTCATGTACCTTTTGTGCATGAATGTTACAGATGACTGTGCTATTGTAGCTCAGTCTTGATTGATGCCAGCAATATACTGTGTTCTTAGGACTGTACTGAACACAGTTAAGGTTCATCATATATGGCAGCAGCATGAAGAGAACTAAAATGTTTAAGTTACAAGAAAACCTGTAGCAATGTACCAATTCAGCCTCTATTTTAAATCTAAAAATATGATCATTTTTGGAAGTATGGCAAAGCATAGCTAAAATACCTTGGAAACCTCAGCTCTGCCCCTCCAGCAACAGCAATCCAACTTCCTTCCTCCTGGCAGAGCTTCTTTAAATACATGTTATTTGAGTCGACACACAACATGATGCCATTAGGGAAGGAATAAGGAGAGCTGGAGAAATAAAAAGCCTGTTCTGTGGCGACTCTCATTACTTGCTTATGTGTTTTTTTTCAAGCTTAATTAAAAAAATGCAGGAAGAGTGACTGCAGCTTGGAGATCATGGCAACACTGATGCATCATGGAGAGTTACCGTCTCTTGTTTGACCAGGTGTACATTATGAATTCAAGAAGCTCCTACTGAGGAAAGGTACATTGGTACATTGTCATGAAAATATTCAATAGGATGGCATTTTCTGGCAGTAATATGAAAGGCTTCATGAAAAGTTCATCTGAACCATCTCAAGTGAGGGTGTCTGTGCCATTGTCCTGGCACAATAAGCATCCTCTGTAGCTTAGCTTTTGCCCTTTGATGCGCTGCTTTCAGAAAGGCATAAAAAGGTTTCCTGGAGCTATTGCTGCCATCTCCCACTAAGCCAGGCCACTGTGCAGTATTACTTCTCTTCCTCAAAGTTAATGCTGAGGAAGCCCAACAATGCTGAGGAATTCATCAATAAGATGAAAAAGTGATCTTAAGCTGTGTCCAAGAACCATTGTTTGCTAGGAAGGGAGCTGACTTCACTCATGGTTTGCACCTCTGTGGTTGAATCAGGGAGAAATGCATTTCTTCCCTCTACCTCTCCTCCTACACTCTTAAATAATATGCAGGAAGACATTTGAAATAAATAGTTCTTTGATAGAAATGTGTATCTTTAGTTTCCTTACTTAAATGGACTTTTATTACTTGGAAAAAATCAGCTTTTGTTTACATGAATTTGTATGAAATAAATAGCTGTAAAGAGGATCACAAAAACATAAATCCCAGAAGCTCAAACATCAGAAGGCAATTAAAACTGGAGGCTTTGCACATACTGAAAGAGCTGCTATACAAAAATAACATTGAGGAGGATACTTCCACAGCAGAGAAGCAGCCAACTCCTACATGCAGCAACACATATATGCAGCCTACTTTTTGTAAAGAACGGATTCAAGGGTCCCCAGGGGTCCTGTGTGAATACTGTCACTCTGCATTCACAGCTTCAGGTGCTAGAAAATCCACCACAATGTGCACTTAATTCTTCAGAGGAGCCTGGGAAACCCAGCCTGGACTTTGTTACATTTCAGAAGTCTTACAAATCCATACCCACCCCACTGCAGATTCCTTAGGGAGCCCTTCACTGCACAGGTGTGTTAATTCTTCTCAGCTGCTCCTCCTTTTCCAGTAGCACTGGTCTCTGGGAACTAATCATCCGGGCAATCATGAAAATTTTTCCTTCGTGCAGCAGTGGATATACCTGGGTGAGTATTCAGGCCACATAAATATGAGACTGCACTGTTCCAGCCCTTTCCCACACAGTTATGGCATCACTGGTGTTAGCTGCTGAGTTTCCAGGGTCTCTAAAATACTCTTTTTACAACACTCTGTCATTAAAAAACACAATAAACACTTCAAAATCCATGTCTGATTTAAGTGTTCCTTGAATGCTCTTTAAATCAGGTGCAAAACAACATCTCCAACACCAGTGTCCGTGTCAATTAGTAAAAGATGATATTTTAAGCAGAATTCTCTGTGAGAGGCTCCATTTTCCCATTAGAAACTTCCTGCTCCTTGATTATTTCTCCCTCATCACTGGTGTTTATAATTCTCCTCATTTGCTGAGAACATCATTAATATTATGCACTAGATATGTAACAAAGTGACTTATGAAAAGGGGGTGACAGTAGGCAGCTAGGAGTGTACCAGGCTGTGGATAAATCTGTAAAAAGGACCTCCAGTAGTGAGGCCAGAATCTCAGGATATGTATATATGTATATATGTGGATATGTATTTCATACAACTGTCTCTTAGTAATTCATTTATTCTTTCTCTGAGCCTCAAGTAACATAACTCCACTGGGAGGCTGTGAATGCATCGTTTGGGCAAAACCAAATTGGGCCCAGCATATTTCCATCCAAAGATGTGGAAAACTCTGATCATTCATTAAGCAAGAAAGTGCAATAATAAAATCCCTTTTCTTGTACCAAAATTAAATCAGAAGTGCAGAAAAGAGTGTAGCAGCCTGCCACTAGCTGATCTTTCTGAGTTCTACAGTTCAGGCTAACACTGAGGCACCTCTGTTTACCGAATTCTAATAGGAGAGAGTCGGTCCTTCAGGCCTTGAGAAGTCATCCTCCTCTCCACTGGGTTTTCTTTTTTCCTCTGTAAATTTGAATCTGAAAGCTTTTCCTCTGTCTGAGTGTGTATATTTCACATGGTTTTGTTAAATGAATCTTCCTGGAGTATCATGGCACTTGCAACATGAACAAAGAAGCATTTGATGCTGTGAGAAATTTGGAGTAAAAACAGATCCTTCTTATCCTTGGGCTTTTCACTTCAGTGTTATTGCTCCCTTCCTCCCCTGAAACAGAGAATGCTGAAATCCTACGAATACCATGTTTGGGTTATTTGCTAGAGAAAGACAACCTGGAAATGCAAAGTAACTCTTTACAGTGGTGAGTTCTGTAAGTCAAAACATGACTGGCAAAAGATGTGAGAGACCATATTCCTGACTAAAGGCAAACGTAATTCTTAATAAATAGTATTTACCAACAGGAATAAAAATATAATGTATCTCTGATTTGCCATTTTCTCTTTAAGTCCTTCTAAATAAACTATCTGTATAAGCAAATTACGTTGCATATATGAGGTCAGTGAAAACATACAAAACAACGTGATGAAATTCCTTCTGTGTTGTGATAGAGTTAACATGGATATTTTCTTCAGAAAATAGAACATAAGATGTATCAGTCAAAACTATAACAGTGGTTGGAATAACATTGTTAAACGTGATTGAAGTCTTCATATAGAAACACAAGTATTGCCATATTTGCTTCTGTATCTCTGTCTGCCATATATCTCTGACCCAGGAGACTGAATCGGAAAGGAACCAAATGGGAGATCCTAAAGGGAGGGCACAAATATGCTTCCATAGGTCATTATAGAATAAGCAGCCCACTCACTCTCTCTCTCAGCTGTATCCTGATGTTCGCTCTCCCAATATTACATCATGCTTTGTTGTGGTGACCGGATTTTAAATCCTTTTTCTGGTCACAGACAGATTGATGATTTGTGATCTACAACAACGAACTTTCAGTGCAATCTCTTATGCCATTTTCTTTTCTATTCTATGATTCTGCCTACCCTGATTCTCCCTGCTCCCTTCCCTGCTGCCACTGCGTGCTGAGCAGTGGGGAGGGTGTGGGTGGAGGCTCAACCCAGCGCTGCCAAGCTTGGGGCCCTGCCCATCCTGGGAGGTTGTGGAGCTTGGAGGGCTCCTCAGGGAGCGTAGGAGAGGAGTGACCACAGGCCACCCACCATCCACCTCAGGTACCTGAACTACATATCTATTTTTTAACTGGCAGTACTAATTTAGACTGTCATAATCTCTACTTCTTCCTGCCAGCCACCACTCTGCATGCCATGTCCCACCTCACTGCTCACCCAGCTTTGCTGCAGTAAGACATGCTGAACTCCTTTCCATTTCTCAAATTTAATGTAAATATTTTTGGAGGGCAGTGTTATATACAAGTTATCTCATTTCACTGGACTTTTCCCACAGTACATAGTAAGCAGATTACATGTCACTCCTGTAGAGAATATTGTGGGCTGACCTCGTGCCCTGCTGAAAACATGTTTATTCTGATTGTTTCATTAACTGCAATTGATTCTGGTAAAAAACAAACCAAAAAACCTCATGTAAGTGATTAGTGAGCTGCAGTTTTTCTTTGTTGAAGTTCTGGCAAGAACTTCACGGTACCATGACTACCTAACAGTTTCACCATTTCACATCTAAAATGACTGTTACACCCAGTTACATACCACTGAAAATAATTCTAGGTGATGGATGTTTTTCCTGAGTTATCTCTATTCTTCTCATAATAAGGACAAACACCTGTTGCTTTCTGTTTCTCTGTTACAGCCATTGCATTTTAAAAGTCAAAAAAAGCAGACTGTGAGAAGTGGGGGATCCCAACACCACGGAGATGTTTAAGCCAAAAGCCCATTGCAACTGGGCTGTGTCCAGAGTGAGTCTCTGAGGGCAGACCTGGTGCAGAAGCTGCAGACAATGACTCAGACCTTGGTGATGTAGGATACAGTACTGGGTGTAACACAAGGGTATAAAGGCACCAGACAATGCCATAGATTTACCCTACCCCTACTAGATACAGCATGAAGTATGCAATATTTAATCTTAAGATTATAGTGGTGACACTTGTTTAAAAACATGGTAATATTTACAAAACAGAACTTTTTTTTTGCCATTCTATTTGTTTTGCATTTATTGCTAGTTGAATAAAGTGAGCTTGTGGGGGTATTCTTCATGAAAAAAAAACTTGTTTACTTGAAAGTTAAGTTCATTAAATCAAATTCTGACCTTTTAGAGTTTACACTGGTGGAGCCTTTCTGTTCCCTGGACCTCCAAGCAAAACTGTCAGTCCACAGATCTCACTTTTTCATCACACATTCCCCACCTTCCCAACCATTAAATGCCCCTTCTTGTACCTAAAGTGTTTGCTGCTGCTTATCAAAATGCAAACAACTAAAGGGCATCTATGAAGCAACTGTTGAAACAACATGGCTTCAGTTCTAAAGGAAATATTTTGCAAAAAAAAAATCATTTCTACAATCACAAATTTCCAAATCAGCACAAATGTATAATTGCAAGAACATCTGCACACATCTATGCACACACATGTACTATAGATAAATATATATGTAGCCACATGCACATTTAAGCAGGTAAGATGCTTTTTAGCTTGCTGTGCTGGCTGTACTGGGGCCCTCACCTGAACACATCATGTTCTTTTCACTCCAGCCTGAGATTAACAGATTGCTGGCTGAATGGCGTCTTTTTATAGAGCTAGCCCATGGGGAAATTCTTCAACAAAAATGCTTTTCTGATCACATTTGCAATTCATATACTCTATGAACAGGATTCTATTAATTGAACACTGGAAAAAATTTCCTAATTATTGCATATATTATTAATGACCTTCATGCCTCTAAATAGGCAAACCAGCAATGTTCAGTACCAATGTACGTTCTGAGTTTTCTCACTGTGGTTTTTGTACAATTGCTCTCCAAATGGTTATTTTTTCCTAAGGATTTCTACATTTAGATGACAAATCCAGCTTCTCTAATTGCCATATTGTATCTACTCCTTCACTAAGAGATACCTCATAGAGCTTCTGAGTCAGAGTAACCAGGCAACCCTAAGCCTCCTCTAAGACTAGGAGGCAAAGAAAAACGTGTACTCCTACAGCAATAAGAAAAATTATCATTTCAATCTCTATTCAAAAATTTGTCATAATAGAAATAATGTTTGCTGTGACTCAAACATTTCAAAGAGTAGTATAAATCCTCAGGCTCAAGATGTCCCAGCCAGAAGCTGAGGGGTTTCTTGCCAGTTCTCCCAGTGCTGCTGGGCTTACTGGCAAGAGCTGGTGAGGCAGTTTTGGGCCTCTGAGCTCCAGCATGGATTCCTCTTAACTGTGTAAAATCATACCAGGGAGACACCAAATGACAATCCGTTGTTTTTCCTGGACAGAAATCCTCTGAGGGTGCAGTCAAAGCCAAGTCTTGATAGTGGAAATTTCTGTAAATCCCAATGATGACCTTCCATCAAGGGCAGCTGCATAAGCCCAGCTGTGCTTTGACTCTCTGAGGTTTATCCAGTGACCTGAAAAAATCATATTTATTAAAAAAAAAAAAAAAAAGCATCTCTGTTCTCTCCTTGGAGGATGCATCAGGGAGCAACAGACTTCACTTTGGTAGTCCCTCTGGCTTCCTGTTCACACCCTTTCCTTTCCCTTTCCACTCTTTCATTTTCCCTTCTTTCCCTCTCTCTGGTGGGTCTGGGTGAGACAGAATTTGTTTCCCCATAGGAGCCCTCACAGTGCTCTGCATTGGTGTTGATAACACACCCATATTTTGGCTATCACTGAGCACAGCACTCANCAGAGATTAGTTGTTGCTTCTGCTTTGCACGTGCACACCCTGCTTTTGCTTTTGCTTGTTGTATCAATATACACTGCCTTATCGCAACCCACGATTTGTGCTGGGTTTTTTTTTGTTTCCAGCCTTATTCTCTCCCCTCTCCAGCTGGGAAGGGGAGTGACAGAGCAGCTGGGTGGGCACCTGGCATTCAGCTGCGCTGAACCCACCACACTCTCCCTTCATTTCACTTTTTTTTTTCCCCTTTTCTCTTCTCCTTCCCTCTCCTCTCTAAACCTTGCCTCACATCTCCTCTCTTGTTTCTTTCTTACACATGTCCATTAGTCTCTTCCAGCCATATGCACTCTGGGCTCTGGCCCAGGGACTGACACTGCGGCCTCTGCCACAGAATACAATATCCTTACAGAGAAAAATGTGCCTACTCAGAACATTTCCCCTTGCCCCCAGGAGGTTAAGGAGGAAGAGGAGAAGGAGGACAAGGCCCCCACTTAACCTCAGCCCTACGCCTTAGCTCCATCAATTCCACTGGAACATATGTGAATGTTTTTATTAGTTGCCAGGTAAAGGGATTTAGATATTTGTTAAAATGCATACATTAAGGCCTTAGAGTTAGATGTAGTTTGAGGCCTTAAGGGATATGACTGGGGCTCATACTGAGTAATTGTCTATCCTGACGTTCTTTGAAGCGTATTGGATTCCTGTGGTGGTGCTTTGTGAAAGAAACCCAGCATGAGAAAAGCTGTGATCGTGGTGCCTGAGGTGCTCTGGGCAGCCTGGTTGGACAGGGCAGGCAGGAGAGAGAGGAACATTGGAGGGGCAAAGCTGATGAATGGGCAAAAGACACCGGGGCAGTGCCGGCTCCCGGCAGCGGGGCTGGGGGCAAGGCCCCTGCGGAAGCCACAGGGCTGTGACAGAGGCACAGCGCTGTGACAGGGGCACAGGGCTGCCATAGGGGCACAGGGCTGTGACAGGGGCACAGGGCTGCCATAGGGGCACAGGGCTGTGACAGGGGCACAGGGCTGCCATAGGGGCAAAGGGCCGCCATAGGGGCACAGGGCTGTGACAGGGGCACAGGGCTGCCATAGGGGCAAAGGGCTGCCATAGGGGCACAGGGCTGTGACGGGCATAGGGCTGCCATAGGGGCTCAGGGCTGCCATAGGGGCACAGGGCTGCCATAGGGGCACAGGGCTGTGACAGGAGTTCAGAGCTGCCATAGTGGAAAAGGGCTGCCATAGGGGCAAAGGGCCGCCATAGGGGCACAGGGCTGTGACGGGCATAGGGCTGCCATAGGGGCTCAGGGCTGCCATAGGGGCACAGGGCTGTGACAGGAGTTCAGAGCTGCCATAGTGGAAAAGGGCTGCCATAGGGGCAAAGGGCCACCATAGGGGCACAGGGCTGCCATAGGGCACAGGGCTGCCATAGGGGCGCAGGGCTGCCATAGGGCACAAGGCTGTGACAGGGGCACAGGGCTGCCATAGGGCACAAGGCTGTGACAGGGGCACAGGGCGTTGCCCTCGAACCCCGCCCTCACCGCGCATCCCGTGCCCGGGCACTGCAGCGCCCCAGCGTCATTCAGCATTGGAACCTGAATTCGAAGGCGATCCCCTAAAGGCGGCGCTGGCAATACTCGCGGCCCGCCCGCGGCAGAGGCCGGGGCTCCGCTGTCGCGGGGTTTGCGGTCGAAGCGCGGGGCAGGGCTCCCCCTGGTGCCGCCGCCGCGGCGCTGCCGCAGCTCCCGCCGCTGCTGCGGGAGCCCCTCGGCGCTCCTTCCACCCGCACCGCCCAGGAGGAGCGCCCCAACGGTATTTTAAATAAAGCAGTTTTAAGGGGAGAAATCCCTACAAGATTTGCACTGTTGCGTGCTGAACAATTTCCAGCGCGATATCAATTTAACTGTTCGCTGTGGTTACCTTAAAGCCCCACAAAATCCTATTTAGCATCTAAATAACATTTCCCCATTTTTGTAGGTCACAATACAGTTCAAGACTTTTAAAAAAGACTTTCAGTGCCAGTTCAATGCTTAATTAGGCACTCACTCAAACTCAAACCTTCCCAAACCATACGATCAGAGTAAGGAATCTAAAGAATGTTTTATCTGCAAATTAACCATTTGACATTTCTTAGTGAAATCTCCTGGATTTCTGTGATATTCAGTGCTCTAAAAGCAGCTGAGTCAGATCACTGGGTATTTGTGACAATACAGTCTTTTATCTATAATTAACTGCAATGGGAAAAGTTCCCCCAAGTGGTTTCCAAGTCTATTGCAACATAAAGTAAGCTGTGGAAGGAAAAATTCCTTTATTTATATGATGACTACAAACTAACAAGATGCAAGGTAAGTGAGTGAATATATAAGAATGCTATCCTGTATTTATGTCTCTCCTCTTTACTGTATTGGCCAGTTATTTCCAGGTGCCATTTGGTAATCAGAATAAAAGGAATTGCCTGTGCTTCCAGGAAGGCATTTTACACCTGGGTTTTAGGAGATGAGCATGCAGGGAAGTACAGGGCTCCCAGGGCTGCCCCTCGGCCCCAGCAACAGCAGGTGGGCACCGGCACTGAGAGCCAAGTGCTCAGCCCTGGTGCAGAGAACTGTGTGGGCAGGCGCTTCATCACAGCCCTGTGGCAGCCCCCTTGGAGCAGGCATGGGACGGGAAGAGCAAGTCACCCCAGTATACTGCTGGGTTTGCAAGCGCTGGACAGCAAAGGATAAAGAACAGGGCAAAAAAATGAATGTAGGGGCTTAAAAGACTCTTAGTAACTTCAGTGTGCTTTGCTGTAGGTGCTTCCTGCTGCTTCTTTTGCTCCTGTGGGAGCAAAGTCCTGTATGGACTTCCTGGGCCCTGCTTGGGTGCCAGGCAGGTGAGGCTCAAAGAAGCTCATCACACAAAACAAAACCACAGCATCTACAGCCCATGTCCCGGTGCTTTCTGAGACCCTGCAAGTAAAGAATGCCAGCAAAAAAAAACCTGACATCCAGGATAATGTGTCTGCAGACATAAAGTCACATTGGTGGTAAGCGGTGGGAAGATAGGACTATTTAACCATGCCTGTCTAAGGTATGGGCTAACAAGCACCACACTTTCTACTCCCATAAAATCATCTTCTCAAACAAGAATGGATGCAGAGAGAAAAGGAAGAGCATCTATCTGAGCATCACATGCAGCTCTGGGGGGGTCTCATTATAAAAGCAGAAACTGGCCTTTGCCAAAATACACAGGGTAAAAGAATAAAACTGAGAGCAGAGGCAGTGAGGATGTCACACCATAGCTTCCTATGCCTTCTATACTTACCCTTTTATTCCAAGAGGGCATTTAGCCTACAAGGTACTGAGCACAGATGTAGGATTGAAAAAATTGAGGGATTTAAACAAATAGCTGAAGTTCTAATGCCAAATTGCTGATGGCACTGAGGTGCCAGACCGTGCAGGGGCCCCCACAGTCCCCTCAGATGGTGCACAAAGGTGGTCATGCCTTACCCATGCTGCAGGATGAGCAGGAGACAAAATGCAAGCTGGAAATGGAAAATGGCCTCTGAGTCAGTGAGAAAAAGTTCATGGAGTCATGAAAAAACCTCAGCCCTGTTCCTGATAGCATCCAAGAGGAAAATTGAATATTCAGGAATTAACAGCAGGAGAGCAGTGACTAACAGAGGCAACAGTGTAAATACCGTAGAGTGGTTATTGGAGCCACCTTCATTCCCTACACTATAAAAACATAAAATAGGACTAAGAAAAGTACTCTTTAAGATGATCAGTGTGTCTTGCAGCTACTGTTTGAAGAGAATATAATTGAAAAAGTGATGATCAAAGGGAGATACACTAGAACTTTTTAGAAGTGACAGTTTCTACAAGGGGAGCAGTTACTCAGCAAGGCTCTGCCTAAAAGAGCTGCAAAAATTGTGCACAAAGGATTTAAAACAAAATGAAAGCTTTTAAAAATTTTTTTCATTCGCCCACTGTGGGAAAAGCAGTGCAGGTGAGTGGAGGAGCAGCCTTTGCTCCTTTCTGTGGCTGAAGCCCTCAGAGCCACACGTTTTCTTTGTATTTGAAATTCAGCCTGGGGATTTGGCCCTGGGTTTTTCACAGTGGCAGCTGTTTCTCTCTTAGCCATCACATTCTCTTTCTCTATCAGTTTCAAAAACTGCACGATATATGAAATTAGCAAAATGAGAATGTTTCAAATGCTATATAAGTTGCAGATGGGCAGTTCTGGATGGCAGAGGTGACCCTGGCAGAGCCGTGGAGATGGTGTCCACTGGGGCTTGCACTGGGAGCTACTGAAAAGCACGGTGAGTAGGGTTGGTGTGAGAGGTGACAGGGAAGCCCACAACCTCTGCAGTGCGAGTTTGGGCTCCTGCAGGAAGGTGAAAGGAGCCAGAGCGGTCAATGAGGTTTCAGATGACCTGAAGAAGACATTTGTTAGGGCTTCAAGTTTTTGTCTTTTGTCAAAGGGCATGAGACCATGTGCATTTCAGTCATGTTTTCATGGAGAGAGGTGGGCTTAGGACAAGCACATCCAGTCACTTCTGAAGTTGGTTTTCCACAAAAAAATTATGAGAAATATTCCCTTTCCTTCAGTCTGCCCTCACAGTCATCCTCCAAATTTGCTTTGTTGCAAAGCAAAATGTCCAAATCCTGCCACCTTCAGTGGAAGTGCCTCCCTATGGAAAATTGTCATACCATCTCCGCCCCTGCCTTAAGTTGTTGTACACCATATCATGAAAAAGAGTCACAAAAAATGTTGTTAAAATTGCATTAGTTACTTTCTTATATTGGGGAAAGAGCAATGGAAATACCCAAGATATGTTAATTTCTAGGAAGAAAGAAAAAGAGACACTAAGAGTGGCAAGGGAGGTCTATAAATTTTCCATGCACATATAATTTAGATAGTAATATGGTGATAAATTAAATATAAAATACTTCTTATATTTAATGTCAATATAGCTAAGAGGAAACATTAAGTGTTCCTCCCTCTTTCCCCATACAGAATGCCTCTCCTCACTCATCTCAGAAAATGACATGCATGAATCTTTTATGTGACTAGAATAAAGGTTGTAGGATATTTTATTCAAGGAAAAGTCTGTGAAAAGAAACCTAAAAAAGGACATGTTGCTTAACAAATGCCCTCATTACGTGTAATTCAGTTGAAGCTGCAGAGCTGTGCATAGATGTCCGTGCTTGAGCAACCATAAAATCAAAGCCTCGCTTAGGCTGGAAGGGACCTTCAGAGGTCCAATGTGTGGTTGCAGGAGGGCTGGAGTGAGCAAATGTCATACACTTACAGCACAGAAATGGAAATCACAGCACAGCTGTTGATCTTGTTCCTGGCATTCTAATCAGATGCTGCCAAGGCAGATCACAGCATCTTTCAGTAAGCTGAAAGAAACCTTTCACTAAGAGATATTCAGCTGAGAAGTTCAGCAAGAGGCCAGAGTGAGAATAACCCAAAACCCAAATCCTTGGCTTCATATTTCACCCTTACAAATTCTGACACCAGACAAGAATACCTGGAATAAAGCAGTTTTATAAGACCACTAAACCTTCACATCACAACATGTGCAGACACAAGCAGTTACAAGACAAGGCAAGAGCTGGAGATGCGTGTGACAGCCTAGGAAGGTGTGAGGGGTTTCCCTAAAACCAGCTTCCATTGGTACATGGGGCAAGAGGTGAGTAGAACTAGTTGTGCTCTGAAGCATGTGTCCGACAGCAACTGCCAGCTGGGTGCCCAGTGCAGGTTTCCTTTACGCTCTGACACCTCAGAGCATCACAGGGTGTCCCCCAGGGGAAGGAACGTGGATGGCAGGGCTGGCTCTGTTGCTGACGCTCCCTGTCTCACCTTTTAGTTTACATTTCAAATGTCTCTGATTTGGAAAAATTATGACAGTACCACCAGTGCAGGAACACTCTTTACTGACACTGACTCAATTTTTTTTTGTTTGTTTGTGTTTTTTTGTGGTTTTTTTTGCTTTGTTTTTTAATTTATTTTTTTTTTTTAATTTCTGAAAAGGTTAACACTAGCCCCATGGGAAACAAGACTTTTACAAAAGGATGCAATCATTCATGCTTTGTTCTCAAAGAAAGGTCCATCCTAAGATTTGAGAAAACATGAATAATCTTATCCAAGAGGCAGAGGCAGAGCAAGGAGGGAAGACAGAGGAGCATGTGTGGCCATGGAGAGGGACCAGGACTCTGGCCATTCTGCCTGCCACAGCTGCCCATGTTGCCAATTTGTAGAGCCAGTCCTGCCAGGGATATGAAGGAAAACAGCCAGTTTTCTGCAATCCCCATCAAATCCAATTCCCTGGCTTTTTCACAGGAGCCAAGGAACTGGTGACAATGCAAAGAAATCTCTGACATTGTAAAGAAATGACTGCGAAAGACAGAGAAACAAGTAGATCACAACATGTCCACGAGCCACTGTACAACACATCATTTGGTATCGCTGCTTGAACAGCACAGAAATCCATCCAGCACCCACACTGCTGTCAGCAGGGTTAGAGAGCTCAGGCTTCTGTGTATTTTCCTGTTAATCTTTCTGAGGTGTAGATGTGGATGGAGATGAAAGGTTATCTCTTTGTTTGAAAAGCAGACCTTTGTGAGTGCCGCCTTCTGAAATAAACAGCACATCTCTCTTTCCTTTTTGATCAGATCAGCAATTTTTTCACCTGACACCTAGATCCCAGAGTCAAAATCTCTCATTTCCAGGAAACCAGGACTCCATCACACATAATGGTTATTTAGGAAGACAAATACTGTGACTCCAAATATCCCTTCTTGCTTCTTTTTTACCTCCAGATTTTATTGCTGAGCACCATGTCATTCAGTGTGGTCAGTTAGAGTCAGCTGTCCCAGCTCTGTCCATTCCCAGCACCTTGGCCACTGTCAGCACACGTGCTGAGGGGGGAGCATGAGAAACAAAGAGCAGGTATAGAAGGTAGGGTTATTTTGCAAGGATGACTCGGCAACAATGAAAACATTGGTGTGTTATCAACACTTTTGGTCACAAATCCAAAACACAACACCATATGGACTGCTATGAAGAAAATTAACTTCATCCCAGCCAAAATCAGTACACACAGAGTGGACATTTGTGATGCCTACAGTGCCCATTTATGGGTGATCATTCCTTCTATTACCATCATCCTGCACAAATTATCGTTTGCAAGTTGCCCTACTGCATTCTGTAATAGACAAGCAATGAAATTGCTCCATTGGTTGCTCCCCTAATCCAAAACTGGAATTTAGTCAATGGCAACATTATATAGACATTCTGCTTCCTTTGCAAACTTAGGATGGCTCTTGAGAAATTAACACCAACACATCCTACACTGACTGTTCTGAGCAGCCACAAACAAAGAAGTAGTATATGGATCTGGATTTGCTGTGTAGAAAGCTAGTCTGTCCAGCTCAGCATTGCTTCCTTAGAAGTTTAGGCAAGTTACTGATAGAATAAACCAAACCAGCTAGGAGGCCTTTAGTCTAGTCCGGTATTAAGCATAAATTGCCCTGAATGCTAACACTCAACCCAGGTAAAAGTCATACATATTGGAAGCTGTTTGCCATCAGGTACAAGTCATAAAAGCCTTTTTGGAGAAAACATTCATACTTTACATCTCTTCTCAAAGCCAGTTAGTTGTTTATGCCATCACAGCACACCTGTACCACAGGTAACTGCTGACAGGTGATGGCTGGTGCTCCTGGGGTGAGGAGCAGCGAGCAGTTGGTAGTTCAGCAAATGCACACCTAGTCCAGCTGTGTTCACACTGGGAGCCCTTTGCTGATGAGTGAGCACCACTGTCCTGCTGCGATACACAGACAGTGAGCTGTGGGTTTCCCTGGGTGCCAGATGGAGTCTTGAACTGGTGTCAATCAAGTGCTTTCAGTTGGAGTACTTAGAAACTGAGTCCAGACCATTTCACTTCCAGTTGGTTACTGACAAAAGTGATAAACAAACATCATGGAAACAGAAGAGAAAATTATGTTAATTACCCAGTTTTTGAGAACTCCTAACAAAATAAAATATTCTAGAAAAGCCAGGAGATGGAGGGGTGACTCCCTGTGAAAGCACCACTATAGATGGCAAAGTTCAGTAAAAGACTGAAAATTAGATAATTTTGCTAAAGCAGCATTTTCTGTGTTTAATGTTTACATCGTTCTATTAGCCATTTATTTTTAGAATAAGGTTTTTCTTGCTAAATGCTAAAGCTACCCAGCTAATCACATATACGTGTGCATTACAAGATTAACTGCACTTGGGGCTCAGATACAGCCTCCAGCAAGCTCAAAGCCTCCATTCAAGCAATGCAAGGACAGAAGTCCTCACTGACTGAAATAGCAGCATGACACGAGGAGTTAGCAGCAATGTCCAGGAGTGCCTTGGTCCTCAGGGGTGCTGGTCACCTACAGCCCCAGGTGATAATAGTTCAGTGTTTGTGATATCCAGGCCCTGCAAGGTTTCCAGAAGAGGGAACACTTCATCCAGGATGGGATTCAGCTTATGTCTGAGGCACTGAAATGTGGATGCCAGTGAGCTCTGCGCTTCACAAATTTCAGCAGCACCAGGATGAGAGGGAACACAGGTGCCTGACCCAGTCCCATGTCCATAGTCCCAAACAACCAACACGGCTGTGGGCAGTGGAGCAGAGAGGGATGTATCCCACTATACCAGGGAAATCAACTCTGTGTCAGCCTCAGTTGCACTTCATCAACATTATTGACTCACAGATATATGTGTATGTAGATATCTGAGTTTGCATTTGTATTAATCTCATGCTGCATCCCACCATCACCCCCCGCAAGGCCCATGTCGTCAGACAACCAAGCCACTGACTTCCAGCTTAATTAGAGAGCTGCATGTAAATTTAAGAGAGGATAACTCAAACAGTTTGATAAAGGAAGTTAAAATACCATGATAAAGGATGGGTAAACTCTTCTTAGAGGTGTAAGGCTTCTTTATTTTCCTTTAAACTAAGACTAAATAAAGCAGTTTCTTTCTGCATTGAGGACATCTAAAGGACTATGCCACTTGCTTTCTCTATGGCGTAACATAAGCCAGATCATGATTTCTTCATCTGGCACTGGGTTACCACGCATACAATGCATACTAACCTACTCCCAGATGGTGCATGACCACCAGAAGAGAACAGGATGAGCCTTTCTCCTTGGCTGACCTCAGTGATGCTCCTTCACTCATGCAGCAAAACTGCAATTGGTTTCCTCATTGAAAGGCTGCAGAAAAACATGAAACAAAGGTGAGCTGCTGTACTGAGGAGATGCCAGCGTGGCCAGAACACTGTTGCCAAGTGAGTGTAAGTGATTCCAGCTGCAAAATATACCTGCTAGCTATTAGATCAACATTTTAAAGTAGCGCCCCAAGATATCAAGTTCCATCTCCTATCTTAAATATGTTCTGTGCTACCACAAAGATGGAGCCAGCCTAGCTAGCTTTTCCTTTTGACAGCCCATGGTCTTTCCTGCAAAGCCCATAACACAAATACATTCTGCTGTGCTGTGCCTAATATGAAAATAATAATTGAAAAAGCTCCACCTTAAATGTTTGCTCCTAAAATTGGTGCATCTCTGTACAAGTATAAAGTAGGTAACAAAATGTTCTAGGACATGTGGCATGGTGACAGTCTAAATCAGGTGCTGTAATCACCAATTTGCTTTTCCTTATGGGTATTATATCTAAGTGATTCAACATCCTGAAATGTGCCAGCTGTGAGCATGAGTGCCTTGCAGCTCTACAATACAGACTTATGAGGCATTTTGGTTTCCTTCTTGTACTAAACCACCAGGTGTATAAGCACTGGCCTTGCTGGCTGCCCTGTCAGTATTCTGACAGCACTTACCCATTCACTCTTTGGTTGAAGGTGTATCACAGCAAACATGTCAGAGCTCTGTCAGATTATACACCTGGTTCTGAATTCCTGAGCAGGTGAAATTGGTGATAAACATGCAAAGCTCAACCAACTTCCAGTTCTTACACCAGGCAGAATCTGCTGATATTTAAGCAGCATCTACCTGTCCACCATAACCAGGGCATTTTGTTTCAGGCTTGTGTATGTAGACAGAGGAAAACAGAGCCATCAGCAAATGTAAACACTCACAAAGGTGCCAGTTCCCCTTCCCCTCTGCCTGGGGAAGAGATGTGAACTATGAGGTTTGAAGGACCAATTGCACCTGCTGCAGCACCCAACAGAGCTGGCAAAGTGACAGCATCCCCGTGAGACCATTTGACCAGCACAGGGGCACTTACAGCTACAGGGTAACTTGTAGTTAGTTACCTGATGATTAGTTTTCATAAGTTGTGGATTTCTGCTCAGCTACTGTGACAGGCTGATCCTGACTTACAGAAAACTTCATTTCACTCAGAGTAAGAAACAAAAATCGTTGGTTATTCATGTACTTGAGGGTACTCTCAGGCTGGTTGGATTCATTTGGATTCTGAATAGACTTAATGGATGTTTCCAAATGAACAGAACTTTAGGATAATTAAAAACTCCAAAGGGAGGAAAGTTACAATGGTATCACAGTTGTTTAGAACAGACCAGTTAGATAAAGAATAACACTTGCACAAGGCTGTATATGCCATCCAGAACATAAAACTTATACGTGGCAATTCAGTCCTTTCTGCAGGATCCATAAATATTTTGAAAGGTAAGCATTGAAAAATACAGTGTCTTCCTTCCAATTATGGGAATGCATTTCAAATATTGCAGTTGAGGGGTTTTTTAATTATTTTTTGCTAAAATTTATAAAATAAAGCAGAAACTAAAATGCTGAGGATGCCTCTTATCTCCGGGAACTGAGATTTCAGAAGAACACAAAAAAATAAATGAAAGCTGAAAAACTTGTGAGAGGTGGCAGGTACAGGTAAAACACTATATAAACAGACACATAAAACTGTACATATTTTGTCAGACTGAGCAAAATGCTGTTTTGACGTGACAAGAAGTTAAAATAAATTACACAAAGCAGTTGAAAATCTTTTCTTTAAGGCTGACATGTCCCTCTCACGATCTGAAAATGTAAAAATGAGGTAATCTATTAGCGCACCACTCACTGTGACATCAATTTCAGTCCCTACCACCCACTCCAGCATCCTGCATGTCTCCCTGCCAGCCTTTTACTGCCCTCAGACACTTCACTCTTGACAACATTTCTTGTTAACAGTCAATTTATTACATAGCTGCCATGAAAATTTGTGCTGAAATACTGGTTTCTGCTTGAAGAGACTGAGGTTTTGGTTTGTTCCCCTTCTCTGCAGTAGCCTGGTAACTTCCACAGGGACCTCCCAGGATCATGCACTGCCAGAGCCAAGGATTTTGCGGAGGGAAAGCTGCCTGGATAACATGGTGTTTCCCTCTGGGAAGCTTCCTGATGGTCAGCAGCCCAAAGGAAAGCCCTTTTGCTGTCATTCCACCTGGCACACCATTTGTGCATCAGCTGAACAGATTCATAAAGTCACAAGTGCAGTTTCTGTGTGACTTGAGGCAGGAGGGCAGGGAAGAGGAACTTCCACCCTGGGGTTTTGAATATGTAAGCAGTAATAGCAGCACATTTCCTTTGTTGTATGTCTGGGTGAGGGTAAGTGCTGATATCTTATGCTTTAATTAAAGTCAAAGTCCCAGAAGACTTAAGCTGCAAGGTCTGACCCACTTTTCTTCTGAGAACACTAAAGAGCTACTTTGAAGACTTACTTGCACTTGGCCTGCCATGTGCCTACAGCTGTATCTCTGCAAGGAAATCTGCCTGCCACTGTATTTTTCCCAGCAGGTGAATTATAAAATGAATACCAGAGGCAGGACACACAGATGCAGATTTCCTCACAGTGCTGTGGCTGTTTAAGAGTAGAGGCCATTCGTGGTCTCTGATGAAGAAACTCTGCTGATGAAACCCCAAATTACTGAGGCCAGCTCTCCCACCAGGAGCGGTTCCTGGAAGCACTTAGGAGATGGTGGAGAAAACACGTGCAGGAATGGAGGAAACCTGAACTGGGATGTGACTTTGGTGGCAGGGTGTGCACTGTCTGGTCACCCACCTGCTCATGATTCCCTTTGCACACCAGGTGTGTTGGCCTGGATGAGTAAACAGTGTGTATCCTCCCAACCCACACCTACTACTCACAACAGCTGAACTGATTCTGGCTGGAGGGGGTTGGATGAAATGACTTCATTTTCTGCTATTAATATTGGCATGAGTTTGCAGGGAACTGTCTTTCAATCGTCTCTTTGAAATGTCTGGAAGAGGTGTGATCTACGTAGTACCACTTCCTTAGGACTACGTGTCACAGCATGAACAGTCCTACAGCTGTGTGGCCTGTCTTTACTTGGACATGCTTCTTCCAGCTCTTGGAGATGCAGGACAGGCAAACATCTCAGCTTTCACCTTTTTAAAAATAGCTATAGTTGTGAAGATAGACATGAAAACATGATGCAAGAACAGTCTATAGGTACAAAACTGAAAATATGCATCATGCTTCCATTTTAAAGGGAGTAAGTCAGTTCATTTTAATTTTTGTCTGTTAATGAGATGGTTTGGAAACTTTGCAGCATTTCCAGGCTCAGAACAACTGGGAGGGGACTCTGTTCCAGGAAAGCCTGAGCTGCTGGAGTGAAGCTGGTGAAGACGATGGTACACACAAAGGGGAAGGTTTGCAAAATCAAACGTTTAAAATACACGTAGCCAAAAAAAGTGAGATTTGTTATCTCTCCAGGGTATTTCTAAGTGGTTGCCTTTTCTGTGGTGAATGTCATCTATTTTGAATTCTGTTTTCTTTCTATAAGAAACAAGTGATTTTTTAAACTCTTACCTTTTTCCTGCTGTCATCTGATCATGCTGCCTATTTTCACAGATCAGCAGCTGTGCTGTAGGTAATAGCATTCACTGTACCTCATGTAGTTTCTGAGCCAGACAAAGGCAATAATTAAAGAGAATACAGATCATTAAGCCAATTTCTCTTGGCACTGCTATCAAAAACTGAGTGACTTTATTTTGTTTTGCCTTAGTTGCATTGATTGAAATGTGAAAATATGCTAGGAAGTGGCTCTCTCCTGCTTATTTATTAGGGTTCATTCAGGCAGGTGATGGCCCAGATGTAATGCTGAATCCTTTGTTGCTTCATTTAAGTTCCTCCTTTGGCAAAAGGAGGATCTTAACCCTTAGAAATCATTTTGAGAACTGAAGTAAAGCAGTCCAGTACAATGAAAAACCCAATTCAGCTAATTAAATACTATGATTGGAGGAATATGTTTGCCTGAATGCAGGAAACCACCATGATGATGACATATTGACTCTTTAACACCTTCCAGGCCACATTTTTTTAATTGCCAAGTTCATTTTGTGCTGCTCAAAAGGTACAAAATTCATCCGACAGCAGCTGACACATGGATGTGAGAACTTTCCTGAATGTGTTAGGTTCACTACCAGAGGGAACAAGTTTATGCCAAAGAGCAAAGAGCTATGTAAGAGTTAAGAATAGGAAAGAAGGTGAGTGACTTCCTACCTGGATCCTCCAGCTGAACAGAGAGTATGCCACTTGAAGACACTGCAATGCAGTATCTGCTAAATAAGCCTCTATGAGGTTCAGGAAGCCCTGAAGACACAGACCCAGGTGGCAGCAGTGTCACCTTGAGGCTGCAGCCTGCGCTGCTTGCCCGAAATGAGGACGACCTTTGACCATGTTGTGTCAGCAGCTAACAGCAAAAGCCATGTGGAGCTGTTTTCATGTCCCACAGCTGGACCTTTGAAGTAAAAGCCTTCCCAGGTATTTTGGCCTACAGTTGAGAAAGAGCTGTGGTGGATCCCTGGTGGCTTCTAGAGCTGAGGAGGAAGAACACTAAAAGCCCGAGCACCCAAAAGAACACTACCAATTTCTGTATGTTGTGGACTTCAGGGATGTATGGTTGCAGTGAGGCAGTGTTGCCAGGGTAAACAACTGCCTACAACCACCATGACTCCAAATCCAGCTTCTCAGAAATTTCAGCTGTATGAAATAATGGTGTGTGTTTTGGCAGCCCAGCCTGTCCTGGGACTGCACATCACAGCTACTGCCCCAACACTGCTCTTCTCTGGTTGAGTGCAGAAATGGAGTTTCTAGGTACCTTTGGGTGCCAAATGTCATCTTGACTACATTAAGCTGAAAATTATGGATTACTTCTATTAATTGACTGCACATACAGACACTTGTGATGCAGAGCAGCAGGTGTGTGTCTGGCATATAAAGGCATGGGGATCCTACTTGCAGCAGAAGCGTCCACCCTATCCACCCAGCACTGCCCATCCCCACAACAGAAGCCCAGATCCCCACCTACCCGTTGAGGCTGATGCAGTTGCAGCTTTGGCTCACCCTGTACTTACATCTCTTCCTTACAGAAAATTATTTTGTTTTATTAGCAATTGGCTTAGAGGTGAATTTTCTGCATTTCCATAATAATAACAACAACTATCAATTGTTTGTGTACAGTCCATTTCTAATGCAGAACCCAGTTATAGTAATGAAGAAGAGCGTGTCAGAAAGTACCAGCAAATTATACCAAGGAAATCTCAAGATGGTTTCACAAGTTGTTATTATCATCATATGAGGTCAAGAGGAAACTGGTTTGTTTAGTGACACATTGTTTGATTTAGCAGCTGAGTGACTCACACCAAATTGAAGATTTGTTGCTACACTGAATGCTTAATTGCAAAGATAAGCCATGCTGTTAGTTCAAAGATAGTGTGTAGGCTGGGATGAGCAGATGCCAAAATCATGAAGACAATTACTGAAGTTTAAATTATAAAGACTGAAGTGAAAGCTGTGATTAAATAAGGACTGTTCTTCATTAATCACTATTTAGGTTTTCCCCTTTGTTTCATTCTTCACTTTGACAAAAGCAATGCTATAGAGAGGACTTGAAGCAGAGCTAAATATCAGTGTCTGATATGAATCTTGCTTACATGGATCTCCATTTCCACCATGTAATTAACACCAGTGAAGCTACCCAGGTGCAAAAGTAATCAGAATTTTGGCCTTATTCATTCATTTATTCTGAGATGGGTTGACAGCATGCAGATCTCTCCCATCACCTCTATGCCCTATGCTTGTCCCAAAAGGCAAGTAAATGGGCATCATGTAAACTGTTCCATGCAATTACTGATGCTCACTCTTTCCTCAGTTGCCGTCTCTGGTGCATACAGGAGCATCTCAGCTGAGTGCCCAACATGAACACAGGCTCAGTGGTGGCAGAGAGTCTGTAGGGGCATGGAAAAAATGGGGTGCTGAGGTGGGTGCAGGTGGAGCCCTCTTGCTGGGGCTGCCTGGGGCTGGGCAGTGGGGCAGCAGGGAGAAGGAAGAGCCAATTTTCTTCCATGAAGTGTCAGTTTCAAAAGTACTGGCAAGGGCACCTGTTTCTTAACTGGGAGCTGAAAGTCTTGTCTCTGTGTCCCTATGTCCTTGGGGATTTAGAAGGGAGATAAAAAAGATGAAGCTCCCTCTGGAGAATCAACTACATATGTTTAGTATAACAATCTTAACTTTTCATCTGGTAAATCCATGAATGACACAAATCACAGGGGCAGGAAAGGTGTATTTAGTTAAAACTAAAGCTCCTGCCCTCATCTGCCGTGCAGCTGAGGGGTGAGCACCAGCTGTAGCAATGCCTCATTCAGAGCAGCCTCATTTCCAACCACACGTCCTCTGCAAGGGCCACCTCTTGTGGATCTCCTGCCCACCCTCCTGCTGTGGTGTCTTCTCCAGGTCTTCACTTCTGGATCTCGCAGTAAGCCACCACCTGGGCATCACGGTGCCTTCGTTGCACGGAATGACGGAAATGCACCCAGCACGTTCTGGGGTCCATTTGGGTTTGGCCCCTCTTGTGCAGCAGGTGGGCCCAGGGATTCCCTACAGTGGGTTGGCAGGATGAGGGGCTCCCAGTACCCCTGGGGAGTGGAAATGGCTGAGACACCCCTGCGACACCTCCTTTCCCACTGGAGGGGCCATGATGCAGAAACCCCCCCTCGCTGCTGCGAGCTCCTTGCTTTGCTCACCAGCAGATGGGGTAGTGTCTGACACCAGCAGCAGCTCGAGGCGTAAAACAGGAAAGGGTTAACTATTCACGGAGGAGAGCCCGGATGGCCCCCGCTTCCCCCCGCCTCCCCTTCGAGGGGGTGCTGCTGGCTGCTGCCCGCTCGGGCTCGGCCAAGCGCAATTGCTGTGCACGCACGTAGCAGAAATAGTCGTGGCTGACCGAAGCAAAGGGACAAAGCGTGATGCAGTAATGCCCCAACTCCCGTCGGCGCAATTAATGCGTGTTTGCAGAGACGCTGCTTGTGCTCGTCGCTGGACCGCGAAGTCCAGCAGGGGGTGGCAGCTCCGCAGCCGGGTGTGCCTGGTGTGGCATCACCCCGTCCTGCGCGTCGGGAAACGCGTCCGCTAGAGCACAGCCCGCTTGTTTTCCTAAAGTAGAGACCGGCTAAAAAATGCCTCCTGCACTTTCCCCAGGCCAGAGGAGAGGGTACAAGCTGTTAATTCCCGTGGCTACCCAAGGAGCTACAGCAGGGCCCTCTGGCTGCCGTCGGCGGGGCAGCTCGGCTCCGCTGCTGATCCCGCCCGCAGCACGAGGTTTGCTCTGGGGAAAACTGCAGGAGATATTTGAACAGAGTAAACACACAGGGAAAGCTAAGAACAGAAATCATCAGTAAAATAAACCTCAAAGCTGTTGGCTGAAATACCATAAAATGGATGCCAGGAAAGATGCAGGTGTATGTTTGTGATGCTGTCGGCCTGACATGTTCATGTCATAGACCGGGACAACACACTCTGGGGAGGCGAGGTGCTTCTCATTGTGCCTGCTTGGCTACCCTGGCTGTGACCACAGACCCAAACCTGCGCGGGGGTGATAGAGCCCTTCATCTGCAGAGGGCACCCCAAGCACACCCCAGATCAGAACTCAACAGCTCTCATAGTTTTATGGAAGTTACAGACAAAAATATTTATTATTAGCACAGAGGCAACAATCATCTTTTCCCATTGCTTTGGGGAAGATTAAATTGGGAGCCATGAGTTTATGGATGTAAAGAAGCAAAGCGATAATTGGTTTGATTCAGAAGTCATGGGTTTGAGGGACGAATTACAAAGCAAAGCTTTTCCTTTTTTCTGAGAGAGGGTACAACTGCACCGGGTGAATCATCCCTCCCAAGGGAAAAATAGTGGGGTGAGAGCCTCCCTACAGCGCCTCTGACTGTGCCGCCTGCGCCCAGTTGTTCCCATGAAATAACAATGTTGGCTGCAGGGCTTGTTCTCTCCTGCGAATAGATGAGGCTGCTGTCGTTTAAGCTTATTGGAAATCTTGCCTTCAGCTCGCAGGATTACCTTATCAGCAGCAACCAGATGGAGTGTATCAGGGCTGTGCCAGTCATTCCACACCTGTCGATACCACGTGGGAGCCAAAAAATTAATTGCATAGAAATGTAAAAGCAAAAACCTCACGTCATGGGGAAAAAAAAATAAGATTAAAGGGAAAAAGCGGGGAGGGCTGGGAACTTCTTGCCTGAAACTGATATCAGTGTCAGAACATTTTGAAGGATGTCTTATGTGGCATCTGATGCAGTTTGTGAATGCAAGAAGGTGGAGGCCCCAGAGAGCAGATATTTTTGGAAAGAAATACCTATTTAGCGGCTACCAGCCGAGTTTAATTTGCATACATATGACTCGTGGAGATAACAGCAAATGCAAAAGGCTTTCTAAAAGGATGCTGCGCAATGATGCTGTCAGCTTTGCCCTCCCGGGGTGTCGCTTCCCTTCCTCGAATCGATTCCAGCGGGACTGGGGCTCCCTGGCGTGTGGCCTCGGCGGGCGAGGAGCCGCGAGGAGGAGCTCCCGTGTCGGCTGAGCCGCGGCACGGGGCGGGCTGTGTCCGCCTCCCAGCATCCCTGAGCTCTGCAGCGGGAAGGAGCCGCGGATCTCAGCTCCCTGCCCGTGACAATCCCCAAGTGCCCGAGTGTGAAGCGGATTAGATCTCCACGGCTGCCACGGGAATGTGCACCCTGAAACAGCTTGGGAGTAAACACATGAGAGGAGGATCAGGCTTGTTGCATCGTCTGTAAATCGCTAATCACATTTGGGGTGATGGGAATAATGTCAGTAAATTACGGGAAAATGCATACAACTGTGGATATAGAAAAACTGTTATTTTTAGCGTTGCCTTCTGTCCTGAGGAGCCCCAGAACCGGGGAAGAAGTGAGGATGCAGGGATGGTACTCAGCTCCCTGCACTCGTGTGACCTCATGCAACCACCGCAGCAGCACTGGAGGAGGTAGAGGGGCGGTATGTCCCCCGGCCCCACAGTTTGCACGTCTCTCTGAGCACTCTGCGTGCTGTGAAATCTGATACAAGTAATTTGGATGTAGCTGCGCCTGTCGGGTACCCGGGCTGTGGCTGGGCAGGCAGCACAGCAGCCTCGGCTCCATCGCGGGCACGGCGCCCGCTGAGCCGCGGCTGGGGGAGTACGGGCTGGAGCCCCGGGGCAAGCAGTGCCCGAGGCTGCCTGGCAGGCACAGACCTCCTGGTGGAAGCAAAATAAGCCCGAGAAGATGCAGGTAGTGTGCCTGTGCACACACTGGGCAGTCAAGTTTCTTTCCTCTGTCTCTGTAGGTCCCAGTAGCCCGAAGATGGAGGCTTTGGCAGAGATTTGTGCTATGGAGAAGTGGGAGCCCCACTCCAAGAAATTACTCTAGAAAGCCTTATTTTTTGGAAAGGTCTTTTAATTTTGACTCTCTGAAACCAACTTTACATGATTCAGACGTTTTGCTGTGCCCTACTAAATGACAGTGGTGTTTCCACAGTGCTTTATTTATGTATTCAGAATGAAAATAGCACTGCTAGAAACAGCAGGGACTGAGGAGTGCTCCTGTTCAATTTGCATAACACATTATTCCTCGTAGTGGTTTTAGCATAATTTTTGATTAAAATTAGCAAATCTCTTAGGCCAGCCTGCATTCATAACCTTTAGCCCCAAATTTGTTAACTCCTCATTGGAATAATTAGACTTTAATTCTCAAGCTTTGTCTCTTCTTTTCATTTTCTTGCATGAAGTGATACAGACAACTGCCAGAAATTTCTTATTCTCCTTATTTACACCGTTGTTTGAAATCCATATGGGTTGTGAGATGGAAAACAGTTAACAGAGCTGAACTATTTTCATGCAAATAGAGGACCGCTTTCTTAGCATTGTATTTCATGTCCTGTAATAGACAACAACAGTTTTGTTGTGCTCGGTCTTTTCCACAGACACCCCCTTGTCGCAGGGGAGAAGCTTGTGTGCCCTTATGAGGTTGCCAGCTATGCTGGCGGTGGTTGTGCCTCCGGTAGGGTCTCCCATGCTAGTCAGGTCTCAGCTGAAGGGTCAGACAAAGTGTGTCCATGGGCAGGATGGGCTCGCCAGCCTCTCAGCAACCATCCTAGGAGAAGGACAACTCTAACTCCAAACCTGGGCAGATGGAGCTCGCTTAGCCCTGTAAGGCCATCCATCTAAGAGAAGGACACTCTAACTAAACCTACATTCTGAAGACTTCGCTGCCACCATCCAAGCTTGCTAGGCCCTGGCAGATGAACCTTAGGACTAAAGGGTGGGACCAGTTCCGCGCATGCTGCGCCTCACCTAAAATATCCACTGCGCAGGCTTGAAGGACTCACCCACATTTGCAAAGCCCTGCAGCGACAGGCAAGGGACAAAACGGCAAGTGATAAGGTGCACTGGAAGCCGCAGACCCAACCCTGCATCCATAATGCTGCTGCTTCCTTTGAGAACGCACACTGAATCATTCTCAAGGATGGAGACTTTCTGCTGTGCCTTTTGCAACTGGACTTGCCTATCTCGCATCGGCCTCTTTAGCCATCAGCGCGCTTGCAGCAAGCGTGGGTAGAGCCCTTCCCAAATCTCATTCGTGAAGCCTGGCCATGATGATGATGTGCTCAATATACCAGATAAACCTCTGGGAGCTGGGGACTTTGCTGAAACTGAGGTCTGTGTACCTGTCACTGATAGAAATATACTTTTTTCCACCTAAACTGTGACACTGATATTGAAATGGCACCGGAAGCCTTGCTGAGAACAGCAATGCCACTGTCCATACTGCCTAATTATTGGATCAGCTTCTGTTGTGTTTTCAATGGGGGCTGTCAAGGGCTCTTTTGACTCGCTCTCAGTCCCTGAGAAGGGGAGATAGTGGAGCTCCTGGTGGGCAGTTTGAGATGAGTCACTGGGCATCATGTGCCTTTTCTGGCATGTTTAGCATTAGGGAAATATGTAGAAAGTTGGCTCAAAGATCATTAATAGTGGAGTGACATTTATGTAGAAAAGATCGACATACTGTTTGAAAAAAAACCCCTGCTGTAGAGGTGCCTATACCAGGAAAAATGGGTAGGATTCTTCTTGTGTGAATGGTCGCTGAAGGCTCCTGCAGTGCTGACAGAAAGAGGTGCCTGTAAGCCTTTACCTACCTGACCTATCTGCTAGAAATGTTCTTTCAGATGGGATGAATCACTTTCCTGGAACAGCCTGTTCCTCTTCACTGACTTTAAAGAGAGTTATTTGTCTTCATTTGGTCAGCTAAATACCACCTCAGGCAACTGATGGGGGGAGGAAAAAAAGCTTTTTCCTTTATAAGAAATAGGGCCTGAATTTCTCACTGACTCTTAGTACAGGAGGTGCCTGATTTAGGGGCAGAGTCTCTCTGACAACGGAGGGAAGCAGACACCTCCAGGATAGTCCTCATTTATGGGCAGCGCTGCCCTGGCAGTGCCCAGCTCTCTGGGCTGCAGACAGACACCAGCAGATGATGCTGCTCTGCAGGCAGCTCACTCCTCCGCCCCAACATAGCTGCAGTCAGTCCAGATAAGGTGAATTAAAATATTTCCCAGGAAATAAAACAAATGGAAGTAAAAAAAAAAACCCCAACCAACCAAAAAAATTGAAATTTATTGAGGCAGCTCTGCCATGCTCGACATCTACGACAGCAGAACCAATTCTTTATAGAAAAGATGCCTCTTAGAGTGTCACAAAAGGACCCATAAACACAGTTGCTGTAAAATAGTAATCAAAAATGTGAGTGAGAGCCAGCAGGTTGCAATCCTTGTGCAGAAAAGTTGCAGGGAAGAGAATATAAATACACATATATGTTTATTTACCAAACATTATCTGTCAAAAAGATCACAGTAAGGTTTTTGTCTTTCATGAAACAACAGTGACATCCAGTGGTACTGTAGGTGTAGCCGTGGAAGGTTAAAACCTTTCATCCCAGGACATGCTCCCTCACCCTGGAACAGGCTCCCTGCACCACAGTCCCTTGCAGGAGGCTGGCAGGACGCAGGCAGCTCCAGCTGCCCACAGTCTGGAGCAGCACCTCGGTAAGGGATGAACCTGTAAAGGAAAAGAGAAAAACAAAAATGTGTTTTTCAGAGCATGGAGTGAGAACACATGCATTTCAGAAGCTTTGTAATTGAATATATAGGTTTAAAAAAAATCAGCCTGTTTTCAGAAAAACATCTGCATGTCAATCAAAGTCTACTTCTATGTAAACAATTGCATCCTATAAAAAACCCCTACTCTTAAGGCACTTAATTTCACTTGCTCTAAGACATAATTAAAACTGCCTTTTTCTTTTATTTAATTTCCCACTCCATTTTCTGTTTTCTGTACTAATTTATAGCCTTCTTAAAAATATTTTCCTTGGGCTTTCTCTCTAATCTCTTCCAATTTCCCTTTATTTTTCTACAATTTAGATCTAGATTGGCTCAATTAAATTCTCTTTTCTACTTCTGACTGGTTCTCTTGAATAAGCTCTCAGAGAGCATCTGCCTCTTTCTGCTGTCATTTTGACTTACTTCCTTATCGCTTTCCATTGATTTTCCCATAGGACTTAATTTTAATCCAATTTACAGTGTCGTTAATCTGGGTAGTTTCTTTTAGTTAGATTTAGATTCCAACTAATTTCCTTTCCACTGACAACTGTCCAACTTTCTCCATTTAAATAATTGTACTCACTCTGTCTCGGCCGGGCTGTTCCCTTTCCAGCTGGGGCTTGCTGCCTCTCGGCTGCTGCTGGCTGGGAAGCAGAGGGAAGGACTGAATGGCTGGCAGATCAGGTGGCAGGAGGCAGAGCGTTGCAGGCAGACACCCTCCCCACTGTGGGTTTCAGTTATTTAGTTGTGGCAAGAGCAAGCAGTGGGAATGCAAATCTTTCCTCTGTGCCAGCATCGCTGGCAATCTCAATGCAGAGTCCCACTGGACGTGGGAGCACAACGCAAGAGGTGAGTGGTTCTGTGAGGTCCTGAGGGACATCAGATCCAGCTTCCCAAGAGCTAATGGACATCAGTGGGAGTCAGGCTCTGACTGCATGGGTCTGCCACTCCTTCAGTTTGTCGAGGAAGTTATTTGACAGGGTACATGTAAAGAGGCATTAACTAGTGGTGTGAAGCCCATACTCAATAATAAAAGCATTTGAAACCCTCTCCCTCATCCCCAAGCATATGATGTGTGTTCTCGTTCCCACAGTAAAATGGTCAAAATTTGTTTTGCCCTTTGTCTGGTGTAAAGCTACAGTGAGCTGTGAACACTGTTCTTTCCAGGGTAACTCCAGGACATGTTTGTAGCTGTGTGATGCTCTTCTCACTTTGATTCCTTTCTTTTTCTTCTGTCTCATTTTTCCTGCATAGTTTACCCGTCCATTTCCTTCTTTGAAATGTAAATAAAAAAGCTATTTCATCAGATCTATTTGGGAAATCATAAATGCTCTTATCTCTAATAGCCTAACCACACATTTGGGGGGAAAAAATCCACACTATAATATGAGCACATTTTTCTCTCAGAAATGTACTTTTTATCATTTTTAATTAAAGATAGAAAAATAGTCTTTCAAGGTATTTTCAGTTGATCTATTGCCTTTCTTCTGTAGGAATACTGGTCAAACGCTTAGAAAATAAAAAGTAGCTGTGCTTGAAAGCAAAGCTGCTGTATTTTCTGCTGCTTACATTGAACATTAACACCACAAACCTCAGCTGAATCTATCAGGAAACATTATGTGCTCTTTCCCTGCCATACACCCATCTTTTGTGCTGTTGGCAACTGGCTCAATCTTTCATCAGCAAATAATTTTCACTTAATGAGAATCTACTCTTAAGTGCCTTCTTCCTCAGGACCACACGTTTCCTCTTTGTCCATCACGAGCTTTCCTATGCAGATTGCAGCTGCTTTTTGAGCATGATGAGCCTTATTACAGGTATTGACTTGTCTTAGGCTGCTGTCTAGACAACTATTGGCATTGAACCATCAGACCATCACACACACACAAGGATCTGCCTGGCTCTTTCAGTGGCTACTTGTTTCACTTGTGGGAGCATAGGCAGGCTTACCCTGATCAGCTCAGCTGATCCTCTGCAACTGCAGTGCTCCACACCTTGTGAGGACACAGTGAGCAAAGGCAAGGTGGAGGCTGTCAGGGACAGGCACATCTCACAGACTGCACAAGTTTATTTTTAGATCAGTACATCAGATACGCATTTGACTGATGGGAACTTGCTCTCAGCTGCTTCTTCTCTAAGTGACTTTCTGAAGTAGCTCTGTTCTCCTACCTGCAGTGACTGCTCCACGTTTCCACTCCTGAGAGCCCTGAGGGTGATGGCTGGACTACAGGAGCACTACAGGAGGAAACTAGAGAGATAAAAGAGGACAGCAAGGCTGGCATCTGGCTATAACGTGGGCAGGGTGAAAGTCATTACAAATAGCTTCAAGATGCCCTATAATAAATATTCTTATTCTGACGTGGGCCCACTTCTTGCTAAACTCTTTGCTCTTGTTTAACTTTTATCATATGAGAAGTCCCACCGGGGTTTTGGAGCACAAATTTTGTTCTCTAATAACTTTCAAAAACACTTTAAGGAGGTTGCACGAGCAACATCCTACTACTGTTGTGCACCTCTGCATTGATACTCGCTGTGTTGCACATTGAATGTGTAAACACTTGCTCTCAAACTGTGCTTCACTTCTGAGGAAACTGCTGGCCACGACACCCTGAGTACTACAGCTGCACCCAGGCCTGGGCAAAACTTTCCAAGGAACAATTTAAATACAAAGAGAGATTAATTTCCTTAAAAAAAAAATTCTCTGAAAGAGATTAATCCTGTTTGTTGACTGTCTTCAATACCACACTAGGGCTGGTTTTCATGTACCTGGAGATCTTTACTGAAGTGCTGTTCAGTGCAGCTGTTCAGTATTTGTGTTCATTTTTTTAAGGGCCACAGTGTTATTTGCAGTCTCCATTTGTCTTCTTCTAAAGGGAAAAAATGAGCACCACAACCATTATCTTGTCTGGTAAAAGATGGAAGCAGTCTTGCTCTAGAGCAATTTTAAAATCATGAGGTTGTTTCTCTTCAACGAGGTGTGTTAAAGCAATGGTAAAGTTGTGCTTTATTCCCTCCTCACCTCTGCTGGACCACTGGTCCCGACTTCCCAGGCTGCATGGTACCATGAGTGAATGAATGAGAACACTCGGGCTGGGAACAGGGCCTTGGCTGCCTCAGGCAGCAGATGTCCTCAGTCAGGTGTCCTCTGCAGGCTTCACTGGGCTACGTGGCTCGAGGGTTCCTGAGCAGGAGATCACACTCAAAAGAAAATTTCTTTCATCAGTGCATCCTTGTGCATCCTTGTTCTAATGGGTTCAACACTCTCCTAAAATGTGGGAAATGGAATCTGACCCCTCCCAACTGAGCAAGTCCTGCAGCCCTGGCACAGTGCCTGAACTGGCACACAGCCCTTAGGATAGATCCATTCTGACTAAACTCACTTATGGCACCTACCATACCCCGCTGGGTATTGATGTTAGTGGAAGGGGTGATCCCCCTGCCTTCCATGGCCTGGAGGAGCCCTGGGGTCCCTCAGATCTCCCCAAGCAGTCGATGCAGGGAGTGACGCTCCCAGGTAGGGTGGGCTGGTTGTCTGCTGACAGCACCTTTCTCCATGGAACACAGAAGTTAGGAAGAACCAGCAATCCCTCCCCTAAGTTCTGGGGACGCAGTGGCCAAATTAAACTCCTAAAGTGAAGACTTAGTCTACCTCACACATACCCTAGAAACACCAAGCTTACAGATCTGTTTCCCCTTCTCTGCCATGACCAATTTATGGAATTATGACATTAGGCATAATTACTTGTACTGCTGCATTTGCAATCAATTTTAAATTAGCAACTTCTGTTTGTTTGTTTTCAGGAAAACTGCCTCAGAGTCTGAAAGTAAGTGCAGATGAAGAAATAATTGAAGAGGTTTATAGTTCAAGTCAGGCAATCTCCTTGGAGATTTGAGGGCTGTTTAGAAGATACCTGTTGTCAACCAGCTCTGGCTGCCCGATCCCACAAGCACTCCTGTGCACGCAGTCAGCAGCTTACATTTTCAGAAATGACTAGTGGCCATTAAAGCTTAATGTGAAGGAATTGCTTTCTGCCTGTACCACGCACACTGTGGTGCCTGAAATCAGACCTCAAAAATGCAGATTTACAAGGCCACTGGCCACCTGGTAAATACAGGGCAAGGTGTCATCTCATGGACTATTTGCAAAGTAGGGTAACAGAACCATGAGCAAAGATACAGCTGAAGCAGAAGTAGGTATCTGGGTGTTCAACCCTGAATAATGGAGGCATTTTCCAAGAAGTCATGTAACAGACTCATTGGTATGCATGCTCCCTTAAAAATTTTACCTTGAAGGGAAGTTATCTGGACAAAGACTATTCTGCACTGACATAGAAACAAAAGGAATGATTTCATGATGCTTGAAATGATAGAGGCTCTTCCAGTTGAATTCGATGGGGGCAAAGCCGATGTTTCATGGTCCTCGCATCAGTGCAGCTCACACAGGCATGCAGCTCTGTTACCATAGCACCAGGGCTCCTCTTGCAGCACATTTCCCATCGAGTGGTCGTTAAAATGCTTTTTTCTTAAATCCAAGAATCCAAAGGAAGTAACATGTTAATGCAATGTATTAAAAAGAAAATACATGCTCTGATATTATTATATTGTAATAAGGATGCTAAATCTGCAACTTCCCCTTTGATTTTTCTGTCTCCTCTCTTGCAAGATGCTGGATTATCATCTTCCATCCATATACTATAATTTCCACTAGCTAGAATGGAAATTTGCCATGAACCATGGAAAATGGATAACAGAATAAAAATAGGTTCTTCATTTTAGCACAGCACTCTGGATTTTGTTTCTTACCATGACATGTATTATAGATACTGCACAAACTGATAGATAGTAAGAGAGAATCCCTATTCAGATTTGGTTCAAGACCAAATTGAACAGATAAAATAACAAAGGAATAGCAACAAGGCAGTAATACCTTCTTGTATTTCCAGATTTAGGAGCTTCAGGTATTTTTGTGGTTCTAAAAGAATAGAAGCCTTATCACCTAGGATCCCTCATTCTTGCTTAAATACTCACCCTCAGGGCACTGAGGGTGATTTGATCCCATTGCACCAAGCGATAGCCCAGGCTCCTGATGGTCAGACAGTTGTCATAATTAAATAGGATAACTTCAGCCCCATTTTTACAGTTTGTAAGTATGAAGAGATTTTTAAAAGTGCTCAATTTGTGTTTGTAGCTCCAGGAAATAGTTCATAATTTATAAATATCTAAAAGTGTGTTTTTCAGCTCCATCAAAAAGCTTTTGGCTCAACCTATATATTTGTATTGGCTTCTCTGCTCTCATAAATCAGTATGTTCTTGTTAAGTATCAGGAAGGCATGCCACTGCTGTCTTCCCATAAATTTAGTACCTTTTAATCAAAGAAGGAAGCTTTGTATTGTAGCAGGCAGCTTATAAAGTGGCTTTTACCAAGCTGAGCCACTTATTTGTAAGCCTCTCTATTAGGGAGCTACAGATAATCCATTTGAGAATTGAGCAAGGTCTGATGGCTGGAGACCAGGGTCTGCTCTCAGCGATACCCATGTAGATTTGGAGCAACTGCCCTGGCGTTAATAACTGCGTGTATAAAAGTGGAAATGTGCTCCAGCCACACACTCGTCCACTGCAATGTGCAGGTGTCTCTTCTCTGGAGCTTCCTGTTGTTATCAAATGAAATATTTTGTTCAGAGGGAAACGAGAACACTGCTTTGTTTTTCAGCACCCTTTTAATCTTGCAGCAGGATTAAAATGCTTTTTGGTTTAATGCTAATCATATGCCCCCTGATTTTAGAGTGGCCTGGAGTTCCTCTGAATGGTTTGTGTGGTGTGACGAGGCTGCTTCTGAGAAGATTAGAGAATTGTGTGTGTCATTTAAGGTCAAAAAGGTCTCCCATTCATTTTCAAAATACAAAAACTTCTTTTCCTAAAAATTCAGTTTGCCTGCAAATACATCCATAATATAAATGCAGAAAGTTATCTGTTGTCCAATGCAGAGGCCACTCTGGCAAAGGAAGCATCCCCCAGGTGATCAGCAGTGATTACAGTGTGCTCTCACTGCCAGAGGGGATGCCCTGAGGTACCCCCAGCCTTTGGTTCCTCAGTGAAAATCTCCTTTGGCACCTTGGTGTCACACCAACGGGGCATGCCCCAGCCATGGGGCTAGTGTGCTACGAGATTTCTCCTTTTGCCAAGCTGGCATAGCGGTCTTTCTTTGATGTATTACTATTTACTTTGCCTCGTTTTTCCCCTCAGGCAAGGCCACCTGGAAGCTTGGGTTCAGGATCATGGAAACATGGATTAAAATCTCCTTAAGGGTTAAAACGTCTGTCTGCAGATCCACTGCATCTTTTGGAAAGAGCTAGTTTGCTTATGTAGCCTGCTAAGTTCTCAGACACAGTCGTGAAAGATAGAGACTAAATCACCTTGGACAATTAAATTATTTCCTTATAAATTAGCCCTTGCCATTTTTATAGTTGATAAATTTAGATACATTTTTCAATATATTTTCCTAACCAACCCTGTGTTACATTTAAGTGGAAATTTTAGTTCGTGCAGGAGAGTGATGCAAGACCTTTGAAGGTTTGGAGTCTTTGTCAGCAGAATTGATTGGCAACCTGAAGCAAAAATAGCACATTATAGTAGGAAATACAAAGAATAGATTAATTTTTTATTGCATTCAAATGATTTTAGGGAGGGAATTTTCTATGCAAGCTTAAACTCCTTCTCCCTTTCCTTCTGCCTCCTCTCACCTCTCCCACACATACTTAGGTTGTTCCTGCTGTTATTTTTACTGCTTCTTTATTGCAATATATATATCTTCAAATCTTTGAATGTTTAATTTGTCCCAACAGCAGAGGACTAAACAGTGAAGATAATCTTGCCCATCTCAGTGCTATCTGATCTGATCTCCATCTTCAAATAGTCATTCTTCTTAGGCATATTAGCTTTATTTAAAAACATTTCATTAAGTTACTTGATTTATAAATTAGTCATTTAACATTCAAATCTTGTCTATTGGATATGTTCCATATAAGATCAGATTAAAACTCTTGACTTGGGAGAGAGATGTACAGAGAAGGTAAAAAGCTAGTGACTGTTTCTCATATCTGGGAACTAAAGAGCATTAAATGACATTTCCTGCGAGTCTTGAAAGATGAAGCAATTTGCCACAGAATCTTTAATTAAACTGTGGAATCAGTTCCTGCCACAAAATGCCAAATGTGGATAGCCATGCAATGCTGGGCACTGGAGACAGGATAATGAGCTAACCTCAGCTTTTGTCCTGCTCAGCCTGTTGGGCCTTACACACTCAGGTTCTTGCTGTGTTTCTTCCCTGCATCTAGAAAATTTAGAAATTAATCTTATTTCAGAATAATAGATAACATTCTAATCCATGGATGTTGTGGGAATTCTTCCTGCATATGCTGAAGGTGTAACTCCCTCACTCCGGGGGGGCAGAACTCATATGGCTCAGGATGACTTCCTAGCCCTCTCCTCATGGCTCAGTCAGCATGTGCAACAGATGCACTGGTTTGTTTCTTAGCCCTCAAGGAGATTGATCACATTCAGATGGTAGGTGGCTTTTTGCAAACAAGAAAACAGAATTTGAATAGAGACGCATGAGCAGTTTGGCAGGGAAAAAAGTTTCCTTTCTGTGCCAGTCCTTCATTGTCCTCTCAGGTAAATACATTGCCTGCCAAAGAGAGCTAATGTTTGCATAGACACAGAAGTAAGCAAATCTTCACCACTATGTTCCAGGAAAGGCAATAGGAATGAGACAACCTGGACTCAAAAAGTCTAATTACAGTCAGCCTTCAGCTTCAGGTCTTTTCTCTCCCTTTAAAAAAGAAAGAATACGTCTGTATTGCTTGGAAAGTTGTGCCTGAAAGCTTCTGGCAGCAAGCATTTCACATCATCCACTTTCACAAGCAAGCCAAAACCTTAGTGAGGGGAGCATTGCAGAGCCCTGGGATGCAGCTCAGCGGAAATGCCCAGCTCAGAGCTGCTCCTTCCCTGAGCTCTCTGCTCCAGTGCTCCAGGGGCAGAGGGGGTTCATGGTGCTGCCAGGTGGCACTTTTGGGGAGAATTGAACGCGTTTAAATAACCACTGCCTATTCTTGAGGGTCAGCTATGAAAGGCACCTCAGGAGGTTTCTACACCCTGTTTTTCTTTTGTAAATGGAGCACCTGGGGATTAGCTAAACCGAAGACATGACCTGAACTCCATGGTCATGAACTCCAAAGATCTGACCTGAACTCCTCCATGGTCCTGTCCTTACCTCCATGGTCAAGCTAGGCTAGCAAAGATCCTTGGAATTTTCTTTAAAACAAGTGAAAATATTTGGCTTCATAGCCTGTTCTAAGAGAAGGAGAAATTTGATCTCTTTGATTCCTTGTGCCCTAATGATTTAGAAATATCAGCCTTTTTCAGGTGGCCCCATTTTCTTAGGATCCACAGGGTGCTCTCATTCTCTCCTCCCGCCTAACCACAGCTGAACTTAAAAAACTATTGATATGGGGGGTTTTTTGTATGTATAAGCTTATTTGTGCATGTGTTTTTTTGCAAGGTTAGAAGAGCATTTGACAGCTCACAGGAGGGAGCTCCTCTGTCACTCTGTGGTTGCCCATGTTGTCAATGTCCATTTGCCCAGCAAAGAGACAGGATACCCCCTTGTAGAAACTAAGGTCAAATGATGCAGTGTAGAAGCTCCACAGCATTTCCCCAGTGCTTCAGCTTTTAGTACTCCCTGGAGGATCAGTATGTGTCTGTTTGGTGTGACACTGGGGAAGGTACAACACTCCTTTATGGTCACCCTCACGCTGTTTCTCTAGGCTGATGCACTGTGTCAAAGTCATGCAGCTTCACATGGCAGCACTTTGGCTCCTTTACTACTTCTCCTTGAGTTTTTTGTCTCCTGCATCTTGGCAGCTCAACAAATCAGCTCCATTTAATTTGAAATAAAGACAATGGATCAGAGCACTGAAAATTTCCACTCTTTGAGCGGAGAAGAAGTAGTCAATAAGCAGCTGCCACATGCACAAGCCTTTTGTGAGGGCTTTTCTCAGACTCAGCAGGGGAAATGAGATTCAGGCAAACTGTGTACTCAGTGATTCTCTCGAGCTTCTAAAAAAGGGCAAATAGACTTAAACATCCAAGTTAAAAAATTCAGCTGAATGGGCCATGCAATACAGTACCTACAAAACCAGCCTTCTTTCTACAGTGCCCTTCACTTCACAGAGAACCTGGCTCCTGTGCATGAATAGCTGTGGGGAGAAAAGGAAGAAAATAGAAAGCAGCTGTGCAAAATAAATATCACTTTACTTCTGTTTTAAGCATAAAATATCTCTAAGCTCATCAGAGTTTGTAATAGAGGGGTATTACTTTTTGTAAATGAAAATGTCAGAAGTCCAATGTACGGGTTCGTGAGTTTAATAGAAATGATCTCTGTTGTGATGGTGCGCTTTATATTCTAGTCACGATGCATCAGCAGTTTATTCTGGAGTTCATTCTGAGGAGGTAATGACTAGGAAAATGACAAAGAAAACTGTTACTGACCATTAGTGAGCAATCACTCTGTCATATTACCAAGATAATTTAGATAAATATGGGGTTTAGCTGTCTCCAAGGGAGACGGGATGCTGATATCTTAGATAGTGCTGCTTTTTAAAGCTTTTCCATTTGATGAATATATATTTTTGCCTCAAAGACACAGACTAGTTCCCCATATCTTCCTGATGGAAATAGTAATAGCTCATTTCAGTGCTGTCATCTTTGCTCAGTTGTGTAAAGCATGAAGCTACAGAGTTTTGCAGCAAATATGGAAAGCTCTGTTTGGAAACATAAGGTATTTAATAAATGAATGTAGAGCATACCATGTTTTTCTTCAATTGGCTTCCATTATTTTAGCAGCTGCTAATTATGCAGTGTTGATATTTAGAGAAAGAGTAACAGATTTATCTGTTCCATCTGGATAATCAGGCTTTTAGAGCTTGTCCTTCTACCAACATTGGACTTAACTCTTCCTGCTCCTTTCTTCCTCCTAAGGCCACATCAGGTTAAATTAAAAGTCGCATATTTCAGTTGAGGTAACTAGACAATTTTGTTCTAGTTTTTAAAAGCAGTTTCACTCCAGTCATCACTAGCATAAGATGGCTTACAAGGAACTGCACTGGATGAGCTGGATGTTAAATCATGGATTCATAATACACAGGCTAAAGACTTAAAAGATTCATCTGCCCACAGTAGGTTTAGGGACCCTGTATAATACAGGCTTTTCCATGTTGTACAGCAAATTCTCCAAAAGTATGTAGTTTTTCAGGTAGGTTTTGCAGCAATCAGGTGATTACCCAGATCTAAGATCAGGTACTCGGATATAGGGGACCCAGGAAAGCAACATTTGTGCATTGTACATACTGAATTATATGTGCACAGGGCCATCTTGCACAGCATGTGGAAGTGCTGTAAAGCCATTTCTGTGAAGAATTCAGTTACCATTGTACCCAAAACCTTCATATGCCCATGGACAGTCCCAAAATGGATGCGTATCTACACATAATGCCTGGCAAGGGTCACCCAGCTCTTGTTCCATAACCTGAACTTTCATATTGACTCCACATTCTTGAGTGTTTTCAAAGTGATGAGATCTACTTGGAACTGAAAACATTCTGAGCCGGGACCAGAAGGAGGTGCGAATCATCTTGATTCACCTCCAAGGACATTAAGTCTGCAGTCATAAATGACATTTTGTATCTTCAGCTTTAGTAATCTTTCAACTAGGGATCAAACTGAAGAAAAGGAGGGCTATCCTAGTCTCAAGAACTGATGTTGCAATAGATTTAGGATTAGACCCTGTTCTTGACTGCAGCGCAGTGTGATGTTTTTCCTTCAATTTAAGTGGCATAGCAGCTGAATATTAGAAGGTCAAAATTAAGTCAATAGATGGGATGTGGTGGAGCTGAAAGGACAGAACTGATGTAAGGGGCTTGTCAGGTGGGAGGGCTGGAGATGCAGGCTGTGCTGTGTCTGGGAGTTTGATGGGACAGAAATGATACCTGTACAATGCATCTGTATTAATTTGGGGTGTAGAATAAACTGCCATAGACTTTCTGTCTTTATGGGGCCCCACCAGTGCATAAATAATCAGCTCTGACTGCAGCCCACATGCACACATTCCACCAGAGCAGAGAGCCTTTGCTCTCCAAAAACTACTTAATTTTTTGCAGAGTTAAGTCATAATTTCTCATCCCTTGGTGTCAGTACTTCTGAGTGAGAGCAGATAAAACCACCACAACTAAACATATACTCAGCAAAATAGTGAACTCATTTTGGATGCTTGGGGGCAAGTAATGCCTCTCTGCTGCAGTCACTCCACGTGCGGGGAGGCAGTCCCTCTACTTGCAGGTAATAATGAGCCAATGAAAGCATAATTAATAGAGGGTAAATTTTCACCATTAATGTATCACTGATATAATTCACCCCCTTGGTTTACTCTGTTGTTTTACTTTACTCAGGCCAGACTTTCCTGTTTTTCTCAACCTGCTGTTTAACGCAGCAGAGGCGTATTGAACATGCAATGCCACGGCTATTTCCATAGCAACAGACTCTTCTAAATCTTGATTAGGATTTCTTGGTGGTGCTCTTTTCTCAATGTCTGGTTTTTGAAGGAGAAACCTTTAGTCAAGCACAAATCTTTAAAAAATATGTACACCAAGAAAACAACTGGGGATAGACATATTTATTTTTTAGAAAAGCCCATCAGAATTTAGTAGGATGTTTTTCCATAGGATTTTTGAAAGCACAACAACTGTGAGCTAAGATATATGCTAAATATATCACATGGTATGCGGTCCCAGAAGATGAGTAAAAATATCAGCCCGGGAAAACACTTGTTTCTTCAGATTTAATATACACATTTTTGCCCAAATTGTTGTGTTGCGATGCTTCCTTTCTTTCTCTACAACATATTTTTCACCATGTGCAGGTTCCTCTTATGAGTCAGATATGTTTTCACCAAGGTTGCCTGACCTTTAACCAGGGACCAAAGGGAGATTATATGCTTCTGAAGTCACTTAGCAGGCACTCAGTTGTGTTTGTTTTCTTTTCCCCCGATACATCTCTACTTTTCTGAGCCTTTCAACCTCCATGTGTTTAATTCACTGAAAGTGTAGTTCCCAGAGAGGGAAAGGAAAGGATATATACTTGTTATGCAGTCAGAAAATTTGGGACTAAAGGTGCTGATGAACTGACATGATCTCTTTAATACTGTGTAAAGGTTTCAGGAGCTTTCTGATTAATCTGAATCAATCCTAAAAAATAACAGAAGAATAACAATGCCCCAGTGCACTTTCTGCAAACAGTTGCATAAAGGCCAGCAATGATTTAATTTGGTTATCTTATATAAGCAAAAAAATTTTTATTTATCCTAGCTGCTAAATTAATATGAGCATGGTGGTCCTCCAGCCTCCAATCAGTTCTGAAGTGGCAGAGCAGATTGGTAGGGCTGGGTCAGTTATAAAATACCAGTTTCAACCCCTTCACCAGGCTGAACAGTGCAGGTTGACTTCACAGAAAGTCCCTGTTTTGTCAGACTAATCATTGGTGAACATGTAGCCTACCATAGATGGACAAGACATACAGAGATGTATCTCCCCGGTAGACCCCAGCAGGACAGCAACTACCACGGAATCCACTACTGCACTGTGAGACATTTATCAGTTTACTATTTTTTCAATTCTTTTCTTATATTTGTGTTTCAATAATCATTGTAGGGAAAGTGTATTTATTGTTCAACACTTTTTCTGACAAGTTTGGTAGTATTGGCCAGACCACAACACAGACGGCCCGTGGCTTTGCCCTGAGCAGTGCCCAGCAGCTGGAGAGCAGTAAAAACACAGGGCAAGCCTGGAATGAGGCCTCCTGGCTCTGCCATTTCAGACTCTGAAAATCTACACCTCAGACACTTCTTGAGACATAAATAACTTTTTATTTAATTTTTGTCAGTGGATTTTTCTCATTAGTCCCATGGAAACAACATTTAGAAGTTACAATTCTGTGGCGAGGGGTAACAGTTTTATGTACACCATGGCAATAAAAAGCCTCATTTGATTTGCTTTGGGCCTACAAATTTTTCTTCTAAAGTCCATCTACTCTTTCCTCACTATTATCTTCACCCTGTCCAGGTCTCTCATGCATTTTTAGAGCACTCTTTTAATTTTTTGTTAAGCAAATGCATCCCAGTGTAATTAATCAGTGCTTTTATGGAAGCTGCACTGTATCAATAACCATCCTATTTCCCTTCCTCTGGACTTCTTCCAGTTCCAGTATGTTCCCTGTGGGCTGAAATCTGAGGACCAGAACCACATGAACAAGTCACAATCAAGCACATCATGCATTTCTACAGAGATGCAACCGCGTTCTCCGATTTGTTCTCTGTTCCTTTTCTATAACTTCACATGTCTGGTTCATTTCTTTGATGGGTGAACTTTGAGCCAGCAGTTTTAATAGGATACTTTTAGCCCAAGTTTTTACTCAGTTCAAACAAATCTTTATTGTGCTTTACATTTATCTGCATTCAACCTCATTTCCTATTTGTTTTTGCACACTCCTTCATCATTTGCAGGTTCTTCTCCAGCTCTTAACAATCAGACCTTGTATTTTTCTTCCTGAATGACGTTGTGTCATCAACAGACCATGTCCTCTCCCTTCTCACCCTTTTTCCCGTTTGTCTATGATTATACTGCACCACTCTGACTCCACTGGTAACCTTTACTGTTAAAACTGACCATTTATTCTCACCCCCTTCTTGGTACCTTTAAACTAATGAATTTGTTCAGACTAGGGCCATCTCTCTTCCTCCTGACTGCTGAACTATTTGACAAGCCCATTAAAATACGGGGCCTTGTCAAATAACTTTTGGGTATCAAAATACATGAGCTTATGTATGTTGATGTCTGCTGTTGATGCTGGCTGGAAATCATCTGATCTTAGCAAGTTGTTGCAGTTTGGTTTGCCCATATTTGCTCCATAACTTTTCTCGCTGACCCTTCATTATTTTTTCCCACATGTATTTGTAACTAGGTGTCACTAGTACAGTCTGATGACTCATAACCAGGACCCGGAGCATAGGCTGTATGGGGCACATGCTGTACAAGAGCACTGAAGATAAAACACCATGAGCATTACCAGGGCTCTCATTTCATATCCTTCTTGTTTTTGAAACTCTAACACTTGTGCTTTCACAAGCAATATAGGCACAGTCTCTAACACATACTTGTTCATTGTTTACAATTGGATATGTTATTTAATTAATATGGTAACTGTCATGTTGAAAAAAAGAAAAAGGTGTCACCTTTACAGACACTCCCACCTACAGACACCCTTACAGACATCTTTACAGCCTTCAAATGGCCCTGCCTGCCAGCAGCCCTGCACAGCTGAACAGCCAGTGTGTTTTAATAAAGGAGGAAGGAAAACACTGAAAAGACAAAGCTGCCAGTGAAATCACCGTCCAAGCTGTTATGCTTCCCTAAAATGGTGATGCACTAATATAGCCTGGGGAGATTTTTAAATTGCTGTTTCCCACAGTACCATTATTCCGGTTGTGGATACCTGATAGCGTGGTGGGGCAAACTGTGCTGCTGATGGAGAAACGTGGTCTGTCCACCCATGAGAGGGATGTGACCCAGTGTGGCAAGCCAAAAAGTAGTGACTTTGTTTTCTTCTATTTTTAATGATGGAAACAATTCTATGTTATATGGAGTAAGTGACAATACAATATTATTTTGGTCTTCTGTCAACACACCTTTCCTCCGCAAAATCTATATTTTACAAAAACAGGAGGAAAAAAATCGGCCTTCTGTCAAAATTTTCTACCTTTGTGTAGTCAGCTGCTTGAGGACACCATTACATGCCAGCCATTTTTTGAGCAGGGATTTCAGTACATCATAGCAAGTAGTTATATTCTTGCATTACTCTATTGGGGATAGAAAATCTATGCAAGATATCTGAAATAAAAGGATCTGTAGGAAGTAAATGAGTTCTCATTCTTGCTGGATCATGCATAAGATAATCATCCAACAACAAAAAAATAGGGTAACTTTCAGATAAAATATATATAATAATATCAGCAGAGAGTTTCTTTGATTAAAGATAACTTCTAGAGGAATTAAGTGATGTTATGAAAGCGACTTCCAAATATAGTTGCAAGATAACCTTTACTGAACTGCTTTTATGTTTATCAATTAAAATACATATCCCCATGAAATTTAATATGTCAGTTGTAATAGCTTTGTAAATCTTAATGTTCTTCCATGTGTAGTCTCAGAGGTAAATTCATGGCAAAAAAGAGGATATACTTTTTCCTGAAAGGGAGTAGTTGGTACTCCCAGAGGCATACCAGGTATAAATAAACGTAAGCTTTTACACATTTTACACACACATATTCATACAAATACATAAAAGGAAGTTATACAAAACTTTGTATTTCTTTTAAACATGCTGCTTCCATGGTGTTCTGTGTTTAACTAGGTAACTCCATTATTTGCGGTAATGGGGCTTCAGTATTGATCACATTTTCCTTCAGCCATAAATTCAGCATGAACTAGACAGACATAGGTCTGCTGGAAAAAAGACAGAAATTATTGTATTATGACAACCTGGTGTGCTGGTTTTGGCTGGGATAGAGTTAGTTTTCTTCACAGTGGCTGGCATAGGGCTGTGGTTTTGATTTGTGCTGAACACAGTGTTGATAATTCAGAGATGCTTCTGTTATTGCTGAGCAGACCTTACACAGAGTCAAGACCTTTTCTGCTTTTCTTACTGCCACCCTGGCAAAGGGTCTGGGGGTGCATGGGAAAGTGGTAGGAGACACAGCCAGGACAGAGGATTCCAGCTGACCAAAGGATATTCCAAACCATATAACATTATGCTCAGTATATAAAGTGGGGAGAAGAAGGGGGAAAGGGAAGATGACTGGAGTGATGGTGTTTGGCTTTCCAAGTCACCTTTATGTGAGATGGGGCTCTGCTCTCCTGGAGAGGCTGAACACCTGCCTGCCCATGGGAAGCAGTGAATTAATTCTGAGTTTTGCTTTGCTTATGTGCGCAGCTTTTGCTTTCCCTAATAAACTGTCTTCATCTCAACCCCTGCATTTGATAGCTTTTACTCTTCTAATTCTCTCCCAGTCCCACTCTGGGGGAGAAAGCAATCAGCTGTGTGGTGTTTGGTTGCTGGCTGGGGTTAAACCACAACACCTGGATAGGACTACACATCCTCTTTATGCTTAACGAGCCCATGTATTTAACAGATTTTTCTCTCAAGGTGCTGGTGGGGGGATTTGCTCTCCAAGAGCTGTGTCATGGGCATGCCATAGCCTTGATTCAAGCACAATCAAACTTGGTTTAGGTTTGGTGAATTGTTGAACATCACAACCATAAATTATATGTGAACATTTCTTCAAAATAATTCAGGTACCTCAGGTAAATGCTGCCACTGTTATTACAGAACCTTTTATACTCATAGACCCTTAGCAGATTTATTATTAAGTTTTCTCCCCTCAAATCTCCTCAGTGTGCTGTAAGTGACAGGTATAAACACAGAAGACTGACCCTTCACAAATGCCAAGCAAATATAGAACAATTGTAGTGCCTTTTGCAAACATATCAGTCACTCATCTCCCAAGGCTGCAAGTTTTTGATCTGAGTCACTGCTACCTTTCCTACTGCTTGTTCTCTGTGTCCTTTGTCAGGTTCAGGACTGTGTCAAACCTCGAGAGATCATGCTGCTGCTTGCCCTACTCCTCCAAAAATCATCTGCTTCACTTCCAAAGGGAAAAGACTATTTGGCTTTTGTATGGTTATCCTGCTTCCCGTGGAAGGTATCCTGATGCAGTCCAATAAGCCTTCACTAGGCAACAGTGAAAAAAGAGGATGTGGTTTTTTTTACATTTAGCTGGGTAACCTCAGACCCTAGGCACTTTCCTTGGTGTCTGCTTTTCAGAGCATTCCCTCCAATTGTAAGAACTTACTTTCTACTAAACTAAAATATCAGCAGATTATGTTCAGCCTTTTGTTTTACAGGATACCCCAATTCAGCAAAATGTTCACACCAGCTTCAGTTCTGGAGCTGGTCCCCTTCAGTCTGGTGCAAACGTAGAGAGTTGATGGCACATGTTTTATAATAAAACATGGCACAAATCAATCTGCTCGGTGTGATGTTTCCCTTTTGCATTCTGATCTTCCAGATGACATTGATTACTCTGCATCCAGCAATTTAGTATCAATCTTTATGACATTGTGGGGTCTCCACAGATAAAAATCTTGATGCTTTAATTTATTAGACTGACATTTTGTTCTGCTATTAAACAAAAAGAAAAGGAAGAGTTGAATGCCAGTGTTCATCAGAATAGATATTTCTGATTCAGTCACTGACTATCTGGAGCATAAATTTAGTTGTTTCATGTAGGAGCAAGATGTATTGCTTTTAGCTTTGCATTTAGGGAACAGATCATTCAATTCCCATTGCATTTAATTTTACCATAGGGAAAAACTTAATGTGTCTTATGAATAAAATCATTATAATCATTATTATTGTGCAAGATGAGAATAAAGTTTGCCAGGAATTGAGTAATTTCTGTTCCTTGGCTTCATATTCTATTTACTGAATAATAATGTCATTTGGAAAACAAATGAAGACTAAGATTAGCCTTGCTAAAGAGACGACAAGAACTGCTATTAGGCAACATTTTCTCTAAGTTGTTAGAAATAATATTCCATATGTTTCAGCATTTCTAGTGCTGATGATGTAAATATTTTTCTTTTTACATAACTGACTTAAACCATATGTCCTAGAGATTCAAAAAGACATGAGTCCCTCATTTAGATAGCCAGATCCTGCTATGATTTCAAGACTAAGTCCATAATAAAGTGTCACAGTATTTGCCATGGAAATCATAAGACGTGATTTTTCCTGCTTCTTGAGGACCCAGAGCTGATTATTATTATAGAGAAGCCTTCTCCTGGACTGGAGCTTTTCTGTGCCATGATAGTGGGTGCGTGTCCACATCACCACTGTAGTTTGACCATGAGACTGCAGTTTAAGCAAACCATCACCACCTACCACGCAGTGTAGTCTGAGAAGCTGCAAAGTGTCTCTTTTTGGGTGAAACAGAGCAAAAGTGAGGCTCTGCAGGCACACCTCAGGTGCTTCGGTGAGCCCTGGGTGTTTGGAGGCTGCCCAAAGTGTCCCTCAGCACTGCTTTCTTTGGCCATCACCTGTGCCATTGTGGTGCCACTCTTCCTGCCAACGAAGACAGCTGTTACCCACTTATTCCTCATGTCAGGAAAGTGATACTAGATGAGCCACTGACAGGTCTGTTTGAGATGTGGCTGGTAACTGATGAGTGTCATGGGACTGACATCAGTCTGTTGTAAGGGCACAAGAGGCTGCTGTGCTCGCTGTTGTACATTGCAAAGGAGAAAGTTCCCTCCCACCATTAGTATCTGAACTATCCAGTCTCGACACCTGCAATAGCTGGAGGAAGCAGGGCAAATATTTAAAAAAGAAACCCAAGAGTTGTTTACATTTTCAAGCAGTGGCAGTAAGGACACTTCATCTGTAATGATTTGTTCCATGGCTTATTACTCTCCCTGTTTAAAAAAGGTTTCATTTCAAGTCTGTTCAGTTTGCTGAGCTTCAGCTGCTCACCTTTGCATCCCTGTAGCAGCCAGCTAGTCCTGGATTACTGCAGGGCTATCTTCTTGAGGCTGTCCCACCCATGTCCAAGCACTGCCCCATCCAACTCCTCTCCATGGCCCCTGCCCGTGTTTGTATGGTTCATTCGCAGCCAATTGTTGCCTTTACTTTGTGTCCCTGCCACATGCAACATGTGAAGTTTTTGAGGAGAAAGGAAGCAGTTTGAGGATTAAGCTCCTTTTCCTGAGCACCACAGCAAGAGCAAGAGTCACTCTGCAGGTGACTAGACAGCTGAGAACTGGCTCACCAGCGAGGCCTCCTTGAGGCAGTGTCTTTTTAGATATCCAGAGTAATGTGTGTAGTCAAGAAATTGGTGTTCTAGGTGCTGTCACCAAGCTCTGAGACGTGACACAGACCCATCTCTCACCTGTTGAGCTGGGGACTGCCTGTGTGAGGAGCTGCTACTTGATGTAAAGAAAAGGCCAGCTATGTATTTAAGAAGTTTTAAAAAGAGAAAACATAAGACGTTGGACAATTGTGTGCCATACTGGTTTTAAAAAAATGTGTTTTATTTGGCACTTTCTCCCATAAGGCAGCCTTTGGATGAAGTGTGTGTGGAGAGAGGAGTATGTCTTTCTGATGCTCTCTCTTTCAAAAAACTTGTATCCAAATAAGGAAAAATTCAATAATCTCACCCAGGACAATTGCTTGGATTCTAATAAAACATGTAAACATAGTAAAGATTAAAATCCTCTTGTCAATAAAGAATTTGAATCTTTAAAAGTTCACAATAAACCAGAGGGAATGTCTCCTGGCAAAGGCAATTCAGTTCAGCAGGATGCCATGACTGTGGCTTTGCAGTGGAAGTCTGGTGTAGAAACAAACTGCTGTTCTGCTGTTCCCCTGCATGCTCCTGTACACACAATAATGTCAATTAGTTGAAGGGCTTGCAAGGCATTCACTGCTTGTGCGCCCTCGTTTTAGTTCTGCAGGCACATCTGGCAGAGTCACACTTCACTAACACTAAGTGGTAGCATATAAATGGGTGAGAAAAAAATGGAGGAATATTATTAGCCAATGTGATACTGCATCAGTCATGTTAAGACAGTTCTAAAGTAACAGCTATTGTCATTTTAATTAGAAAATGAATACCATTATTAGTATCTAACAGAAAACTGTAAATAGCCCATCACCAAGAATATGCTATCCCTATTGATTTTGTATATTACTGAACTAAACCGTAACTCTGAACTGTTTTAACAAGACAAAGCTCCACTTTTTGTAATACATTTATATTTCAAGAGGGTTTTTAATCCTTTTTTGTGTGTTTTGGAGAATGTGGGATATTTTACTTCCTTTTGTTAATTTGTATGTTGCAAAAGAACAAATACATTTGTCTTTTTACAATCAGGATGATGCCAAATGCTGGATAAGGGCTTTGTAAAATCATGTGGTATATACACCAACTGTTTTAGCTCTTTTATTACCCTAGTGCCCTCAGAGTGAAAACTTTACAAAATACAAAGCTCCTGGGTCTCCACATCCAGTAGCTGCTGCATAATTTCCACAGACTACACACTATAGCTGAGCAATGAAGCTCTTCCATGCACATAAGTCGCTTCCCAAATTCAACATAACATCAGTGCCACTTAGCTGCGAGCAAGGCTGAAGCTGCACAGTGTAACTGGGATCAATGAATTGACTATTTATGAATCATTGTATTTTATTAAATGGGTAGACGTCATTTAAGTTTGCCAGGGAAATGCATCAGAATTTTATTGTGATAATATCTGGCTTTGGGGAAGTCACATAGTTAAATCACCAAACAGATCATGACTGACTATAAATGCAAAGTGGTGGAGTGCAATCGATAGCAACTAGTCCATCAGTTCTTATTTCCCTTTGCTTTCTCAGCTTTGAGTGAAGTACCTGTTTCTCTACTAAAAAGAACAAGGTATGACTGTAACTACTGCTACTAGTAACAAAATTGACATTTTTATCTTTAAAGTGTTTGCAAAGATTAACTAAATAATCTCCAGAACTTGCCATCCTGCATAAGCAAAGTAATTTAGTGTTTTCTAGACCTCTAAGGCAGAATTTACATGTATTTGGCAAAAATTAAGGGTCTGCAAGCAGTTCAGATGAATTTTTAGATAGAACTATATTAAATAGAGTGATTTCTCCACACACGGAAGTTCCAGTTTGATCTTATGAATATTCTGTGTCCTTAGCAACTTTCAGGACCCATAAAGACAAGGTAAGTTGGGTTGCTGTGAGATTGTCAGCCAGCCCTGCTGCCTGCTCTGCCTGTGCCGAGCCCTAGAACCCTGCAGGACAACTGCTGGCGCTGAGAAAGGAAGATCTGAAGACTGGCAGAGAAACAATCCCTTTCCAAAAAGCCGTGATGTATTTTCCAAAAGCATTTACTACCTTCTTTCACACACCAGCAGCAGAGCAAATGCATTAATGATCTTTCACTGTTCCTCTTTCCTCACTCCCAAACCCAGCCATACTTTATCCTAGTTCAGCTGCTTTTCCAATGTCTTTATAGCTCCTCTCCCTGTACTATGGTTGTCAGCTATGCTGTATTTTATTCTACACAACCTCCGTGCTTGTGTTAGCAAGACAAAGAAATGGCATATCACAAATAGATCTTGTTGGGGAAGAAAAAATGACACAGGCAGGGCAGCAGCAGGAACAGAGCTCAGAAAAAGTTCAGAGTAGAAATTGCATTTTGGTGTAGGTACAGTCCCCTGTTCCCGTACCAGAGCTAAGAGGGAAGCAAGATATGGATCATGCAATTGTGTCCTACCTTTTTGGCAGAATTACACATTTCTAATGTAATACACAGTGAAGAAAGAAAGGGCTTTTTGCACAGGATGGAGCCATTCAGTTCCCCAAGTGCTCCTGAATTGCTCAGCTATATCCCACAGCAGCTTAAAGGGTGAAGGTCCAAGGAGGGCTACACATGAGCAATCCACATCTAGGAAAGGAACTTGCACTGGGCTGGAGAATTCCACTGTCCAAGAAATGAGAAAGGGCAGCCAGTACGTTACCCAGGAGGGTTGCCAGAGAGGCTGACACATGAGATAAATCCAGAACGTTTCCCAAAAATCTCGAGATATTTCAAAGCAAACCACTGCCTTGTGTGATGGCTGTGATACCTTGACTGAAAGCAGCTATCACTCCTGCATAGCTAGTTGTGAAACCAAGGCAAGGGCCTTTCCACTCAAGGGTGTATCTGTAACATAAAAATTAAAGAGATTAAATTTCTGCAGTGTGAAGCCAGTTTAAGCAGGCAGAGGAGAGGACCCCCTTGTACCAGTGCCACTGAACTGAACATCAGACAGCCGTAGCCCTGGACCAAGCACACCTTCACAAAGTGATTGGTCATGTACCATTGCATTAGAGATCCTGAAAACCTCACACCTGCTTTGCTGCAGAACGTTCCCTTTGGGTCAGAGCGAAATCATCTTGTTTGAGCACATATGAGAAAAAAGAGGAGTCTTGTGAGGGAGCAGGAGCACAGAGCAGCTGAGGGGAGAGGTGTGACACTTGCTGGGTCATTAGGAGAATGGACATGCAGTGAAGATGAGCAAGATTTGGTGCCATCCTCTGTATGTATGAATCCAAGACCATAATAAGTCTCGAGAGAATGCTCTTCAAAGTATTTATCACTAGGGAAGGTGTGATAGCAGGAAGCCCATGTCTTGCAATTTTGGGGTTTTTCAAATAAACATTTACATTTCCTCCCACCCACATAGAGTGAGAATGATGCTCTCACCTACTGAGACATACACCATTTTCAGTCATTTGCTTTTTGTCTAAGTGATTCTTCAAGTATTTTAAAGAGCAAGGAGGACAAAAGCACCCTTCACAAGGATAATTACCTAACACACCTGCATCAGAAGAGGGCCTCATATTTGATTACTTTAAAGAAGAAAAAGAATCCAATGTCAAACAATGAATTATAAATCTATTATTTGGGATTGCTCTGTGACAATAACTCAGTGGCTGTATCCCTCAGTTCGATTTTAAGCCTCTGTAAACTTCTTGGTAGCCCTTAATTGGTTTGATTCTCTTATTGATTTTGCAGCTTGCAGGGGTCACTAGGGTCACAGAGAAGCTATATCTCTCTATGCTACTCTGTGTTGCCACCCACCAGCCTCCTGCTACCTTTTAAAATCCTAACTTGCTCTCTTTCAGTATTTGAAACAAAGAACCAAAAAGCATCATTAAGCATATAAGAAGCTCCTTGTCTGTAAAACGCTAGATTTTAAATAATTTTGGGTGTAGTAAAACACTACAGAACCTTATTACAGGGATTTTAACATGATTGAGTCTGCTTACATATTTCAATATTTATGTCTGGAAGAGAGACAAAGGATAAAAAAAAGGAGCAATTATTCAGAACTCAGTGACCTGAATTACTACTCATAGTAGATATAGGATGGTGTACTCCCCTTCATCATTGCCATCACCTGCAAGGGTTGCTAATAGACATTATGAGGATCTCTAAACTACAGAAGTGCTAATAGATGCCATTCTAATGCTGTCCATCATAACAAATTATAATAATTTACAACACATCCATAAAGAGGTAGGAACAAAGCAGAAATTAGTAACTGAAATAATGCAGTGGCAATTAAAACACTTGTGGTTAGCAGCTGCTTCCAAATTGCTGGAAATGGGTATTTATATAAACAAGGGCTTTCCTTTACCAAAAAGGGCTTGTGTGTTGAGTAGCATTTGCTGTTCTCTTTTCTGGTTTCAGGGCTTCTAGCAGGAAGTGGTAAAGTTCAGCTGCGTGATCATATTTATTCCCTCCTGTGAAGAGCTGCTTTAGGACATTTGTATGACTGGGTGTCCCCTAGTAACAAAGCAATAAAATTACACTGAGTAATGAACCGCATTCTCAATTTGTAATCCAAATACAGACATTTAGTTTCTCACACTTTTTTTGAAAAGTCTTCCTTAGGTATTTTGAGACTCAGTCTGAGACTGTATTCTAAATAAATCTGTTTGATCTTTAGACCTTCAAGGTAATTCCTGTTTGAGGGATAGGATTTGTCTAAACTACCCTTCTGTGGAATTGCCTCTGTTCCTGAGGATATGCAGAGGAATAGCTCTGCCACCTGAGGACGTATCACTGGCAGGTTTTCTTTTCTGATTGATCTAGATATTTTCCAAACATAAATCAGACAAATTTAATAGGGATAAGGTATTATTTTAACCCACTTACTTGTGTTTGTACATATTATTAACCAACTTTCTTTGATTGCAGAACTGGTACCTTCAATAGATATTTCAGTAGCAAGAGGCCAAGGTGTGGAGGGGCTGGGGCCAGTACTGGCTGTGGTGCAGGGCATGGGGAGATGGGGGAGAAAATGAGAAGGAGAAGGGTGATGGTGGCTGTGAAGGAAGGTATGCTTCAGCACCCAGTGGGAGGGTGTGATGGCAGGGCAGGTGTATTTGAGAGTAACATCAGGAACACACTCGTGCCTCATACAAGACAGAGCAGGCAGAGAAGGTCCTTATATATAATATAATTATGGGAGTTTCTGTGGTTCATGTTTCTAAGGCAGAGAATCTCTTTCCAAGATGATTTAAGAACAAAGTAATAAGTAAGCAAAGAGGCTTGCTGGCTTATGTGTTTGTGCCTCTAATGGACGCAACAAGATGCGGAGAATGACATTTCTAGGAAAAGCAAAAAGAGTAGTATTAGAGAACATCCTAGTTTACTTAATTTTATAAGCACATCGCCCCTCTTTACCCTCTCTGTATAGAAAGTGTTCTCATAACATGTCCTAGGGAGCCTTTACTAGTGCACTGTTACAGACTGAGAGACAAATATCACCCAGAAACATCCTGACAAAAGGCAATTTTCAGTATCAGCTGACAATATGATGCACTAACAACCTATCTTTACCTTTTTTTTTTTTTTATTTTTTATTCCTATAATGAAATTCTGTATAGGAGGCAAAAAGCGAACTTTTGTAAGAGAGAAAGAAGAAATAAGAGAGAAAAGCTATTTTATATCCATGAATTGAACATTGTCAAATAATCGATACAACAATGTGGAACAGTAATATATTAGAAATGTTTTTATTACCTTTTACAGACTACTGACTACGATGATGTCTGTCAGTAAGCATCTGGAGGCAAGGAAGATTTCTCAGAGCACAGGTTCATTTTTTTCAGGAAATAAAGATATTTAGTCAAAATGTCAGGCATTACAATCTATAAGTGAGAAATTAAAACTGGACAATAACAACCTGGTAAGAATCACATGATGGTTTGCATTGGAAAGGAGCTCATAGATTGTCTAGTTCCAATCCCCTGCCACAAACAGAGACACCTTCCACTAGACCAGGTTGTTGAAGCCCCATCAACTTGGCCTTGAACACTTCCAGTGATAGGCCATCTACAACTTCTCTGGGCTGGTGTTTCACCTCTGTCAGAGTACAGAGTTTCTTCCTCATAACTAATCTAAACCCACCTGCTTCCATTTTAAAGTCATTCCCCCTTGACCTATCACTACATGCCCTTGTAAAACGTCCCTCTCCAGCTTCACCCTCTCCAGCTGCCCCATTTTCTGTTGTAGGAACAGTCCTCGTTCACTCCTCACAGTTTATGACCAAAACTGTGCTGATATGAACCTTTTCTTTTTGTGGGGGGTTTTTGGGGGAGTGTGTTGTTTTTCTATTTTTTTCCCTTTTTACTATTAAGTGATATAACACTCTTATGTGATAAAGTGTCAAAGTCATTATTCTGTGCTTTTTCATTTGTCTTATATCTTCTGTTCCTTATCATTGATTAATGATTCTCATAGACTTTTGCCTTTAACTTCTGTTTTCACCATTTTTCATATTTTATGATTCTATGCAGATCTGTGTGATAAAGATTTATCAATGTCAATATCATTTTACATCTATTTCTTTCCCAAAGATCACTTTATTTTACCATATCTCTGTTTAGTCCTTTCAGAGAAGGGGAATTCGTGCTGTGTCTCTCTGCTGCCCTGCTTCATGTTGGTATGTTTTGTTGCATAGCAAAAAAAAATCTAAAATATAACATATGAGTTCTGGGGACTTGTTTGGTTTGCTGGTAGGATATGTCTCAGCCTGGAGATGATGTCTCAGTGAACCTGACACAGCATTAAGGTTTTGAAAATTTCAGTGGAAAACTTTTTTCTTTATTACAGAGTGCACAAATCCTGCTGGCCTGCTGGTGCTTACGGCTTCCTCAGACAATACCAGGGAGGCTGACTGGACATCTATGAGAGCTCACAGTTGACTGGTAGCTGTACATCAGTCACTGGTAACTGATGGCAGCTGCTTTTCTAACTAACTTTACATGCTGCATCTTCCAACCCCACAATTTTTCTTTGTCTGTTTCCTTCCTTTTCTGGATGGCAGTTAAAATGTTCTTGTTCTCAGTGATGGTCTTCTCTGTTTTCACTTGCCCTGTTTCATATCCTCCAATAATAAGAGCTTTTACTGTGCCTGCTGTGCTGGTGTTACCTGCCACTTGGCAAAACCTGCATCTCCAGCTGACAAAAACTTGTTTGAAGAATGAGCTATAGCACGGCACAGGCTTCTACTCATCAGTTCCAGTGTATTGACAATTTTTATTGCCTGGGTTTGTTCCCAGAAAGTATTAAAGAAAGCAAATTTCCATAGGATTGAAGCAAGACCCTTTTACAGATTGAAAGCTGAATGAGGAGCAAGAAGCAAGTGGTAGTATTTAACAATCACTTTTTAAGATGGGGAGACGCCAACAGTGTAGACCAGTTCTGGAACTAGTTTTGTACAACATCTTCATCGATCACAGTGAAACCTTTGAGTTTGCAGATGGACAAAGCTTATGTGTTGTGATATACAACCTAAACCATGCCAGATGCTGGTGAATGGAACTGGCAGGACCAATGCAGGAAGGAGAGCTTGGACCTTTAGGTGCCCTAAAGTCCTTGTTTCAATGTGTAGCAGCAAGCGAGAAAGACAACTAAACATTGCCTATCAACAACAACACTACTGAGAACAAGAGGGAGGGCTGGTGCTACATGTTTCACATGTTTGCGCACCCACATCTCCAGTGGTTCTGGTGTGCACATCTCAGGAGAGACAGGTGGAAGGGGCAGGGCAGCCCAAGGATCAGAGAGGCAGGACAACTGCCCTACAAGGAGAGGTAAGAACACCACTACTCTTTGAATGGGGCACTGGAGGAGAGTCCAGCCTTCTAGTCTGTCCTCGTAAGGCAACTGTGATTCATCCACTGATGCTCAAAATTTACAAGATTGTGAAGTTCATGGAAAAAAATTAATGCAGACATGTTATTTACAAAATCCCCCAGTCCAAGTACTACTATAGACTCATAGAATATCATGAGTTGGAAGGGACCCACAAGGACTGCAGGGCTTCATGACACAAGCAGGAGGTGAGTTTAAAGAAGACAAAAGCATGCACTTTCTTACACAACAGGTAGCAACCAGTTGCAGGAACCTGCTACCATGGGAGGTTTCGGAGGCAAACAGTGTCAGTAGGTTCAATAGAACTTACATGGAACAAGTCCACAAGGGCATCTTAAAAGGTTTAGGCTGGTATAGTCTTTTTAACATCCATAATCCAATAGTCATGGATGCTGTGAAGGTGTTGGAAGATAGAATACAAAATGAAGCCAGGCTCATGTGTGCTCCCCAGACAGCAGCTCCAGCTGACACTGGCAGAGATGGAGCTGGTCATCTGGCTGTGACCCAGCAGGCCACCTCTTCTGTCCCAATAAATGCATGTCTCTGACACAGTAGGGCAGCTGCAGCAGCCAGGCCCTTCCTCTCCATCCATCAGCAATTCCAATCCCTCATTGCTCCATGCCAGGCACAGTGGGACAAGCTTTCTTGTAGAGCAAGAGAAAACATAGCTTATCTTCCATGCAATCTGCATGCACTAAAATACCCTGGCATAATGAAGATAGAGACTCAGGTCTGTCTGATCTGGATTTCTGTTACCTGGAGAGTTAGGACAGAATTTTTTTTATTCCCCACACAGCCAGGTCTTATCTGGCACAGGCAGAGCATAGTCACATATAACAGATTTTTGAATTCAACCTAATTCTTACTGAGCAACTTCTGTATCTCCCCACTGTATTCTCCCAAACCTCAAGCTATTGATTAATAACTTACATTATGAAGAGTTAGCAGTAAACAGATTTCCCATGAGGCTGTAGTTCCAGTTCCTGTGAGACTGAGATGTGGCTGATTCTGTTTAAAAAAAGAAACAAGTTAAATAGTGAAAGATTTTGTATGGTCTTTATCACTTTAAAGGAATGGTAACAATAAAGAATAGGAAAGTAGATCTCAAGGTCAAAAACACTGTTGTCATCATACAGTCAATGCTATTTTCATCCACAGTATGTCTGGTAAGAGTTTACTTCATGTGATGCTGCAGGAATGATGTAGATGTTCTTCATACCCTTGAAAATCCTCCTCTGCTCTGTGAGGAAGACAGTCAGGTATCTTACTGGATGAATGGAATCAGGAACCACATCAGAGTTAGGATGTATTTCAGGGAGCAGAGACAGATTTGACCCTGGAGCAATGTGCCAAAGTTCTTCAGAGGCCACACTGGAAGAATGATAAAAGATTTCTTACTCTTTTTTAGTAGTCTGGGGAAATATTCTGAGGGGATTTTCTAAGGGAAAAGAAATTGCCTCCCATAACAAAGCCTACAAATTTTGTGTTAAAAAACCTGTGGCTTCAGGAAGATCTCAATTCTAATTTAATTCACACATCTTCCAGATTTTTTCTTATGTCTCAAAACATACATTTTAAAACCTGCCAACAAAAACTTATGTCAGAACATGGAGCCAAAAACCCAAATGTGAGTTGAATGTATCTAACCTAGAAGTAAACTGACACAGTCAACCTAGAAGTAAACTGACACAGTCAAGGAAGACTGCCGTGTCTGCCAGGTCTGTGCAGGAGGACACAGAATACAACATCTAATCAGAGAACTGATACCTTGAATCTTGTATGCAATGACCCCAGGCATCAGCTGTGGTCCTTGGAAGTACCTGTTTATCATGCCACAATAGACAGCTGTGATACATAGCTGCCACTGTTGTTTTTCCCAAATGCCAATTGAGGAAATCTTGCAATTCATAGGAGTCTGGGAAATAACTTCTTCTGTCTGTGAGACAGAATGGACTGACCGTAACTTCCTTTCTTCCCAGTTTCCATCATTGCAGCTGAATATCAGACTCAAAATTCAAGACTGAGCAGTGCCCTAAAAAAAAAAAAAAAAAAAAAAAAAAAAAAAAAAAAAAAAAAAAAAAAACAAA
>VWZG01005227.1:138042-316106 GCA_013396735.1 Grallaria varia
GTAAAATAATCCAAAAATCCAAACACACAAAATGCAAAATCATTGCCAGAGCTTCTGCTTAAAGCCAGGCAGTCTGCCAGTTCCTACAGAAAAGAAGATTAAGAGATGAGAGAATTACCAAGTTCAAAGGTAGAATGCAACTGCAAAACATTGAGCCCAGTTCACCGCCTGTGGGTAAGCCCTGTGTGAAAACCGGGGAGTCAACCAGCTTCTAGAAGAGACTTTAAGTATTTGACTGTATAAAACTAACAGAGGTTTCTGTCTAAACGTTTCCATGCTTGTTCCAGTGTACTGCAATAACTGTTCCCAGGCTTAGGGGCAGTATAAAATATCCTGTGTGTTTCCTTCCAAGGGAAACAGACATTCATAACAGAAGGGACATCACCTTCAAAGCATTGAACAACTTACTCTGACAAAAGTTGCCTCCCAACATATATATATTTTTAATTAGTATTTCCAACGTTTATCTGGATCAACTATTGCACTTCCGCACTCCATAAGAAAGTCAGTGTTTTCACTCATGCCGTTTCACGTGCCAGTCCAGATTGACTCAAAATAGCGGTTTGTTTGGTTTGGGCTTTTTTCTTCACTTTTGCAGTGGTATCAGAACAACGTCCACTTATTTACACAATTATAATTTTAATATCTGATTTTTAAATTCAGCAGTAGAAATAATTCACCTTTGTGGTTCTCTGTGATTCTTCCCATCATGCCATTTCCAATAATCTCTCTGTTTCTGGTCTGTTCTTTCCAACCCTTTCCTTCCAATGAGAAAAAGACAGTATTTTCCTTCCTTGTTCTTTCAGTAGAGAATGATAGGAAGTACCAAAATATTAGTACATATTTCCATGATTATACATGAGGCCAAAATATTTTCTTGCTACAGTCCAAAGTCCTCTGCAAAGGTCACTGTACACAGCAAAATGGCATACACAGTGCAGAACTACAATCATTTGAAGGGGTATGCTTGTGTTGTATTCGTATTTCAAAATTATGCAGTCATTTCACTGCATTATGGACAGTGTTAGACTTTTCTTTCTCTCTTTTCCTAAATAGGAGAAAGCCAAGTAATCATACACTGTGACATGAAGCAAAAATATTTGTTTAATTGGTTTTAAAATGTTGTGAAGAAGTCTTCAAATAAAAATCACAGTGCAAGAGTTTATAAAACCAAGCTTCCTTATATGATCAATGTATTAATGGTATTATCGCTGTCTGTAAAAATTATTTCTACTAGAAATTTTATATTAATTTTTCTTGTTCTACTAATTAATTCAATAGCCAGCTGTTATTGAATTGGTTCTCTAGTGATTATTTCCTTCTCTGTAGGGTTTATGAGATGAACTTGATGATCTGATATGTTTTTTTAACTGACATTAGGCTGACTGTGAAATGAAGGAATATTGCTGAATGAGCCAGCATGAACTCAGTTTTAAACAATTCTTAAATCTCATTAACATTTGAATTGACTCTGCATTGATGAGCATAGGTAAGACATAATGTACCAGGATGCTTAGAGAAATTATATGGAATACATGCATACACATATTATGTATATATTTATATACATACATATATACATGTATATTTGTAGGAGAGCTGGGGTAAATCATTACTTGAAGACTTGCATTTTAGAAGATTGACTCCAAAGATGGGGTGAAAAAATTAGTTCAGCAATTGTATTCCTTTGTTGAGAGTTCTTGTGGATCCCATCTTGTCACTAGAAGTCAGAGATAAAATATCAGAAGATGTACCTCAAAGACCGAATATTCCCTTCTGCATGCACTAGCAGTGTGGGTTAAATGATAGCCTGTGTGTTAATCACAAGACAGCACAGGCGATTGCTTCCTTCTCACATGGAACAAGGGCTGTCACTAGAAGAGACCCTTCTCCTAATGTTACAGATCTCCACTTAATGGCACTTCCTGGAATTCACTCTGACCTGTCCAGCCTGCTTTCCTGCAGCAGCTTTTAAGGAACAGTACACAAATCTTTGTTGCTGTTAATCGCCTTTGGCTGGCCAAGAGACTGCAGACCTTACAGCATTCATCCATGACTCTGTCTCTGCCAGGTTTGTCTACTGTACTGCAACTGTTTTAAGTCGTTTGCTGAGCAATGCTGCTGATGGAGGGAACGTCAAATGCCTTCTTGGAACATTACCTCAAATAGGTATGTGGGGGTTTTTTCAGTGATAGAACATGTATGTTTAGACTGCCAAGAACAGTTAAGTTCCCCTCTATATAGAAAAGCGATGTAGCGACGTTTGGTATTGCATGATTTCTGTGGTATCTCTGGCTTTCGGTGCTAACAACTGCCTAGAATAACAAACAAACAAATACCTATGTAGATGAGCAGGGGATAGCACACATTGCGTTATTTTATAGACAAAAAAGCTTGTGTGCAGCTAATACGCTTTATGGTAAAAATATTTGCTGATACCAGTGCGTGGGAAAGTACACTCAGTGCACTTGGAAGCTTAGAAGTGAGTCACTTCATTTAGCAGCGGAAATAAGCACCCACAAACTGTCTGACTACTAAGCTGCACTGATTTTCTTTTACTTGTAAATATTCTTCCAGGCGGGCCAGAAAAGGTTTGAAGTTGTACAAGTGAGGTGTGCAAAAAAGAGAGGCATAAACAAGGTATATACATGGTTCTACCAGGATCTTTTCATATTCCCATGTCTACAGAATTTGTCTGCTTTTCAGAACTCTTCTTTCAAGCAGGGCTTGATCCCATAACCTTTGAAAGGTCAGAAGCTGGGCCAAAATTGGCAGAAATGGAGCCATTCCCTGCTGTTCCGTGCTCCCAGCTCCCACCTCACATTCACTGACAGGCTGGTGCAGGCAGCCGGGTAGCTGTGGCTCTGTAACTTTTTCAACCTTGCACTTTAGCAAGGGAATTGAACCCCAGGAACAGCAGTGATTCCTGAGCTATTTGCTGGGATTGCCCCCTGCTGGGCCAGGGCTCCTGCCGCAGTGCTGCAGGCACCAAGGAGCCAAAACCCTGTTCCCTGCTCACTGCTGGCCATCACCTCCCTCCCTTGAAAACTGATTTCTAACGGCACCAGTGATTTCTAAAGCAGGGATGACTTTCTCTGTAGGAAAGGCTCTTTAGGTCTTGGTTCTTCTTTCTTCCATTTACTGGGAAAAGAGCAGGGGGTTTGATGAGGAAAGCCCAGGCACTTTGCATCAGGTGTTTATTGATAGAGAGTGAGATGCTGTCAGACCCAGTGCTTCTCTGTCTACTGTTGTCCACATATTTGGGGTCATTTCCATAGGGTGCAGTCCATCAGGCACAGGCTGTTCTGGCACATGTCCCCCATGGGGTCACAAGTCCTGCCAGCAAACCTGCTCTAGCGTGGGCTCCACTATCCATGGGTCAGCAGGTCCCTGCCAGGACTCTGCTCCAACATGGGCTTCTCACAGGATCACAACCTTTTGAACATCCACCTGCTCCGGTGTGGGTCTCCTCCACAGTGCAGGTGGACCTCAATGGTCTGCAGAGGGACAAGCCTTTACCACAAGCTGCAGGGGTTGTCTCCTCCCTCTCCTTCACTGACCTTGGTGTCTGCAGAATTGATTCTATCACATATTCTCACGCCTCTCTCCCCTGGCCACAATTACTTTTGCACAAAAATCATTTTTCCTTCTTAAATATCTTATCACAGAGGTGCTGCCACCATCTCTGATGGGCTTGGCCTTGACCAGTGGTGGAGCCATCTTGGAGCCATCTTGTAGCTGGCTGGCATTGGCTCTATCAGTCATGGGGGAAGCTTCGGGAAGCCCCTCAGAGAAGCCACCCTGTAGCTCCTCTCCACCCCCTCCAACCTGGCCACACAAACCCAATACAGTATCAGAAAACATCTATATTTGTCTATGCAGATATAATTTGGAAGACTGAATCTCTTGCTCATGGGAGAATTATTATTTTCTCCATAAGCAGTAGTTAAAAAGAATGATGAGCTTACAAAGTTGCTTAGAGTTGTAGAGTTTTGATTCCAGAAAGGGGTTTGAGCAGACTGAACCATGACATTAGCTGGGCACTTAGAAAAAGAGAAGAGCTAACAGACTTCCTGGTCTTCTTCCTTTGTATCCTAACATTTCAGCAAGTAATTACAAGCTAAGTATGACAGGAATCAAGAGACCCATCAGTCCCTTAAATGTGATCTTTCATTCTCATGCCAAATTCTATATTTTTGTATAGCTTCTTTTCATTAGTTACTTTCTGTAAGACTTGCTGGACAAGGTCCACTGGAATTTAATCCCAGAGTAGAGGAATTACAATCCAGTGACAGAGATGCTGTGTGTGCTCTATGCACACTTCTTACTGATGTGCTTAGCTTGATTTTTCAAGCCTGAAAACCTACGTGCTTGGAAAATATGTTAACAGCTCACTTTTGTCTTGGTTCATAAAAACGCAGGCAGAACTAATACAGAAACCCCCTTTCTTTTAAGGAAGAGAGACATTTACAGAAGGTTTAAATTAGTTCAGTAGCTATTTAATGTAGGCAGAAAAGATGATTCAGTGCTCAGGGAGTGAGATAAAAGCTGCTATGGTTCCTCTTCCATACAAAGACACGTTAGCAGTGGTCAGAACTTTAACAACATATTTATTCATTGATGAAAAGCTTATATTTGGCTTTTCTGTCTTTTGGTGTCCTAAAGAGCCTTGGCTTTCTCAAAGCATTCTGTGGGTCTCTGTTGCTTTGGAATATTTCTTCCTATGGTTCACTATGTATGATTTTTCCTGAGCAGAAAGTATTGCTTTGGCTCATGCCATCCAGAATTACAAACCACCTCCTATGCATACAGAGTATATAAACACATGCAAACATTTAAAAACGAAGTTTGGTTTAAAAACCCTGTATTGTTATGCTTGGGATGTTAAAACAAATAATACTTGGAATCCTGCCTGCAAAAACATTACAATGTGCACACTAGTGCTGGTAAACCCCCAAGTTTAGTTTACTAGCTGGTTTGCTGTGGGAATGTGGGAATGGGGAGCACACGTAGATAGCTTCAGCCTATGTAGATGAGGGACTGTTCTATATTTTTGTTGAATATCCATTAGTATCCTGGCCACTCATTGACTTCTGATTCTTTACACTCTGGCCTCCAATTGGGAGGCATGGAGACACACCATCCATAACGCTGCTGATTCCTTTGAGAACAGACACAGAGTCAGTCTCGAGGAGAAAAGACAACGCAGAAAGAACCGTGCCTCGCCAACACCGCCTATGGAGACTTTCTGCTGTGTCTTTTGCAACTGGACTTGCCTATCTCGCATTGGCCTCTTTAGCCATCAGCACTTGCAGCAAGTGTGGGCAGAGCCCTTCCCAAATCTTCATTCGCGAAGCCTGGCCATGATGATGATGAATAAAAATCAAAGTTTTAAAAATTTGGGAAAAGTCAGTTGACAGAAATCAGTTATTCAATCGTCCAATAATCCAGCAGCACTGAGTAAAGGGGGGATACTGTGCATACCAGGTACTGTAAAAGGGAGGACACTGAGCATATTAGGTATTGACACTGGGTCTCAAGATCAGTGTTAAATGCTTGTTTTTATTCACTAAGACCAAAGAGCTCATTCTGTCACATGGAGTCAGTTTTTCTAGTGACTATTTCACAGTCCTAGCCTGGGTGGGTGAACCTGCACTGCTCCTGTTAGGACTGCCAGATAGGATCAAGGAAACGCTTCCTGTTTCTCTTGCAGGCTCAGCACTTGCTCCTGTTTGTAGCTTTGGTGCAGCTCTCTATCTTGTCTCCACAGCCCACTTTTCTTTCCCAGTGGCAGCAGGATGTCTGTTAGCAGTCTCACAGCAGTCCCTGCTGTCTAAGTTTCCTGATGTATCATGGCTCTTTTTAACTACCCCAGGGCCTATTATCTCATGCAAAAAGCATGTGAAAGTTTGGCCCTTTGCTTCGGATGATTTCAATTAAGTATTGCCTTGTATATTTTTTACATTGCTCCATATATGTATGTCATATCTGTCAGTCTGCCTGGGTTGTCAAATACACTTTACTGCTTTGGTCTTGACTTCCTGCAGTCCTGTATGACTGCACATGGGTAGGCATTGATATATGTTGTCTGTGGATGTAGCGAAGGAAATTGTAGTAACAATGGGAGCCATGGCTATTATGTGATTTTCACGGATCTGGAAAGTCATTCTGAGTGAGCACACTGCAGTTCAAGCTCCACTGCAGCACTGCTGGTCTGTGGTGTGCGACTGTCCAAACCTATGTTAGTCCCCACTCAGGAGAAGTTTCTAGGAATTCAAACAGAAACATAGGTATGCTTAGACAATTCTTATACACTTTACTTTCTGTATTTCCTCTGGATTTCGTTCATGGCGATCTCTGTCTCTGGCAGCTACTTTTCTTACCTTGTGACTCACACACCATGAGTGTCCCAGGCTCATCCCCTGGGCTAGGTCTCTGGCTGTAATGCTGTACTGTCTTGGGACTTCTAAACACAACATTTTACACTTAGACTATCACCATTTCCACTAGTTTTGTTTTGGTATTCTTAAGGGAATAAATTAATCCAGTGTTAGATAGAGATCCTCACAGGACGATGTTGAAGATGTTCATGGCCATGGGCCCTGTTGAGACAGGGACTGAGCTTCAGCCAAGTGTATCTTCCAATGCTTTGTTGTTTCTTGACTTACCTGGCTCACTTCATACTCAAGACATTGTCAAAAAACTGGGGCAGCAGGATAAATTGGTAGGTTGGCCTGACATGCAAGTTTAAGCCCAAGGCCAAAGGACAAAATAGATCTGAGATGATTGCAGTTTGAAAGAAATTATCCTAGCAGCTCATATTGACAAAGTGCAGGTCCAAGGCAGAAGCAAGAAAGTGAATATTCTTACCTAGGTTGTGCTTAAATTCTAGACTTTCTATAGGATATAGATTATAGGGGAAGAAAATAAATTACTGAACTTCCAGCCTGAGTGACAGATGAATCACCTCACAGCAGCCTCCTCCCTCCTTCCCAAAGCAGAGCCCTTGATCCTGCCAGAAGTCTGAGATGCTGGAAAGGAAATCCAAAGCCACAGGGGAATCTCCTAGCTGTATCCTCCAGCTACCTGCAAATGTCTGTCTCTTCTGTACCCATGAAATTAACTGAGACCTTTATATGGAGAGTTATAAGGCAAACCAGACTAATGCAGCTAACCTGCAGACATGGTACTGAATCCATGTGCATAACCAGTCCTTTTTTCAGGGTGTCCTTTTTTTATTTGTTTAGTTCTCAGTTTTCTGTAAGATGAATCTAATATGTGACGTCTCATATCTCAGAGGTACAGCCTCCTGTCTGTAGAAGAAAGCATGACTACTTCAGCTAAAAAACATGTCTCCAGTTTGATTTGAAGCCTTCAGTCATGAATCTCATGATAAAATTGAGACTGAATCTCATCATATTGCGAAACAATCTTTGGAGACTGAAGACAGGGTTGCCTATTTTGAAAAGAGAGGAAAAGTTATACATCTGCTAAGACCAGGCAGGACCGTGGTTCACTGGTCTATCTGATAACTCCACTGGTACCTTGATAAATCCATCTTACCATACCTGCACAAGAAGACTGCAAATCAGGAGATGCATAATCATCTGAGCTTAGGTACAGGCTCTCTAACTGAGAAGCTCAGTAAATATGGTACAAACTAGAACTAATTAAAAAAACCAAAATGCTTCTTTGAAGAATATTAACTCAGCTTTTTCTCCTTTTTTAGTGGCCTTTTGGAGAAAAATGTTATCACTTTTAGAGCACCTCAATATTGGTACCTCAATAAGCCCTCTGTCCCCAGGTGAAAGAAAAAAAAGACCCTATGTTTTAGTTAACCTGCGCCTTGCATCAGAGCAAGCATTGTAAGGTGGTACTGCCATCTTCATGAATAAGGAACATTTGATTTATTTATTAGTTTGAAACTGAGAAGATTCTGGGAATTTGTTGTCATGCCAGAAGACTTTCTATTGTATTACCTGTTCTTCTAATTTGTATTAATGAAGTTGCAGAGAAGAAACTAACAGCTTGTCTTTTATGAGTTTTTTTTTCAGTTATTTCCTAAGTAAACACATAGAGTAATAGAGTGCGCTGTATGAATATTCCTTCAGTCATGGTTTAGGACCCAAGCCACTTCAGCTTGTCACCTTGGTCCTAGGACACATCCCTTTGTAAGAAGTGTCTAGGAAATTAAAGTCTTCTGTCACCTATGTGCCAGAAAAAAAGTGATGGAAATTTCATTTCCTACCATGTTTTCTCATGGCTGGTCAAGAAACAAAGTGGTAAGAAATTGAGTAAATACCCATGTGCCTTGTTGTTTACCATTTTGCCCATCAGGGACTACAGTTTGAAGGTAAGGCAGAACATCTATTTGAATAGTCCACTAGAGATGCTCTTTATGCAAGGTCTGCATTAGTTAATGCTAGCTTGCCATTCTGGAAGCTGGTATTTTTCTATTATACCAGAAACTATAGACTGCCTGCAGGCTGATGAAATACTTTTTATTAGTCCCAAGGGCCTAGCTGTTCAATAAATTAAGACCAGGAAATCCAAGACATGTTATCTCTTCTCTCTAACACTATCTGAATTAATTGGCAAATTGTTCTCTGTTGCATAACAGGTGCAAAACACATCATATCCTGCACCTTGCTCCTTCTCAGACAGCCATCCAACACGCACTGTTGTTTTTTGTGCAGTGGGTCTTCTGTACCAGATTTCAAAACTGAAACCTTGCCTGCAGTTTGTGAGCATGGAGATTTCTACTGCAACACCTTCAGCAATCCGCTGATGATGTGCATGTAAACTGCAGCATATTCATAAATCCTAGGAATAATCAGTGCCAGAAAATGTAAAGTATTGCTCATTATTGTTGTCTTTTATCTAAAAAGGCCGTAAGGGAAAGAACTGATTTTCATTGAAAAGTATTGCTTGTCAAGGGCCAGTCTTCAAAACAACACAAGTTTTACTTGAATGACATTGAGGTTGGGAATGTGAATCTTAACAGGTGCATCTGGTAATCAGAAACCCATGTGCTGCCCCAACCAGAAAACTGGGCCATAGTGAACTCCCTCATACAACTCTACTAATTAGCTCTTCATTACTTGCGTGCAGTAGCGTTCTGAACGTTAAGCCAGATGTTGTAGCTTTCACATAACAAATCTGGGAGTTTCGTCTGCAGTCATTCAGGTCCAGGGAGCAAATGCACACAAACCTCTTAGGGCAGATTTTGAATCTCTCCTAAGCTGCAGTCCCGTTTCAACATATACACACACACAAAGAAAAAAAATAAATTAAAAGTTTGTATTTGCAGAAACTTTGCAGGCAATTTTCTGCTTGCTACACACAGCTCCTTTCTTTGGACTCAAGCAGACCTAAAGGTAGAAACGGGAGCTCGGCTGCCAGGCGGCAGCAGGGGAGCGGTGGGTGGCCCCGCTCTGTGCTGTGCCTCGGCGCTGAGCACCAGCCTGCCCCGCCGCGCCCGTTCCGCTTTCCCTCCGCGTCCTGCCGCGCCCGCTAAGGGAGGCGGCTGCCACCATCAAAGCGCGATCCTCGGGACACAAAACCATCGCCGGCAACAACCTCTGCACTCGACAGGCTGATTGAGGATGGCACTGTACACAGGACAGCAGCAGCAGCAGCAACCCTGACCTCCGCATGGCTTAGCAAAACAAACAAAATCACGTTGTTGTCTCAACTGTGTGTGAAAGCAATGATTAATTAGCGTGTTTTAGCAAAAAGGGAGAGACACGCAGTCTTGGCTTGTGCTGAGGATGTTCTCCACAGGAGGCCGTGTCAGGCACCAGGGTAGGAAAACATCCTAATCCTGAGGCCAAAAGGCTGCAGCAGGAGCCCCAGATTTTCATAGCTGTGAACCAAACCTCTGGGCTATCCAGTCCAGCACTGGGTCTCCAGCAGTGAGCAGTTTTAGCTCCAGGAGAATGGTACATGTAGCATGCAAAGGTCAGATAAAACAACTCCTTAAAAAATGCCTTACCTTAATTCTTGATCTGGGATTGGCTTGACATCTGAAATGAGCATTTGCGTGGACTTTCCAAAAAGTGTGTTTGTGCGTTCACAATTGGATATGGATAGGTGAGGGAGGTGGAAATAGCATTAGTTATTATAAATTGTTATATATAGTACATACAAATTTAGCTGAAGAGAACATTATTATGTATGGTTGCAAAGTCAAGAACAGTCAGTAAGACAGGCTGTGCTCAAGACTGCCTGTGAGTGAGGCCAGATCACATCTTCGAAAAAGCTGTTCTTTGCAGTAGTGAGTGAAACAGCCCTACCACTACTTCCAGCAACACACTTTGAGCCCCATTCTCTTACCGCTTGAGACATTGTGCTCTGGTGTGAAAAGTCATTCAAGGTCCATTTCACACAGGACTCTGTAAGGGAAAACCTGTCATCTACATGATGCTCATAATTTAGTCTGTGTTTAAATTAAATTTCACTTTGCATGATCCATTCCTCTGACGCTGTTCAGCGTTAGCAGCTATAAAGGCTGCTGTGTTTGAGGAGCAAAGTTTATGCCATTCAGCCTGTACCTTACAGCACCTTCATAAAGACCATTTTCATCTTCAAGACTGAAAACTTCCATAGGGTTAGACTCATTACGGCTCCTCTGCAGGTTTCCTTGGCAAACCCTTTTAAAAAGCAATTTTAAAAAACAAGATAAAGATGTAACTCTGGCACTGAAAAGCAGCTAGACACAGTAACTGCTGGACCATTATACTAATTGCAACTTAAATGTTTTAACGAACAGACAGATAAGTTTACCTCAGCTTTGCAAAGGTGTATTATTTAACACACAGAGTACAGTCTTCTTTCCTATCTAGAAAATATAAAGGAGAAAACTTTTGACTTGACTTTTTTGGGGGCATAGAATGTTAGCTTTTTCATTTAATTTAAATCTTGCTTATTGAAACCTTCAGAGCTTACTGAAAAATTCTCTTTACTCCAGACTATTGACATTGCTATGTTGTTGTGACGAACAGTTCATATTGAACCATGTCAGATACCATCTGAGGCACGAGTGTATATGAGCAACACAACTAGTACTACCTGATATAGAAATTATATATAAACTTGTAAAATGCAATCTGTGACATTTATTTTCATTTTTTAATAATACAAATCATAGCATAGTACAGATAATATGTATTTGAGAACTAGGACGCTAGTTGGAAAAACATAAGGGGGTTATTAAATTTGTCTTGATTGTCTTATGAGTGTTTCTAACAGAATTTATTATCAGGTATTTCTTCAGTGTGGACCCTTGCTGACTATAACAGCTTATATGAAATACCAAAGCCAGTCACTCTAGATAAATCATTAGTCCTAAGAATCTACAAAACCAGTCCACCACTATTTGACATATTGGAAACTGGCAAGCTGTAGGTCTCAAATTTAAATATGAAATTAAAACCAGGCATGCTTCTAATGGAAGTCTGTACCAATCTATCTTGGTCCCAAAAGAATTTTTTTTCCTGACAATAGCTGAGAAACAAAACTATTTCCTGGTAAAGTTTGCAGCTAATGGGAGAAATTGGGGGAGTATAAATAATGGAGAGAGATGATCATGGATAGAGCAATTGGGACCATTTCACACACCAGCTGCAATAATCAATATGCAATTAATACTTCCAGGAACACAGAATTATTGATGCTTTAACAGCCTTTCATTGTTTTAAATTCTTTGCCTTGATGTGAAGGTATTCCGAGATGGGTAATAGACTGGTACCTTTTGTATTTTGCTTCAGTGCTTTAAATTACCCTGAGTGTTTAAAGAATCCATGGTTTTACTTCAAAAAGGGTTTGTTACCTAGAAAAGTCCTAATGATAATTTGCCTCTAAAAAACCATCACCACAGAAATGCTGGAAGTACTCTGTGGGAGCAGAGAATTGCTTCTGCTCCTGCTAACAGATGAGATGACAAAGCAGCCTCATCATTCAGGAGAATGAATTGTTAGAAATGATACATCCAGCTAACTGGTAGAGCCCTGGAACACAAGCGTGGTAACAAAGACAAATAAGTTTAAAATCAGGATGGCACACAGCTTCCCTTCTCCTTCTTTCTTTCTTTCTTTTAGATCTGGTTGTTTGTGGGGTTTTTTCAAGATAAATATGTCTTATCAAATGTGTTTACAGTCAATCAGAAAAGAGGAGGAGGAGCAGCTGGGAAGACAGCAAACTGCAGAGCAGGAAACCAGAGCTCAGCATGCCTGTGTCTGTGCTGCTCACATAACCAGGCACAGAACCCTTCAAAATGTAATCCTGTTTGTGTCACTGTTTGCTACACTCCCTAACTGGATTAAAAAGAAAAAGAAGAAGACAAATCCAAATCCTCCAAGGGCTATCTTTAGAACATCGTCAGAGATTAATGACAGGCTCACGAATAGGAAACTGTTTATAAAACTCATTTGTGGTGTGCCTCTGGATTAGGTGGCTGAGGAATTTCTAATAGTACCAGTAGAATAATGGAGAAAAACTCCGAAACAAGCTCTTCAGGTTATTTTCAGATTATGTTGTCGTTCTTTTTTGGGGGCTAGTATAATACAACCAACCTGTCTCTTCTTTTGCCTGAAAGAAAAAGTATTTTCTAGGTTTTATTTATTTGTTTGTTACTTTGCAACTGTTGGGGATTAATGAAGTGTGGACTTGTGAACTGCGTGAAGCCTGGCAGTGTGCTTGTTACCTCTGGCTCCAAGGGAAGGATGATCTAGACTGACAGCAAGCTCCTGGTATGTCTGAAACAGTGTGAAATAGGGGGAAAATAAACAGAACAAAGAACACTTGACACATTCTGTATACCCATTGCAAGTATTCTGGACATTATGTGATCCAGACTTGAAATTGTGCAAGATTAGTAATTTAAGCATCAAATTTGTAAACCTCACAAGTAATTTCCATTCAAAATCATGGTATTTGCTTTACAAAAAATACGGTATTAAGAAAAGTCATAGTCAAATAAAACTCATTAAATTTCTTAAGTTACCATTACTTACCATATTGTTTCTGAATATTTAGATAAAATTTTATCTAAGTTTCTTATATATTATGAGAATTAGAAACTTAATTTTTCCAAACGGTAACCGCAATATCCAATTAACTCACATATTAAGGAGCAGGTGCCCGATGACTCTTACCAAGTCTACTGGAACTGATACAGTCTTGACAGAAATTGTTCTCATATAAACCATAACATCTTTAGTGCCTGAAATTTGAATTTGAAGAATTGGATTGATGTTTGTGGGAATTGTGAAAATGGAAAATCTTCTGCACTAGCCAACGCTGATTGAAAAAGTCATGCCAAGTAGAAGAAAAGTGGGCAATTGTTTTGGAGACCCGCTGCTCCGGTAGAACCTATGTGCAACTTTCTGTACAAAAATTTATGTGCTCTGGCTGCTGATCAAGACAGATTCCATCTCCTTTTCACTCATACAAAATGGCATCTATCACTGCTGGCTGACACTTCCATTTGTGTACTGTGACCCCTTCAGAGGCAGAAGAAAAGACACACTTGTTTGACACTGAGTCTTTTATCACCTGATATGAAAAGATCCCTATTTGCCCCATTAATGAACATGGTCAAATGACAGGACTTGAAATGCAGTGAACTCAGAAACTGGGTGCTAGATGCCGTACCGGTATAGTGCAAGAGCCTCTCTACTGAACAGCTTCTGAGTTCAGGTCTTACTTTAATTTGTGGTGGGAAAAAAAAGTATAAATAATCTCATAGAAAGATGCTGCCGGGTTTGTTTTGTTTTGTTTGGGTTTTTTTTCAACTCTTTTGTAAGTACATAGAAGAAGTGCACCAATGATAAATACATGCACATATGAAACATAAATTTAACTGCTTCAATTATCAATACACTGATGGTGCTAATACTTCACTAGTTCACAGTCCTATTTGTATAACAAAATACATTTGTGTTTAGTAGTGTCATTAGTGGTATTTGTTTAATGGATATTTTTCTTAATGCCAGACTGCTGATTAACTAAACCTTCAGGGGCTATGAAGAAATACAGCTGTAAAGAAATACACATAGCATAGCATAACACAGGTGCTTCTACTCCAGGATATAAGTGAACCCTCTGTATAGTCAATTCATAGATACGTTGCAAGAAACTATGAAGTGCCAAATCTGAAATCTCTAAGCAGTTAGTTTGGGAACAGCCGTATTAACAAGATAACTATCAAGATGACCCACATAACCAATATTACCATGTGACTGGTGTTTATTGCTTTGTTTAGTTTTTTAATTGCACAATTTTCAAATCACAACTGAGGGATCTGTTGTGCACACTTGGAAATGGCAGTACTACAACCCCTGATCTTTACCTGCACATTTTCAAGATAGGCACTTTATGTTACCTCCAGGTATGCAGAAAGCAGCAATCCTCAGATGTCCTGACACCTTCTTACTAGTTGACATCACTGCACGTAAGCAAAATCCTTTAAGGTTATTTTAGTGATCAGTGTGTTCCAAGAAAAGGATAAGGGTACTCTCTAAGTAACTGCTGACACTAGAAGACATTTGGCAGCATTGATCTTCTCTGTAGTTATCACTTGGTCCCTGAGCTTCTCTACTGCAATTTTTTAGAACCATGGAAGGTTTTATATCCCAATTTTGTCAATACATCTTTTCCTAATACTTTGTTTAAAAAAAAGAAAAGAAACTTAAGAGCACTTTTTAAAAATTTAGTTTGAGACAGGTGTTCAAACTGGGTCTGACTTAGGACTTTCTTAGATGGAAAACAACACTTGCAAAACCCTTAAACTTTGATACCTCAAACACCATGAAATGGAAACAGCTGTGAAATTTCAACACGATGCCTTGCACATGTTTGTTTGTAATTTTTTTTCCTAGTGGGCATGAATCAATAAGCATGGGTTAGGCTAGCACCATTCAAAGTCAATACTTTTGTGCTAGGTGTGTAGCTTCTGGGTCTAATGACAGTGGCTGATACAGGCACATCTTAGTGAAAAACCGTCAGTTTCCTAAATCACTCTACTTTCCTGCAATTCCTGGTTTTTGATTATATAGCTCTCCCCTGTTCTTAAGGCTTGTTGAGACTGTGGAGTCAGTTTTGGAGTGGGAAATTTCAAAATTATTTTGATTGCAGTTTTAATTGGATTCATTAATTACCACTGAACTTTTAATTATTCTCCTGTTTGTCAAATGTTCTGTATTACACATACAGTTAAAAAAACCTGAAAACCATATTCTGTAAAGTTAAAGTAATACAAACATTTCTCCTTTAGGAACTGGGCTAGGTCATGAAAAAGCTGGTAAATAGTCACAGCTTTTCATCTGCACTGATCTAGGTTGGATGTGAAAGGTTCTGTATCCTATTAACAAACTCCTGAGCTAACCAGCCCCTTAAATGTGATTACAAGGATCACACATCTAAGACCTTCAAAAGGGGTTACAGAGCTCTTTTGATCAACTAAAGAAAATATCTGGCAAAGCTCAGGGTTGCTCCAGAGAAACCTATGCATTTGATAAATAACTTATGCTTTTGGACATCCTTGGTAATTCATTATGGTGGACAGTATTTATGGTCAAAAGAATACTAAGCTAGCTGTAGAAAAATTCTGTGGTGATTTTCCTAGAGGATATTTACTCAGGTGTTGCAGGAAGTATTGCTTCTCTGTAATAAACACCAAAAGGGGAGGAGTTCCTTATATTTGCTACAGGCTGTGCTCAGTTAAGCAGCCAGAGAGATCAAAAAGCAGTTCCCCAGAGAGGTAAGTTCTTTGATTCTTATAGTGATGGTCTCTCTTCTGATAGTTAAACATGCTTGTTTATTTTCTTGAGTTATCCTTTATATATCTGCTGATCTTTTTGTGCATCACTTGTTATTTGCATATGTACATAGTTAGGCCACCTCCTCATGGGTGTAATACTATGAAAAGTTCAATTATAAAGAGCATAAAATAGATTAAAAGGGGAACATATGCCTTAGGTCCCACAAGCCCTCTGTGGCTGAGCTCTGCCCAGGCTTTGGAGCCCAGCAGCCAAAGACCCCCCTTTGTAGGGGGTTCCATGGTGTTCTGCGTTGCTGGATCTTGAATTTGTTTGGATGTAGTATGGTCCTTCACAATATAGAAAATACTTAATTAAGTAACTTTTAGTCTTAATTTGGTGCCGTAATCACAAGAGCATTGTTTCCCCCTACTTTTTTGTCATTAGAAGCTTCTAAGAATGTAAAACTCTGAATGTAACTGTTCTGAAGTAAAAGAGGTCCATTCTACTTAATGTATGTTTCTCGTCCATTATATTTCAATGCAGAGTAAGAAATTCTAAAAGTGATTGTCTATTACAACCTAATGTTGAAGATGCTTTGAAAGGGTGTCTGTTCATACTACTTTCATATTTCTTATTCTTAATAATTTTCAGACTTGCCTCCACAGTGCTTGTAAAGAAGTTAAAAACTATGTTAAAAGGCAAGGAGAGAGTCTGAAGCTAATCTAATAACAGTCTGTTAAAAAGATAGAGTAGTGTAGATGCTGTCTCGTGGCATTAGGAGCAACTTAGCCTCTTACCAGGTACAGCTGGAAATGATCACACTTGATTTATCTTTTAATACATATATATGGATATTGTCAGTACATATTACTTGTCCTTAATTATTTCAAACTTATTCTGGGGGAGAGAGTGAATATATTTACTCATGAACTTTAAAATCTCATCTGAAAGGCTTCCTAGATAAAAGCAAAACAATAATTTTAAGGAAATGAGAGGCAAAAGCCAAGTTATGTTGAGATGGAGAAAGAACATGAAGGAGAAAAATAAAAGGGAAAGGAGAAGTGTGACTAGGCTGCATGACACTCAGCGTAACTTAATCATTTCATGCCTAAGTTTTCCAGCACAATCAGTGTCTATTTGACACCAGAATTGTCACTCCCCAAGGGCTGAAACTCCCTCTCTGTTTGAACAGTGCCTGCCTTTATAGGCCTTGGAGGTTGGCTGTGACTTTCAGTCATTTAAACTAGGACCCCTTCTGCAGCAACAGGCTGCCATCACTTACACATTGTTCACGATCATCTAATTGAAACAGATATGAGTTACTTTGAGTTTTACAGACCAGTTCACCTGACTAATTAATTAATGCAGAAGACATAAGTGTATACAACACTCCAAATGGATTCAGTTTGATGAGTACTATCATGGGCTTTTGCCTTAGAGACCCAGTTGATGGAAGAGGGAATGCTCATAGGGAATTCCAGGTTTTCAGAGCTAAGGGACAGTGACTTTGGCACACAGACATTGAGAGGTAGACAAGGTGGGCAGCACTACTTTTAAGTCAGTACTGCTAAAAGTGGAAGGGGACATATGAACCAATCACTGAAGTTACCGTCTTCTCTGGTTCCTATGACTGTGTCTCAGCACTTCTCAGCTCCTTGCTCCAGATCCCAGATGCATGCCAGCTCTGTCTGGGAGGAGAAGTACAAGTGCCCACAACAACCTTCTTGTACCTGGGTTTCCACTGAGAGGCTTCTAGCCTTTTTTTGTTGGTGTACTCTGGTCAAACGTCTGTATGATCAGAGGATTAGACTGTCATGCTTCTGCATGTGACTTGCCATCCACCAGACACGCAGCCAAAAGGCAATGGGGCGCCAGGCACTCCAAAGCACAACAAAAAGCAATGAAAGTTTTCCTCAGGGAGGGGGAGGCTTTGCAGAGTGTTGTTCGTGTGGTGATTCCAGCCTAAAAGATATGGATGTTTTTATAACCGAGGCCCTATTTTGCCAGTGTTTTCAACTCCAATTAGTAAAATGAGATTATAAAAGTAGGAAGATCATTCTGTATTTTTATAGGATCTCAGCCTGGAGAGAAGGAACAGTTATGACAGGAAAAAGCAGCCAGCAACAAAAAGAGTTAATAAAGGCTACATGGGACCTTAAACTTTCCCTCATAAATTTCTATGTGAATAACGCAGTGCACAGCCTAAACAATTTTTATACAATAAAGTAGTAGTCCTTTGATGAAGGAAATTTAAGAGGCCTCTCATCCTTCCACATGTCTGGCTTGAGGCTGTTTGGCTTCGGGGTTTAAGAAGTTTCTATTGATTATTTTCCTACAGTGAGGAATTTCATAAAGTTTCTTGTTCATGTGACTTCTTTGATGTCTGGGATGGGATAAGCAGCCTTTCCTGTTACAGATACTTTCCTGTGGAAAGGCCTTCCTTGAACTAACTACCTGATGTCTACTCTGCTTTTACGAAAGACTGAAACAGCTCTCCTAATGTCAGACCTGTCTGAACACAACACCCAGGTTCAAATACTATTAGAAAAATGGAGGGAGCCAAACTCAATGCAACAGCAGAAGTCTCCAATGCAGGTGCTGACTGAGTCAGGGTGTTTCTTTGCACTGGATTTGTCAGGGATCTTCCAATGAAAACCTAAGCGGCGTAATTAAAGTCCTCATGTACTACGCAGGAGTTGTACTGATAAAATTCATCCAATTCACAACTTTTGAGTACATTCTCTTGCAACTTCACCCTGCTACACCTATTTTGTGCAGCTGCTGTGTAGTCACCTCTCTGCAACGGGTAATACCGTGAGCTCGGGGCGGGCACCCCAATCTGAATTACGTGTAGTGGGGCAGGAAGGTCCATTAGGTTTCCACAGCGCCACGACCCGCAGCTCTCCCGTGCCAGTCCCACAACCTCGCCGGGCGCTCCGCGGCCGCCCGGTGCCTGCTGTGTAATCCCCGTGGGGCGGACAGGGCGGGGCGGCCCCGGGGATGGCCGGTGTCCGTGTCCCGGCCCTGGGTGTCCGTGTCCCGGGCCGGCTGTGCTCTCAGCAGCCGCCGCTCCCCGGCCGGGGGGGGGGCCCGGGGCCCCCCCGCCGCGCCCTGCCCGGGGCGGGCCGAGCCCTGCCGGCTTTGCCGGCGCCTGCGGGGGATTAGCGGGCACAGCGTTCATCCGCCGCTGACCCCGAGGCGGGCCGGCAGCCGGGCCGGGGCCGTCCGCAGCAGGAGGAGGAGGAGGGCGAACCCGAGTCGGGGCTGGCTCTGCAGGGAGCGGAGGTTTCGCTGCGGGTAATCCCCGGCCGGGCAGCGGCGGGCAGGGCTCCCGAGGCAGACCGGGGGACCAGCGGCGGAGCGCGGGCTCTCCGGGCAGTCCCGCTACCCGCCGGCCACGCCTCGCCGAGGGGCTTCAGGGCGGCCCGGCCCGGCCGCGATGGCGGCCCGGCCCCCCGGGGGTGGCGCGGCCACGGACGGGCCGGTGCCTCCCGGTGTCGGGCCGGGCTGGGCCGGCGGGGGGTCCTCGGAGCGGGAGGTGCCGGCACTGAGGCATTTGAGGGGGCGGGTTGGCCCTCGCGCTCTCTCGTTCAGGGGAATCCCGCTGGTTTCTACTTTTTTTTCTTTTTTTTTCGTGTGTGCGTGAGTTTGTGACTAAGGAACGCGTGCGGATTAGCCGGGAGAGGTGCCTGGTCCGCGCCGTGGCCGCGGTGGGAGCAGGCAAAACTCTGCCCGGGCGGGGGACACGCGGGACTGCGGCGTGACCGTGGGCTCGGCAGGGCACTGCGAGCCCCCCGTGCCCACAGCGTCCGGTGCATACCCACTCACACCCGGCAGCTTCTTGCCCGCTAATGCTAAGTGCTAGCACATACGCTTGTTGTCTGTAAAGCCTTCCTTATCTTGCTATCAAATAACTAAATCACCTTCATTTCAAGCCCCGCCAAAACTCGATTGGTACAGATGCTAAATTAATTTTGAGTTGCCACTTTGCTGCTTTTAAAAGTTCTGAGAAAATTGGGAGTGAGTGAGGTTGCACCGTATTGATTTTTGTGGCCTTATAAAGTTTTACGATGTTAAAATAGGAAAATTAAGTGATGCTTTAGCTTTGAAAGCTGTTATGTGCTAATATATTAATCTAGAGTTTAGTCATTGAAAAATTATTCTCATCACTTGCAGTGCCTGTCTTCTGGGAGCCACAAAATGAGCTGGGTATTATTCAGTTCATGGATTACTAACGTCAGTTCTTTGCTTCTGGTGACACAAAGTCCACATACAATTTGATAATGAACCATTCCCCCTTCTGTTATTAACCTTGTTTTCATGATTGTAATGCCCCTACATAAGTATTGTCGGACGACAATTGGCACAAAAATCTTTAGCTCTCATTTGTTTTCAAAATATCGGAGCTTTTAGAATTGACTACAGTAATTAAATTTAGCATTTTGTTTCTATGTTACTTTCATAGCATCTTCCTTTAACTAAAGGTTGTCTTAAAAGTTGGAGTCCTGTACTGGTGTCATGTTTAAACTCTGAGGGACTGTCATCCAGAGGGTAGCCCCTATGTATGAGATTAGATTGAATGCTTATAGCCCTTGCTGATTCTTTAACCTGTTGCTTAAAAAAAACAACCTCCTCCAATGGAATTTCCTGAGAACTATAAACCTCAGCATGCAGTGGGACTTTTGACTGTTGTGGTGCATGGCAGGGAATGGAAGAAAACCGAGGTGGCATCTAACACTGAAGTAGATGTCTTGCATCCATGCCCCCTGAGAATGTTCAGGAAGTGGAGAGCCGGAGCCTCCCATGAGCAGGGGCAGCCATTTCTATCTGCAGCAAGACAAAATGTCAAGACCAACTGAATAATAATCAGCAGATGAAATGTCAGTGTAGACACCCAATATGCATTTATCAGTAGAAAGAGATCGGGTACCAATGCCGCACAGTTCTGTTTCTCTGCTGCATGTGGAAGTTTTACAAAGGTCAAGGAGTCCAGAGGCATCAAGTATCTCTGAAAGCTGTCTTGCTTTGTTGGGTAAGTTGTTGCTGGATAACAGTCAGCAAAGACAAGAAGTGTTTTTAGAAACAGAAGAAGCAGTTACCCAGGCTTTCAGAGAGTAAACACTAAAAAGTGGCCTCAAAATCGGATCAATTTCTTCCTTGAGTAGCCCTAATATTGACATACATACTTTGAATTGTGCCCAGGAAATATATTTTCTCATACTAGGTTAAATACATCAACACTCCTTGCCTCCAAATCCTTTAAGTAACCATTTGTTTCTGTATTTACATTAATTTAGGGTTTGGTTGTATTCAAAGTTTGCTTGGCAATGTCATTGCACTGTGCTTACCTTTTCTATACATCATCAGACAATGTTCAAGTTGCCTGACAGCTTTCAGGTGATGAGATGTGGCTGGCTTGCAGTTTTCCTGACTGTAGCTTAGGGCTGATACTAATTTTGTCGTCGTCAAGCTATAACTCTTTGTTTCCAGCTTTTAAATAGGACAGAATTCATTTCACCTAACATGTCTGCAACTGGGGGTGTGTCACTGGCTTTCTATTGTAGTCAGTGGAAACTTAACCGGTACAATTAACAGTCTGGAGACCAAGCTGTCTTATGCTAAGGTAGATACTAAGCAGGTCAGGGGAATCAATTTTTGATTGCTTTGACTGACTAAAATGGGATTATAGCATCTAGCTTAGGTTCCAATAGGTGTATTCTACACATCAGCTTAGGTGAAGCCCACCTAAGTTGATGTGACTTGTATCTTTCTTACTCATGAAAGCGCACAACTGTGACTGTTAGAAAAGTTGTTGATTTTTATTCTTCATCTACAATAGCTGGGGCTAAAGAGATTTTTTTTTTCCCCCCTCTCTAGAAAGTTTCTTGAAGATGCGAAGGGCAATTGTTTAGTCCTGGGAAAACACTGGGGAATATATAGAGCGGAAAGTAGTAAGCAAATTGATGTGCCATCAAAGAGGATAATTCAGATAGATACATGGATAGTGCAAAGATGTTGTAATTTTGAAAATTTGTTGTTGTTTTGGAGTGAAGTTATGATGCTGAGTGCATTCAGCTTTTGACAATGAAGTAAAAAAACCACCCTGTTGTGTTCCAAACACTTTAACTAATTCCCGACTAGGTAATCTGCTCACATTGAGCTGAGATTTGAGTATTGTTCCCATTCATATAGGTTGTGTCATCATTAAAATCAGAGGCCAAATATTCTCCCAGAATTAAATGGGAGTGATATTGGAATTCCCAGAGCAAAACTTATTCTTTGAATGATTGATAAAATAATGTACTGCATGAATTACTTGTTACAGCTACATTTTACTAACTGAGAATCTGAGCCACAATTCATGTTCTTAGTTAAATAATCAAATTATTTGAACATTTAACCAGAAATTTCCAGGTGCTAGTATGATGAAGGGCACGTTGTAGCCTCGTGCTCTTCGCTTGTTTTGAGAATTCCATGCAGCAACCTTTAACTTTCTTATTAAATACTTATCAGTGTGGCATAAACTCATGAAATATAAAGAAATGTGTTTTGGGATTTTATTGTGCCATTGCATTAAGTGTTTCAAGGCCTTACTGTGCCTTGTGATCAGTACCAGGCCAAAGACCTTCTAAATTAGATATTGGATAAAGGCAATAAAGGTGAGATTTTTTGTTGTTGTTTTTGTTTTGATTTTGGTTTTGGGCAGGTTTGTTTGTTTGTTTTGGAGAGGTTGTTTTAATTTTTATTGTTTTGGTTTTTTGTTTGGTTTGTTTGGTGGTTTTTTAGGGTGATTGTATTTTCTGGGATCTGTTAGGCAAGAGGTATAAGTTTCACAGTCTCAAGGAGTGCAGGTGTCACATCCAGAGAGGTAACAGACCTGATAGGCAGTGTAAGCTTGTGTTCCTGGCACCTGACATCTACCAGTCATGACACATGTGAAGATATCTGGCAAATTACAGGGTAGGATATGTGCAGGAGCTATCTGGTTAAACACAAGTAATGTTTGCAGTGGGAAGGACAGTGCTATAAATAAACAAAAGACAACCTCAGTAGATCTGTTTTGAACTGAACCAGCGAGGTCTTTGTTCCAGTTTTCAAGACTAGAAAATTGTGGTATCCAGGAGACAAGATGCTGATAGAAGCCTAAAGACTGGATTCATTGTAGTTTTATATGAATAGGTGTCTGTGTTGCTAATCATGTAGGCTCCCTTTGTGAAGAAGGATCAATAGCATGAGGCAAGGTGCCTCTCTTGTTTTATTAACTCCTTATGGAGAAAATGGATATATTGACATCCAAGTGAGACGAAGGTCCACTCAGAAACAGTTGCGAGGGAAGGTTTAGAGAGAAGTTACACACTTAGGTGGTGTGGAACAGTAGCAAAAATATTGGATTAACATGTAATATTCTATGTGAAATTCAGGCTCCAATGTGCTTTCAACACAAACCTAAAAGGAAAATGTATTGCTTATTCCCATTTGACTGTGTTGTCTGTAATGCTCTGTGGCCTTGACTGTAAAGCCCTCTGCAGGGCAATTGGTTTGTGTCTGAAGCTTTGGTGTGATAAATGTACTTCATTGAATTGTCTTTGCAGAGATCAGATAGTCCACAGGAGATATACCGTGTTCTTCATTAGCCTTCCCCTTCCCTTTCCAAACTCAGTAGATACTGAAAATGATGGAGAATGCAGTGGTCTGCCTGCATGCCCACAGGGCATCTCTGGGTATCTCAAATATGTGGCCTGAGGTCTGCTGCATAGGGTGTGCATGTTTGATGGGTAGAAAAAAGTCACATAGGACTGGCTCGTAAGAATTCTCACCCAGTTTGTTCTTATAACCGACATCAGATTCCCCTCTCAGAGGAAAAAAAAAAAAAAGAAAAAAAACCAAAACAAGAAAACCCACCCACTCAGAAAAAAACCCAAACAAAAAAAACCCCAATCACATTGGCTTGTCTTGGAACTACAAAACTACTTTTTCCCTGCCCCAAATACCCAGAATTTAATCACTGTAAGTGTCACAGCCTGTTTGGCTCTCTCAAATTTACAGGTCAGTGTACTCTGTGATTTAAACTATTTCATGAACACATTAAGAACTGTAATAATCATGACAAACAGGGGCTCAGTCCCCTTTTGAGCAGGTCAGCCTATCATGTGAATTCATTTAGCCATCATTCAAGCCATAAGGTTTCATAACTTGTTACCCATAACTCTTAAATCATGCACTTACTAGCGAAAACAAGAGAACAAAACCTAGCTGGGAGTAAGAGACTGCTTATCCCTTCTCAGTCAAGGTGCCGGTGTCCCCTGTATCACACCAAGGAGCAGGAGAGCCTCAGCAGTCCAGTTGCTGTTGGACCTGCTTCAAAAGCTTTTTGGGGTAAGCTGATGTTTTGTACCTTCCAGCTTGGAGGAGGGTTTTTTTATACCTTCAGCTTGGAGGTCCAATACCATTTTCATAAGTTTGCAGTTTCCCCAGAATCTGCTATAGAAAAGATAGTAGGAGACAGAGATTTGCTGGTGATGATGGTGCATAATAGCTCTTGAGCTTTTTCAGGCCACCTGTCTGCCTACTTGGTGCTTTTGCTTTGAACTGCTGGCACTGCTGCCAGCATCCGTCGGGTCTTACCAAGCACCAGGTATAGCCAAAATTTGAGTAGAAGTTGAGTGAACTGTCATGCTGAGCACAATGGAAGTATTCTAGAGGGTTTTTATCTAGTGGCTGAAGGGTATATTCCCAGCCTAGCGGTTTGGATCAAGTTGTAAGTTGTGGTGCTTTTTAAGTAAGTTTTTTAATGATGAGGGGTATGATAAAATATCCAACTGGTTGGGCATTCAGACATGTTCCAGAGACAGTCCAATTTAAGTCATTATCAGCTTTCTCAGCTTCACTGAGATGTGATAAAACATTATTTATCATCCAAAATGAAACAATTGAAATAATTCTATTTAATAATTTTTAATAGTAGAAGTGGAAGCTAAACAATTTATCTGCAGGGGCTTGTTCTTAAAACTGCATAAGTGAGGAAACACGATGTTCAGTGTAACTCACTCAAGCTATAATTTTGAAGCTGTAAATCAAAAGAAAGAATTAGTGTGAATAATTCCTTCTGAAATACACTCAAATTATTGAACTAAGTACAACAGCTGTTGCATGTGTTTTTGTGAGGTATGTGGTGACTTTTCTTAATACAAGGTGATGTGCAACTGGTGTGATTTTCAGAGGGAAATGCAAGCATATGGCAAGCTCTCTAGCACTTTTTTTCTGATAGCCAAATAGCCCCGGCAGAATCATGTTTCCTCGGCCCTTTAACAGTTCTCCTTGTACTGGTCTCTGCAGACAAATAAGCAGTTGATGCTGTGAGTCAATGAATTTCAGCTGCATTCTGTCAACATCTAGGGAGGTAGTGAGGCCTGGGAAGCTGTCTGAAACTGCAGGTTTAGTACATGTTTTTTCTTAGAATGTTCTACTTGGTGTAGAACATCTGTGCAGGGGGATGGGCCTTTGCTTAGGGGTGTATCTGGAGATTCAAGGTATCAGAGTTCCCTGCTTGGCTCTGGCACAGGCTGAATATATGAAGCTGTTTGAGTTTCTGGATCTTAAGTACTCATTTTTGAAGAGAAGGAGATAAATCTTCGTGTCTTCAACTTAGCATATCTCCCACTGCAAACTCGGTCAGAAGCTCCTGTGTCTTCTTGTAATGTGAGACATAGCAGGCCCTACATTATAATGGAAAATTACATATTCTGTAGAAAATAGAGTATATGCAGACAGGTTTCAATATGATTTGTATGTCTCAGTTCTTATGAAGGTGCCTAATGATAGCTTTTTGCTTTTTTTTCTCTTAAAAAAATCACTAGTTACAGATTTTTGTATCCAGTAAAACCTTAAACAAATAGCCTCAATTCTAAGAACTATAGCTCAGACAGAGAAAATTTGAAATTCCCTCAAAGCAAGGGTTTGGTATTATAAATCCTCATCCCTTTACCATCCCTAATTTGGTTATTGTTTTGTGTATTCCAAAATATGGGCCAATTGCAAAGCATTTATATATAAAGTGATTAAAACCCCCAACAGAGCTATTGTATTTGAGCACTACTTTAAAGGCAAAAGAAAAAGAAAGTTAAAAAACCTGTTGTAACTCATTTGTGTTCTTTTTTTTGGGGGGAAGAAATGGTTTTCCTGAAAGTGGTGAAGTTCACAAGGCATGGATAAAGACTAGGCATGAGATGGAAAGGTAATGCCTTAGGAAGAGAGTGCCATCCTTGTCCTGATGGAGTTGAATCTGTGTGAATCCCAGCAGGGGGGCTGGACAGAAGAAAGAAGCAAATTTTTAATCTGTAATGGAAAACTGAGGATTTACTTATTACAGCTTCATGTCTCTGGATCTTAATTCTCTGTCTTTACTTTGACCTTAACCTGCGATAGTGTTGAGGGAGATCTCATTGTAGCAGATAAAATTGGGTCATTTTGTTCCAACAGTATTTGAAATCAAGGTGGTGTGCCAGTACTGGTTGCAGTACCAAGTACTTGACAGAGTGCTGCAGGTTCCTGGTATAAGTGAATTGTGATCAACCAGGGCATAGGTGTAACCTGGTAAGTGATGGATACAATTCCATCATTGTAAAAGGTGTTTCCTTTACAGTACATAAACTGGTTGTTAATGAATGTACATTGGTAAACACGTTTTCCATGACTTCGAATGCCTGACTGTCAGAAAACCATGGTATTGTGAAGAGATCTGCCACTTTGATCTATTCGGCCTTATATATATAATAATTCAAATGCTAAGAGTAATATTATAAACTGATTGTTTGCTGTAAGAATTTGAATGAACCTAATGCTACTATTTAAGATGTTTTGTTTTGTGTGAGTTTTTTTCCCATTCTTGCTTGATTCTTGGTAACAGAGCCAAATTCTTTGGGATTTTATGAACTTGATTTTTGTTCTCCTCCCCTTCCAAAATCCCAGAGTGACATTATGTTTTCATTGAAGTGCATGGAAAGCTTCTACTGGCTTCACTCAAACCTGAAATTTGTTCAAATTTTCATTTGATGTTCCATTCATTTGATATTATGTTGGCTGCACATACGCGTATTATTCATTATGTGCATGCACACTATATGCAAAAACATTTCTAGTGTTTGAGACGGGAATGTGTGTTTCTCTTTGCATTTATAGGAAACCAATTGCTATTAACCATTTGTTGAATAAACACAGAGATCTCTTTTTCTAGGAACCAACATTTGAGATGCTTCCGTTGACTGGGAAAACAATAATATTTGATAGCTTTCCTGATCCTTCAGATACCTGGGAAATAATTGAAACCATTGGCAAAGGAACATATGGAAAAGTTTTCAAGGTATTAAACAAGAAAAATGGCAGCAAAGCAGCAGTCAAAATTTTGGATCCTGTTCACGTAAGCTACTTAAATTACTTGGTTTGTGCTTATTTAATTGTGAGTTTTTGTATAGAGTTGTTTTTTCTCTTTATCTTTGTGGATCATTTGCATTAGAAGTGACAGTGAAGTAAACTGCTTCAGCCTGCTAAGTATCAGGCTAGCTGTCAATGCATTTTTCCTACCATAAGTGATCTTTGAAGTGGTTGCATGTGGTAGAATTCAGAAGTATGCCTTAACTGTGTTACTTTTACTTTTCATTCCTCCTTGTTTATATCTTACTTTCAGAAGCAGAGCTGATTATTTTCAGTACGGGGAGTCCTAGTTTATTCTATTCTTACTGTTGTTCCCTTTCCTTTTTTTTTTTTTCTTTTGACATACTAGCTGGTAAGAAAGTTATGTACTTCTAAGTGCTTAAGATGTACCTTCAGGCATCTGAGTAAATGCTTGTAGGTCAGTTACATGCTACGAGTGATACCTCAAAAATAAAATAACATGCTTTATTGCTCATTCTGTGTTTTCAGAATGTGCCAAAATATATAGATATCACAGAGGGATCTGTCTTTTCAAATGGAAAATGCAAAGGTAGCAGCTCCTACACACAAAGTTCTAGGTGACGGGGAGGTGGAATTCTTAATGTTGTAGAGTATGTTTTTGGTCTCAATAACTGACGTTTGTTGGGTGGAAGGTTAATGCTCAAAGAGTAAGGAAGAACAATAGTATGGTTTGTAAAGGCATACATACCCCATTGACTTCAGTAGTGCTGCATTGGCTTGGGGTTTTTCTCAAGAATGGTAACCCACAAAACATGGACAAGCAGCTGTTACTGTTTCAGTGGCCCATTTGAGTTCATATTTTGCGCTCCCAGTGCAGGGTTGTGAGGCTTCTGCTTCCACTGCATGACCTCTGGGCAGGAAGGGAAGAGCGTGTCATGCTGTGTGGAACCCTGCAGTTCTGAAGTTGTACAGCCACACAGGGCTCTGTCTACCTCTGCATAACAGAGTTGTCAAATTATGATCCCATGGCCTGAAAGTCCATGAAATGTGTTGGTGGAAACAGTGTGTTGCATTATTTTTGCTGTGTTTCTTGTTGGTCTGCTTTTTATTTCAGCATTCTTTTGAAGCAGCAAAAGGGTGCTCATCTCAATTCAATACCATGTGCCTCTTCCAGAGTAAACATAATTTGCAGCCAACCAATAAGGATCTTGATGAGTTCAAATGTATTGAAAGCTATTTTTGACTTAGTTACTTTCTGTAAATAAAGTTCATGTGCTTACAATGAATAGGCAGGCCTTCTTTGCTGCTGGTGTTTGTCTGAATGCCTAGTTAGGAGGAAATGGTTCCATTTTCATCTGCTTCCCAGGTGTTCAGGATTCTTGAGTGGCAGCTGGCTATGGCAGGAATTGCTGAAGGAATTGGGGAAAATGTCAATGCTGTGTACTCTTTAGAGGTTTTAGGAAAAGATTAAAGGATGATGATGGGAAGAAAGAATAGGTAGTGAGGCTAATACTAAAGGAAAGAGAGATTAAGTAGTAAAAAAGGGAAATAGAATATAAAGAAAATGAAAAAAATTAAAATGGATAAAGATGCAATAAGAAATTGAAGAAGGGCAAAGGTTGATGAAAACAGATTCTTCATTTTAATGAAAAAAATAGAAGTAATGCAGTTGATGTCACACTTCAAGACTTGACACTTTTAACTGAATGTATTACTATTTTTATTCTAAGAATACTATTCTTTTCCCCCTCCTATTTACAGGATGTCTGGAGTAGCTGCTGTGCCACTATTTTACTGTTAAAATGGCAATCCTATGTTAGAAAGAGGAGCAAAGCAATAAATGGGTTCTTTTTGTTTAAACTGAAAGTATTATTAACGGCTGCAGAGGGAGCCATTGCAATGAAGAAAAAGATACTTTATGTATTTTCTTCTTTACATTTTAAAATGTTTTCTTTGAAAATGTTTTCAGAATTGTGTCATTTGAGAGATGGACTGGAAACAAGGCAGAAGAAATATGGGTTTATAGGACTTGATTTAACTGCTATTTCAAAATTAAACTGGGAACCTGCATTATCATGGGTGACATAAGACTGAAGTTAGCATTTCACGCTTAATCCTTTAGAGCTCAGATTCTTTTTGTTGCATAACAGCTCAGCTTTTTGAAACTGAAACAGGAGAACGAATATGTTGAAATCAGAATATATGAAGATACAACTGAGAAGTTCTCAGTCTTGTCCTCAGGACTATAGATAAATACCATTGTACTCTAGAACTCTTAGCCAAATTGTCCCATATATAGGATGAAAATATTCATTCTACTATTTCTAATAGGGGTACTTTTATGCAGGTAAATATATTAAATTCAACGAAATATTTCAAGTTTTCTTCCTTCAGAAAATACAGTGGAAGATTTATTTTTTTTTGTAGACACAGAATGAATATTCATGTAGTTTCGCCTTGTAATTGTAAAAATGTCATAAAAACTGAGTACCCCTCAGGAGACAAAAACCTCTATTAAGTCACAGTAGGACAGTGGGCTAATTTTCTTCCAATTTCCCCAAGGCAGTCAGAACTATTGTGTGTTTTGTGTTTAGTTCCTTTGATTTTGACTGTATTTTTTTCTTTCTTTTTTTTTTTTGTATTTTTGCCAGGTGTGTTTTCTCTTTTCATCCCTACTTCCAGTCTTTCTCTTTCCATACTCTGCCATCTTCAGTACCTTGGTTTTTCTTCCTTCCTTCCTTGTATTTTTTTTTTTCTGTATTCTGTGCTGTGCTTATGGGGAAATTAACGTAAAGTGAGTACATCGTTTTTTTGAAAATGGAAAATTTCTGCTGTTTTTCACTTACTCTGATAATAAGATCACCAAAACCCTTCCCTTGTGAGAAGACTTATTCTTTTAGTTTCAATATGAAAGTTTAATGGCCTGGTTCCTGGAAATACTGATGACTGACAAAGTTCTTGGAGACCTGTCAAGCTGGTCTCAAAACAAAGGGTTTGTATGAGGAACTTGAGTTGGGTATTGGAGAGACCTGTATAAGCAAGTGAGCAAAGCCCTCTTGGGTCAGATGCGTTGAACAGAATGAAAGGAGCATCATTCCTTGGGAATACAAAGTGTCCCCTTTCTCTGCCACGGCCACTTCCATTTGCAGTGGTGAGACAGGTTATTGGAACTGAGTAGATGTTTTTAATTGATATAAAATCTGCTCATATGAATAGTGGAGTTCATAAGGTATCCTTCTTCTGGAACAGATTTTTCATTTCTTCTTGTGCAGTTGTAAATAGCACATTGTATTAAAAATGTTTTAAACCTGGAAACAAGTATGTTAACATTTTTTTGAGATCTAACCAATGAGAGAAAATGACTGCAGCTATTCTGCCTTACCTGTGGTCAGGAGGAATTGAGTATTTTCTCAACATGACTGAAATACAAAATAGTTGTGTCTCTCACTGAGCAATTCCAGTGTGTAGGTGGAAAGGGTTTACCTGAGTCATCCAATGCCTGCCGTTGCTGACATACATGTTTGATCTGAAGGGATTTGTACAGCTCCTGGTGCGTGTGTTGGTAAAACTTGTCCTCATCTGTCGCCTCCAAATGGATTTCCCTCATTGTCTGAGAAACCCAAAGTCTGAAAGGAAAGGTTGACAAAAGCCCACAACTCTTATAATTCAGTAGGAAAACCCAAGGAGTTCATGGATGTCACCAGCTTCTATGACAGTAGAAAATGAGGAAAAACTCCCAGATGATTCTAGAAAGTGGAGAGGTGAATGACTGTGACTGCAGTCATACTTGTTTGTGCACAGAGACATAGGGAGGTAATTCCAGCTGCACCATTTCTAGCTGGGGATAGCCTTAAGACTAAAATAGTAACGTGTAACTTCCCAAGACATTTGCATACCTACCTACTTATGGATGGCACTGGCTTTGCCTTGAAATCACTGAATGGTTGGAAGGGACCAATGGTGGGGTCGTCTGGTCCAACCTCTCTGCAAGTAAGGTCATCCTAGAGCACATGGCACCACCCTGTGTCCAGATGGTTCTTGAGTATCTCCAGTGTGGGAGACTCCACAACCCCTTGGGGCAACCTGTTCCAGTTTTTGCTCACTCACAGTTCTTCCTTGTGTTCATGTGGAACATCCTGTGCATCACTTTCTGCTCATTGCCTCTTGTCCTATTGCTGGGCACCCCTGAGAAGAGCCTGGTTCCATCCTTTCAGCACCCTCCCTTCGGATACTTATAGACATTGATGAGGTCCCCTCTCAGTCATCTCTTCTCAAGGCTGAACAGACCAAACTCCCTCACCATTTCCTTGCTCCAGTCCCTTAATCATCTTTGTCACCCTCTCCTGGACCTGCTTCAGGAGCTCTATGTCTCTCTTGTACTGAGGAGCCCAGAACTGGGCACAGCACTCTAGATGTGGACTCACCAGGGCTGAGCAGAGGGGCAGGATCACCTCCCTTGACCTGCTGGCAATGTCTTCCTAATGCACTCCAGTATTCCACTAGTCTTCTTGGTTAAAAGGGCACACGGCTGGCTCCTGGGCAGCTTGTTGTCCACCATGACCCTTGATCCTTCCCCATTCTCCTGAGGGCTGCTCTGCTGTGTTTGTTTGTTAGTTGAAATTGATAAAGACAAAATTAAAAGAAAATATGACTGTTTTGTGTTAAGTAAACAGAACTAAACTTTGTAGTCCTCTAAGTGGTGTGTTCATGTTCTGTTTGTTTTTAGCTTTGTATCATTTCAAACTACATTTGAATTGCCAGAAAATGCTATGTGTTGGGTTTTTTAAGTGGGTGTCATTATTTGTTTATTAACTGCTACATATTTCTCATTTATGACACTAGGATATTGATGAAGAAATTGAAGCTGAGTACAACATTTTGAAAGCTCTCTCCGATCATCCCAATGTAGTCAAGTTCTATGGCATGTACTATAAGAAAGATGTGAAAAATGGAGACCAGCTTTGGCTAGTTCTTGAGGTAAATAATACAGAAAAAAGAGGGGTTTATTCCAGTTGGCATTCCAGTGTTGAGTGTAAACTCAATGAATGAGATGCAAGTCATTTGTTCAATGTCTTTTTCTAGAGTGGTTAAATGTGAAGTGGTAAGTGCTGTTGTTTAGTCTTTTCACTGTACTGATTTAAAGGTCTGCTCTGAGTTCAGCATGCTTATTTTAATATTATACTGATAGTTCTATGCCTTCAGAATTAAGATACAGATACAGAGGATTTGCTACCTAAGATCTTTCTTTGGTGAAAGGCTTGCTGTGGGAATCTTCCCCTGATAACGTTTCTTTGTGTATTACTAACATATGACATAACAGTTAAAGAACACAGTATGGTGATTTTTTTCCTAATTGAAATTATAGAAATTATTTAACTGAATTCCCTTTTTTTGGTGCAAGCAAATGCACAAAAAGATAAGTCAATAAAAGCAGACTACTGCCCAAATGCTCTTGAAAGCAGCAGATTTTCTCAAATGAAGTTGCAGCAAGGTAAGGCCTATAATTTGTGTGTTTCAGTCCTAAGTTTTGATTAATCTATGAGCAAAGAGCTTGATCATTATAGTTTTCATGGATTCACAGCCTGTTCTGAAAAAATTTCCTCTTGTATCCAGAGGATAATGAGGAATATCATCTCTGACTGGAATAGCGAACTTTTCACAACAATCAAGGTTTTTGCTGTCATTTGGTCAGTGTTTGATAAAGTTGAGATTGAAGAATTGGTTGTATTTTATAGTTTGTTAGCTAAGTAAATACAAATCTCCAGCCAAATATCTCGGTGATGCAATGGTATCTAATCCTGGAAACAAGCTATCAATAATCTAAAAATGTCTAAAAAAATCTACTCCAAATTCTTCTGGGTTCCATTTGAAGATGTCAGCTTTTCGTGCGGCAAGCATCTTGGAAAATGCAGATTTTGTTGTATCTGCTGGGCATTTGAAACTCCCATCTGTGAAACTTCTGGCCTGTAAAAATGGGTGCCAAATGGCCAGGATGGAACAGACTGTGAGGAAACAGTCAAGTGTTTATATTTTAACTTACATTTCACATGGAATTATGATCTTAATGTGGAAAACACAAACCTACATGTGGAGTATGTTTTACATCTACTCTTCATGCCAAGCTGTACCTATGCAAGTGCTAGAAGGGAGTATGTGGAATACTCTTGAATGCTGTCACTGCACATGTAAATTCATGAGTGCAGTGGATTTAGGTTGGTATGTGTAGGTATGCATAAGTAGAAAAATATATTTCAATGATGACTTTGGTGAAGCTTTTGTTTTAATAATAGTATATGTGAAAGAAAATTTCTCTGTCAATGTGGCATCTTCTTTTCAGCTTGTGTACAGCTATACAGGACCATCGCAGTCTGCTTTTCACAGCAGTTATTAAGATGTCCTGCAGTTTATAAGAATGTGCATCTTTTCATCATTACCCTTTGTGTTCTGTGATGGGATCCGCGGGCAGGAGATTTTTGAGGAAGTGTCACATACTCCACTAGGAATGGGTTGTAATAGATGGTAAAACTTAGCATTTAGCGATGACTTTAGACCCACCACTGCAGTTTACCAGCAAAGTTATTCTCTTAAGTATTTGAATCCCTGTATTTAGATGTTATTAATTGGGTTTTTTTCCTAGAGTTAAAAATCCTTAGGTCTTTAAGATGTGTTCCATGCAATGTATCAACAGCAAACCAGCCTGGAAAGAAAGATTGTTGCCAGGTTTCTTTTCTCCTCATTCCATCTTCAGCATTGTTTATTTGAACTGTACTGTTCAATTCTTATGCCTTTCTTAAGATACGCAGTGTGGTGATTTTTGACATATCCCATCATTTTTGGTAGGTCTTTTGTATTGCGCTTGGCCATATTTGGATTTTGGAGAAAAGGGGCTAATGAGGTTTGAACTAGGCTAAAGTAAGTGGCTGAAGTACAGTTTGGAGACCAAAAGGGACCAAGTAGCTAAAAAGACTACCCTACTATATTGTTAAGGATTCCTGAGAGATTTTAGTCCTGAATATTCAAATTATCGTAAAATTGTCATATCTCATAAATTACCACATATTCTGAATACTGGCAGAGACCTTGAATGGGTTTGTGATGAGATCACTGCAGTCTTGGTGTGAAATATTCTCCCCCACCTTCCATCTGTATTCCCCAAAATGAATCTATTCTTACATTATTTGGTACCTGTTGAAATTGTGCTCTTAAATTCTAGGACAGGATAGTTGGACATTCCATTTTTAAGTAAAATTGGCAGTTTCATTTGCTTCTTGTTCCGAGGCATATGTCAAGAATGAGGCAGTGGATGTTCACAGTCCAGATTGAAGGTAGTGTCCTCTGACTAGAAATGATTGAAGCAGATGAATATCAAGAAGTAGTTACCTATAACTAGATGGAATTTAGAGCTGACCTATTTGTATGGGTCATCTGGCTGTTGTTACTATGTCTATGGAAGCTAAAACCAGTTGCTTTGGAAGGATGAAAATGATCTTTTACAGAATAATCCTGGGTAAACATGACATTTCTTCTGAATGTCCTCACTTAATTGCCTAGTAGCACATGCCTTCAAAGAAAATATTTTTTCCAATTTGAAGAGAAATTCCTCATTTTCTACTGAACATTTGAATTTAATTTTCTTGGCCATGTTTCTGTCTCTCTGGTAATGTGCTTTTAACTGATCTTGTTAAGCATTTTGAAGTTGCAGTTCCATGAGCGAGAAATATACTTCTGNNNNATATAAAATAAAGTATCAAGAGATAAGTAGCTAGTGTCATGCTTTGATTTAGCCTTTCAGTGTAACTCTAATCGGTTAAAAGCATGCATAATGATTACTTGGGAAAATAAACAACCTTTTTGCATAACACACTTCATGTTACACTCTAGAACAATATTTATAGGAGTGTAAAGTTTCCATGTTGTGCTCATCTTAACACATGTGGAAACCTAAATCTGATATTAGTACAGAATATGAATTTTAACTAATAATTAAAAACTAGAGTAAATACTAGTGTGAGGCCTTTTAGCATAATTAGCATTTTTTGGTAATAAAGGAATCAAACTTTCTCAGTTTAAAATTTTTAAGGAAACTACCTCTGGGAATGAAAATCAAACAGGAATACATTTGTACAGAATAACAGTGTTCTTGACTCTCAATTCAGAAATTCCCTTATCTCTGTAGGCTGCATTCAGATAGGCTGAACATCTTGTTCTTCTTTGCATGTTGTTCTAATCATGTTTATGAAGAATATTGCTGGAGGAAGGGTTCCTCCCAGGTGCATTAAGCTTTGTCATGTGTGTCCAGAGATGCAGGCAGAAGAAACTGGCTTATTGAGTCTATGTTTAAAAGAAATCCCATGAGTATTATGCTTGGGATGAATCAGCTTAGCAGTTTCATGTCAGCAGGCATCAGTATGATGACACAGCTAAGGCAGAGTGTGCTACAGTATATTTCTTACTGTTACGGATGTTAGTTGGAAATTAAATGATGGAAGATGGAGCAGAGAGGCAAATCATCTCTGGCCCTATAGGTGAGCATGTAGGTCAAGGGCAAGCGGGGAGAATGAATGGCTCAGCTCTTGCCTGAGCTCTGGTGTAAAGAACAACTTAGTCAAGAAAGAGTGAAGGCTGAAAATACCACAGCAAAGTAAGTGGTAGGTGTTACACAGCCTTTACTTGCTAGTTGTAAACCAAAGGCCAGAATCCTGTCAAATATTTCTCTAATTTCCTACAGAAGTCAGGTAGAACTTTAAGAAGCGTCTCAGTCCATTTTCAACAAACATAGTTATACATGTCATATTTGAAATGAATTTAGGTTTGTGAGTTGCACAAGCTAGTATATTTTACCATTCTCAATATATTTTTATAGGAAATAGAGGGAACACGCATTATTTTTATAGAATTTTTTTTTATTTAATGAGTTAAAAATTACCTTTGTAGGGGAAATTTAGTAAGGGGTGACTTTCCTCCAAAAATACAATTTTGTAATAGCTAAGCATTTTGTAGCACCCTCTCATTTCTGGAGAGGTAGAGGGAATTGCCAAGAAGTGTTATACAAATGCTTTCCCTCGACTCTGCTGAATGTCAAGAGGACTGACAAAATATTCATTCTAGGTGGTTTTGTTCCTGTAGTGTGTACACAGACATTTCAAGAATATTTGCAATGCCCTGCTGAGTTAGACCAATGGTTCACGTAGCACAGCATTCTGTCTCCTGTGGGATCACTAGAAGATGCTGTTTAGGAAGGATCTTTTGTCCAGTTTTTGCAGTCCATTTCCCTCATGCTTTCCAGCAACCATCACTGCTGTATTACAGATATCCCAGACTATTCCATTTAGTATCCATTTATGGACACACTAAACCTGATGACGATATTGCCATGCTATGCAGTCTCTTCTTAGAGCATGCAAGTTTAATTTTTGCATCAGTATTATATACTAATTTCTATTTATGTAATATTCCACATAATAGAATATACTGTTTTCAATATTCTGAAAACATTTCCAAATACAATTATTTTTCAGTGTGAAGAAATTTAGAATTCCAATCATTTGAGAAGGAGGAATATGTTACAGTTTCGAGTGGACTGCAGGCTCCATTTTCTGACTAGCTCTGTTGTTAAAAAGTACCTTCACAAATGTTTCAGTAGCTAGTGCAATCTGTGCAGGTGCTGGTTATGCACAGTCCAGACTAAGTCAACTGATTCATCTTGATCTAGTGTAATCTTCATCGGAGAAATCACGTGAAAACGTAGAGTGGCTTGTGCTTAGAACCTGTTTGTCTGAAGACAGACAGTTGCTGTGTTATGAGCACAGAGTAGCCCACCAGTGTAGTTTTTTTGGGTTTTTTTATAGAATCATAGAATTGATTGGTTTGGAAAAGACCTCCGAGATCATCAAGTGCAACCCTTGGTCCAGCTCCAGTCTGTTTACTAGATCATGGCACTCAGTGCCATGTCCAATCTCAGTTTAAAAACCTCCAGGGACGGTGAATCTACCCCCTCTCTGGGCAGGCCATTCCAATGCCTGATTATTCTCTCTGTAAAGAATTTCTTTCTAATATCCAATTTAAATGTCCCCTGGCAGAGCTTAAGCCCGTGCCCCCTTGTCCTATTGCTGACTGCCTGGGAGAAGAGACCAACCCCCACCTGGCTATAACCTCCCTTCAGGCAGTTATAGAGAGTGATGAGGTCACCTCTAAGCCTCCTCTTCTCCAGACTAAACAACCCCAGCTCCCTCAGCCTCTCCCCAGAGCACTTGTGCTCCTGTCCCTTCACCAGCCTTGTTGCTCTTCTCTGGACCTGCTCCAGCCCCTCAAGACCTTTCCTGACCTGAGGGGCCCAGAACTGAACACAACACTCCAGGTGTGGCCTCACCCTCCCTCTTTCTGTTTTTGTGGAGATCCTTTAGAAGAACTACCATTCTTGAATTTGCTTAGAGAGGGAGAGCCCAGCACAATGTGTAGAGTATCAATTACTCACTCCTTTCAATCCTAAAAGTGACTCTTCATAGCAGAGTTCTTTCATCGAAGGTTTAAGCCAGATAGAACAAATGGCTTTGGAAAAGAAGAGCAGAAGGGATAACAGAAGTCAGCTGCAATCTTAGGCAGCTACAAGCATTTGTCAGCATTGTAGTACAGGAGACTTATTGAGAAGGACTTGAAGGAGTATAGTGCTACAGTTTTCAGGGGTTTTTTGGCTGCTCCTTCGAAGCAGAAAGGAAAGTATGTTATGCCTACAGGTACCCAGAAGTGGATGCCAGCACTGTGAGCTGATCAGGGGTAGAAGTAGATCTCTTCCTGCATAATAAATGGTATTAGGATTGCGGTGGGTCTTGACAGTAAAAGCAACCAGCTTGTATTTGATGTGATTGAGCAGGGCAGCCAGCATGTGGGTTCAAGGGAATAGGGGCATGTTCAGAGATGGCTGATTAGTGATAAGTACTCACTAAGGCCAAGAGAAGAAGATGTTGCATTAAATCCTAGGTAAAATTAGGAATGCTGAACAATACTCATGCACTGCTGCATCTGGCCTGGAGTGAGTCTGCTGTGCTGTTGCACTGTTGTATTTGATATTTGGAGAGAGAAGTTTAGCAAATCAGATGCTTCCAGATGTTTGCATATCTAACTGTGGTCACAAAGAGAGCCTTAGAATTTATGAAATATGTATAAATTTTCCTCACAGATTCATAAATGAACAGTGACAGCATAATTTACATATGTGTCAGAGAAAAATTAGTATAATTAATCTTATGTGGCTTAGTAGTCTTGGATCCTTCACTAACCCACTGTATGTGGAAGAGTTTCTGGTTATGTTGCCTTTTCAGCATTGCATGTAATTTTAATATTTGGTGAAACACTCTGAAGTGTGTCCTTATTATTTAAACAGCAACAACAAAATCCTCTGCTTTGTTATATGATGTCCAGTCTAGTGAGTATATTTATCAAAAGACATACCAGTCTCAGCGCACCCAGTTGCCTTGGGGAAGGGAGGTTTTCTTCTACTTCAGAGCTGAGATTATAACAGTGCAATTCTAGATTGCTTTGTAGTTTCTACAGAAGAGGAGCAACCACTGTCCAAGGATCCAGGTTTTGGTATTTATTTTCCTTTTTTTAAAAAAAAAAGAAGGCTAAAATATTTCACTTCTGTTGTGTAGCTTGACTTGAATGAGGCTTCAGCTGTTTGAGAGCTGGGAGTTTGGGTGATGTAAAATATAAAGAGAGACAAGAAACTAGAAAGACAATTACAACCCCACTCACCCTGCAAAAAAAACCAAATGAAAAAAAACAAATCCAAACCTGCCAAAGCAGGCTAGGCACAATAAAGCAAAGCTCAGGGCCATACTCTCCCCATGCAGAGTCCTGATGGCTGGCAGTAAAGCATTTTTCTCTCCATTAGCTTGATCTCTTTCCTTTCTCAGCTAATGGTGTTGTCACTCTTCATGGTGCCTCTCTGTGCATGGAAGAGGGAGAGAGGAGTTGCTGTCAGTGTTGCAAGGCAGCTAATGCTTGTTCTTGATGAGCAAAGACATTCAGCTGAAAATACCTGCAGCCTCAGATTCTACAGCCTGCAAGGAAGGTGCAGAGCCTGGGGAGTTGCTGATCGTACAGACCATGCAGTATGTCTAAAATTTAGCGAACAAATTCATGTCATTGAAGCTGTTGGTGTTTCAGTTGTTGAATTCCTTTTGACTGAAGGTTTTGTCTTAAAAATAATAATACAGTTGTAATGAATCAAGACACGGAGTGTGAGTCTTGGTGGTGTCCTGTGCAGGGCCAGGAGTTGGACTCAGTGATCCTGGTTGGGTCCATTCCAACTCAGGATATTCTATGATTCTATAAGGAATGGGTAGAAGTATGAAAACTGGAGTTTTTCTGGTCACTGTGACAGTTTTAGCAATAGAGGTCAAATAGTGGTCAAATCTAAATTTTTTCTGTGAGGCCTCTCTAAGTAAAGAACATTGGCTGGAGTGAGTCCCACAGGAATCTGTGAGAGTGCCTTGAAGCAAGACCAAAGTCTCATTTTGGCATTCAAAAAGATGAATCTACCTGAGATGAACTAGAGACATTGCTGTATTGGTTACTTCTCTTTTATATGAAATAGAGGACCTTGTGGTATGTCCAGTTGAATAATTTATTTAGGATTTTCTTTTGGCATGTTTACAGCATGCTTTTGTTAGATACAACAGTTACTATATGCAGATGTGTTTCCATCTAAGGGAATAAAGGCAAGTTTTTGGAGTTTAAAATGGAAGTCATTCAATATAATGGAATATCTAATAAGAGTTAGAATAAATAGTGGGATATTTGCTATAAAAGAGTAATGTTTCAGGAAACCAGCATAGTGGAAAATAACTAGTCTATTTGGGTTTTATGTCAGGGGGTGGGGGTGGGTGGGTGGAACCTGTCATTTACCTAAATACTATTAGGTATTTCCAAATGACATATAGAAGAAAAATTAAACAATTGAAAATTGCTTTTTCATATTTCTTAACATAGGTCATTTTTCAGTAATGTGTTTGGTTATAATTGCTCCATTTAGACCAACACTGAATATTTTGATCCGTTATGTGTCTGAATCAGTCTTGATTTTTCCATTTCTAAAGTGTCCCTCTTTGCTTCTCAATTATAGCAATTTTTCATACTTGAATCATATCCTTTTTTCTCAAGACCAGAGATGTGTGGCTACAACTATCATTTGATGCTTCAAAGTTTTACTAAATACTCATAATTTCTCTGCATAAGGACTATTTCATATTACATTGTGGTTTGCAAAGTTTGCATTTCTTAAACAACTTGTGAGCATATGTTATGGCCCACCTTGCTGGACAATACTTACATACAAAAAGCCATTTCTGAGTAACGTCTAATGATTTTTGCCACCATGCAGTAAAGCAGAAGTCCAGAAAAAATATCTGAGTTTTACCATTCTGCTATGTAATTAAACACCATGTGAACCTTTCGCATTCTAATATTTAATGTCACTTTGCTTTCTGTACATTTTATTTTTTATCACATTTTTACTAAAAATATGAGATTATTTAAAACCAAAATAAAATAAAACACCAAACACCACAATTGCCTAAATTTGGGTTAGATCCCAGGTGACCAAACCTCCTTTAGCTTTTGTAGGGAATAGCATCCATCATCATAAGAATGCATGGGCTGAGACTTGTTGCTCTTTGCTTCAGATACTTGAGGTTTAAATGCTGAAATTCAAATGTGATAGATGATATAATTTTGCTGGGTTTGGGCACAGTTTATGTGTTGGATCTCCTTATAAAAGGGATTGACTGAAGGCACTCCAGTGGTAGGGAGTGGAGTCTCTTCCTCATTCTTTGCTGGGCAGAAAGGGCTGGAATCTTCAGACTATAAGAGAAGTACTATAGCAAGGAACAAGGAGCTGGGATGTGCAGAAAGAAGACAGCCAGGTGTCAGTGGTGATGAAAAGTTTCCTGGGCTCCAGAAAAAATGTCAGCATTTGTTGCAGTTCAGAAAGCTGCTGACTTTGCTGAAACCAAACCCTGGAAGGATAGAACTGCCTTCCACAGACATGGTGAGCAGAGAGAGATTGGTTTACAAAATCCTTTAATGTCAATTCTGTCTGATCTAGTCTCTTGGAGTTAATCCTTACAGTAGTTCATTAAAAGAAAAAAAAAACGGAAGAGGAAAAAAAGAGGCTTTTGACTTTAGCATCAATTTGGTTCTAATAAAATTTCTTTAAGTATGTCCTTCAGAATATTCTTGCTCATTAGGGTCCCATGACAGTTACAGAGTCCGTAGCTCCTTTTGTAGTCACCAGAGAAAGGCAGGCACGTCCTAGAGTGGTTAAGCTGACACATCCTGCACACTCCTGCGAGGAGAGGAACTCCCTCTTGGATGAATGTGTTTCAGCTTCACTCCTTTTGTAAAACCAGCCTTTAGACTAGCCTCATTGTTTGGATCTGTGCTTCTCCAGTTGTGCTTTCAGACTCAATAGGGAAGATTTCTATTGCAGTAATTTAAATTACAGTGAATTATACTAAATTACTGTCTTCATGTAGAAACACATATAAAATGAATTATGTGTAGTGTGGACATGGGAGTACTTGGAACTACTGTCCTAACCCTGAGTCATAGAGAAATAATGCTACAAAAGAGGAAGGTGCTTTGAAATGTTTCCTAATTGGTGATGAGTGAACAAAAGCAATATGGTCCTGAGCAGGCAAGAAAAGCTGTGAAGTGCTTGCTGTTACCACAGACTGCCCTATTTACTTATGAGATTCTGTGTGTTTTCTAGAGCCTCAGCTAAGTTTGCAACAGTCAGTAGAAATACTTCTGATGACATTATTGATCCCAAACTTAGGCCCTGGTTTTTCTCCCTGCCTGAGTGGTTTTGCACTCTAAATGTTATTTTTACCACTGCTTTCATAATAAAACTATGAACTGCACTAAGTTTTCTGTATCAAAATGTTCTGTCTTCGTAAGTTGCCTCTTGCATTTGCTGAGAAAGTCCTGGGCTCTTTACTGACCAGTGTCTTTCAGTTTTGTAGTTAGGTTACCTCTGATTTTGCAAAAGAATCCATCCATTTATTTGATTTTTATAATATTTCGGCTGTGCTATGGTGTCAACAGGCTGTGAAGCTATAGCTGAAACTCCTTTAGAATTTCTGTTTTAAATATATTTAGATCTCAGTTGCTTTACAGAGCACTATTTTGAAATCATAGTTTGATACCACTTCAGCTGTATAACTTTTTGAGGAGGAGATGTGGACAGGTAATACATTAATTTCTTCATTAGCAACTTCATGGGGATGTAAATCTATTATGACATGAAGAATGTGAATCATGGGATGATGATGATGTAATATAAAGTTTGCTTCAGGATGAACTAGCAGGGAAATTCAGTTGGGCTCTGCCCAGTAAGCCTTTTTTAACAGCACTGTCACTTACTTGCTTTTTTTTTCATTCTGCTAGACACAAAACAATATTACAGATGTTTTAGAACAGAAACCATCCTCCTTTGAGGAATTAGTTCTCTTTGCTCTTGTGTATGTAAAACATGGAGGCTTCATTCAGTATTCTGAGTTTGAAAGAAGAAATTTAGGAAAAGACAATAATGGCATTGTTTGGCTTTTCCATTTTGTCCGTGATGTGAGGTGGAGATATCTATTATCTGAGAAAAATAAGAGACTATGAGGGCTGGCATTGCATAAGATGAAACAGGCAAACTTTTCCTCTGGCTGTCTTGTCAGTGCATGTGTGTGGCAAAGAAAATGAGAAGTTAAAAGCCAAACTGAAATGAGAGAAGTCAGAAGCAACAAATAAACACCCGTGAGGCTGTGACTAACACAGCCCTGAAGGTGCTAGATGATATAAGGGCAAAATCATAAATACCATGTGGTTTGTGGTCACTGAAGTTGAACTCAGGGAAGATGTCTGTTTCAGTGATACATTTTGATCACACTAAATTGAAAGCAATTAACTTTACCTAAAAGCATAGAGCATTACTATGGTTTCTTTTGGTTATGGATTGTCTTGTCCAGTTGTTAAGAAAATACGAGACATGGTGCACATCGTTCTTCCATTTGAGGTGAAATGAAAACTGTGCTGCAAAGGCAGGAGCTGCATAATACACCACTTGGCCCATAGAAGAAATTAATTTAGTTCCCTGTAAGTCTTTACAAGGACCTTCAAGTATTTGTGGTAGGTGTTAGGTGCTGTCTGTGGAATGTGCTCTTTGGTGGTAAGCGTTGTGAAGGTATCTAACACTGTAGGCAGAGAGTAGGAGTTAGTATGGTCACAGCTGGTCCTGTAAGACAGACAGTACATGGAGGTCTTTCTTGGAGACACAAGGCAAAGAAAGTGACTCTGGAAATGGCTTTATCAGGTAGATTCCATTCTAATAGAGATCTCTTTTGGAAAGTTGAAGATGGAAGGAAATTTGAGTGAAAAGGGCCTCAAAATAGTTGCATTTACTTTCCCAAGAAAAGAAAGAGTGGTGCAGCAGCAGGATGAGGATAATGGGCTTAGGGGAGTATGCTTTACCTGACCTCGGGAACTGGTAGGTATGTGTACTTAGGAAAAATAATGTGAAAATGAAGGAATGTGCCAGGATAGCTGGCAGTTATTGAAAGTCATTAAAAACACAATAGCAATTTAGCTGATGCAGAGAGAAAAACAGGTGCAGTAAGAGACAAGTGAGAATGCATCAGGGTTTGCTTCTCTGAATATTTCAGAATGCCTTCAAATAGAAGAAATAAAAATGCTCAGCTGAGGCATTTAAGGATGAGGTCCGTGGGGCTGATGTGCAGAGTGGTAAAGATAAAGTTACTAGAGAAATGAGATACAAGAATATTTAGTATATATCTTTATAAAGTGAGGAAAATAATTACTTAGGGAAATACAGATAAATGTAGTTTTCTTTGATATCCACAGTAATTCCAGAAAAAAATTAATGGAAACCACTGTAGAAATACCCAGAACCCAGTAACATGATAAATGGTTGACTCGGACTGGGCCAGAACAAATGGTATTAATAAAATCTCTACTTTTAACAAGGTAACTGGTGTAACAAGGGGAAAGCAACAGGTATGTCTTTTGTAAGGATTTTATCTAGTCCCATGTGACGTTCTTGTGAGAGAAATGTGGAAATACAGAAATTTCACATAAACAATAAAGTAAATAACCTCTTCATAAAACTGGACTTAGTTCACATTTGGACTGGGAGAATCTCAAGTGGGCATGTGCTTTTGGCCTGTTCCTGTTTGGCAGTAACTTGAGTAATGGAAAAGTCCCCTTCAACATTTTTGTGGACACCTAGTTTAATTACAAGCACATTGGAGTATAGCATCAGATTCACAATTGTGAATACCAGAGGATTTGGGGTTTTTTTAATCACAGAAAGGTGATTCCTGCAAAGTACTGGTATCCATAGGAAGAAGAAATGGGACATACCTGACCAGGCTGTAGTTATGCAGAAGGGGATTCTCTGCAAAGTGGAGATTGTTCTGTTCAGCTTTTCCCAGCTAAGACAAGACTTCCAAAGGAATTCTGTATGCAGTTTGGGGCAAAACATGTCACAAACATCTGCAGCAAATTGCAGGCAGTCTAAATTGAGAAAACTATGACTAATTTCAAAAGGTTACAGGAAGTAACTTTGCACAGCTTAAAAAAAAAAGGGGGGCGGGGGGGAAGACATGACAGTAGTCTGACAGAGATGATGTTAAAGAGAAAATTATGGTAATTTATTAGTAGATGCTACTGGAGGGAAGGGCAAAAGTAAAACAGTTTTGTTGTAAGCCAAAAGGTTCAGGTTGGATAGTAGGAAAAATGTCTATCAGGCTAGTGAAACACAGAAACAGGCTACTTAGGAAGATTGGAATCTCCCTCTGTGGGAGATTTTTAGGAGCAAGTTAGACATGTATCTGACATATCTGAAAGTACACGGTCTCTATACAGTACCTATCCAGTGGACTAAGTAATTTCTTGAGTTCCCTTTTACTACTCTGTTTACATAGTAGTATTATGACAAAAAAGCAACAAATAAGAATCTTCTGTTCTTTCAGCAGTCAATACTGAAAGGAGGGTACAGTCAGCTCAGAGTCTGACAGTGCTGCTGCACTGCATGCTTTGGGGAACAGGTCAGATTATCAATCTATTCTAAGAACAGGGGGAAAAAAAATAGAGATTAGTGCCTGAGATGCTTCTAGCATTCCTATGTATGATAATGTTAAAACAGTTGGACTTTTCATAACTGTAATTCATGCATGCTGCAAGTTGTGCATATGCAATGTGCTACCCCGCCATTTATGTGTGTGCAGCCTGTAAAGACAGGGAAGGAAATAACTGTAGTTGTGCCACTGTTTGCATCCCAGCTACTAAAATAAGATGAAAGCACCTTGACAACTGCTGTATGCAAGCAAACATTACCTGACAGCTTAGTACAGATGTGTAAGTCTGGAGCAGTTGGATGATTAAAGGCTGTAATGGCCCTAACAGAAGTGCAATTTAGAGTTTTCTTAAAAGGGAAGCTGGTACTGAATCCTTATTCAATGAGCATCGAATTCAGGAAGAGCTGAAGAGGAAAAAATGTATTAGCTGGGTCAGATGAAGGGTCACTAAGACCTAAAAAGAACACCTGCATAACTGTGATGTGATGGCAATTTTAATGACATTTCACATGTTAGGATCATGTTATTTTATAAATGTTTATTTTTTTTACTAAAGACAGCTCAGCATACTAATAGCTCAATTACAGTAGCACAGGGTTGTGGCAGATGGGTGGGTGGAGGACTGCATGTCATCCCAACGTGAGTCTTTGCCTTTTTGAGTGCCAGAAAATCATAAGGGAGGAGCCCTTTGCCACCACTGTAGAACAGTCATAAGCACCACTTTTGATACAGCTATATACAGCCATCAGATCTACAGCTCTTTAAGACAGATTTTTACTTGGATCAAGCCTTCTATAACATTATTCTTTCCACTGGTCTAGGTATGCAAGATTTCCTTAGTTCTTTCCCTCTCTTTCAGCTACTTCAATATCCAAACTAGGAACTGTATATTTTAGAATTCAGATAGCCTGAATCATACAAAACTACAGCATAGAAGGGACCTTTGGAAGTTATTTGGTCCAGCCCCTGCTCAAAGATGATTAATTGCGATGTTACAGGTATGCCTTTTCAATTCAAGTTGGAGTATCCTCAAGGACATACAGAACACAGACTTACTGTGTGATCTGTTCTGGTGCTTAACTCAGTGGGTATTTTTTCCTTTATGTCCAAAAGGAATCTACTGTCTTGCAGTTGGGAATTGTTTCCTCTCATTCTTGCTGTGTGCCACTGGGAAGATCTGACTCTGTCTTCTCCACAACCATTTAGGTAGCCTCAAGGGTTCAGTTTACCTTTCTTCTAGTTACTTGTTTTTGCAGGTAGTATTTGCATCCTTTTCGTGCAGGCACTGAAAATACTGCTGGTAAAGAAGATACTGTAAATCACAAGGGAGCAATAGAAGTGGCTAACGTTAAATTGTTGAAAATTGCTCATGTACAAAGTCACCAAGGTGACAATTCTAAATAGTTTCCTTGTGGGAAGATCATTAACGTCTTCCCTTCCTGTGTCTCATAGGCTGGGCATGATAGAAGTCTGTCCCTTTAAACTGAGTATATTCAAAGTTTAAAAGAGGGTTTCTGTCTGATACAAGCCACAAGAAATGCATCTGTGTATACAACAGAGAAGATGTGTGAATGTGTGGGATTTTTTAGCGTGGGAGAAATAGAATTATTACTTTCTCCTCCCAGAAGAGCCCATGTTTCATGACAGGTGAAAGGTCGTTTGATTTGGTGAGTTACTTTGATCTTTAGAGTAGGAGGCAGCCCTGTGGCAGAGCTCAAGTAGACGCGTAGCTTCTGCTGTATGTCTGTGTCCTGAGTTCTCTGTGCATTTGTTGTTCTCTGCTTATAGTGCCCTTCATCAAGATATTCTGAGGAGATTTTACCAAATGATGTAGTGACACAGATGATTAACTATTCGTCATGTGATTGCACAGTGCTTGCAACAAAATAATAGCTACCAGCACCTCCCTTCTCTAGATGCTTCACTGAAAACTAGGAGGATATTTTTTAAAATTTCTCTCTGTTGCTTTCATTCCTTCATGTCATCCAAGCATTACAGTTAGCTTAACTCAAACACAGTAACTTTGGTAAGAGGCTACACAGATTTTTTTTTAATGTAGACAGTATGCTAATAAGAAGCAGCAGAGATCTTAATTATAAGCTGCAATATTTAGCAACACCATGGAAACTTTGTCTGGCAGTACTGCTAAATAATGTTTATCCCATAATCTCTCATTAAAGAATTGTATAAGTTAAGGTAATGTGATTTTTTTTTTTAGTGACTCAGGGTTTTTTTTTTTACTCCTATAAGTTTCTAGTCATGGACTAGATCCTGTTCAGCATCGCCAAGAATAATTTATCTCCCCCTCTAGTCAGGTTCCCGACCAAGTGTAGTCCAGCACTTTATTGGGCAGGAGTATTGTATCTTTCTGTAGCTTCTTTTGAGAGGGAAGAGAAAAGCCTCATTTGTTATGAGAGGGACTTTTTGAGGTGTTTGTGATATGTTTGCATTGAATACACATGCAGTCTGATACTTTGAGTCAGGAGAAAGAATCAACATTTCAACTTCAATTATGTGCATGCTTATAGGGACATGTGGCAGCTTCACCTTCAAAAAATAGACAGTAGAAATAGAAAAGTGGACCGGATACAACATTTTACCCATGAGGGTAAAAATAGAACAAGGTCAATACTAACCTGTGTCATCCTTGTCGTCATCATTCCCCCCTCCCACCCACACAGCGTAGAGTACACACATACAGTGTCTGCCGTAATCTCCTTTTCTAATTGTAGTTGTATTCCAGTAATCCCTTTTCCTCCTTATGGCTGCTGGCATTCTAGTACCTAGCCTTTTTTTCTCTCTTCCTCCTATACTGATGGTCTCAGAAAAATACTAATTATCTGATATAAGTAAAAGTACAACTCTTTGATGCAGAAGTAGCAAAAGAAAAGTTGCCATGAGTATATCCAAGAAGCTTTGTCTATGATATCCTCAGCTGAACTCCACCTAAGCAGCTGCCCTGCCTTGGGAATCAGAGGAGGATTTCTGTGGTGGTATGGCTGATTTCCGAGTTCTTTATTACAAGACCTGTTTAGTTGACCTTTTATATACCAGAGTCAGATTTGGTTTGCTATAAAATAATTACAGTTTTAGTATCTTGCATTACCTGGTATTTTAGATAAGTGTTATTTTATAGTGCAGATATCTCTCGTAATAAGGATTTGTATCTTATGAGAGTAGTAGAAAAATCAGGTAAAGCAACACATTTAGGAAAGTAAAAAATTAACATTGCTGACCCAGACAAATAAAATCAATATTGCCTTTACTACCTAAACATTAAAGAAGGGGATTTTTGAGGTATAATTTCTCCCTTTGCCTGCCTGCAAAAAGAATATATTCCTTTCTGTGTTTGGTTTTCTTTACCCTGAACAGAAAGGCTAACAGGTATCCAGCTCTATAAAGAAAAAAGAGAACCTATCTGTAAGAAGCAGCATTTTAACACTAGATAATGAAGAAAAATAGTTTGAAGAATATCATATGTGTAATTTATTTCACAGTTGGTTTGTTACTTGTCAGACAGTTTCAGTGTCCTGAATTAAAGTGCATTAAATTAACCAGAATTGTCGTATAATCCATTTGGTTTGATTAAATATGTCAGTGATGTGGCAAAGTTAAAACACTAGAAACCCTGAAAAGCTAATGTCATTGTAAAAAAATAACCAACTTGAAAAAGTCAAGGGAGAAGGCAGACCAGCATGGCTAATGACAGTAAATGAAATCCTGCTTGGGAATCTGATCCTTATCCAGCAAAGCACTTCATCTCATCATTTAAGCCTATGAGTTCTTCCCTCTCTAAGCTTACATATTGTCCCACTTAGGTAAGGATGAGGTTAAGTGAGTTCCAAGATTGTTGCCATAGAGCTCAGCATCTGTCAGACCAGAGCCCTCACTGACCTGGTGAGGGGACCCGTCTTGCAACGAGAGTTATGTATTGAATCATATTTGTGTAGGAATTCATGGGTGCAAGTTCATTGGAACCTAGGGGTTACAAAAGTAATCAGAGAATTATTGTTATGTTTGGGTACAAAGGGATATAAAATGCTGTATACTGTAAGGTGCAAGTCATTTTGTAATTGCAGCACAGAAAAAATGTAGAGGTATAGAACAACTGATTAAAATGTATAAAGGATTCTGATGTCTGGAATTCTGCAGTTGAAAGGTTTTATTGATAAATTATGCCCTTGATTTAAATATACTTCAAAAGTAGTGAAAAGGAATTCACTGTTTTGTGCTGTATTTTTAAGATCTTACATGGGTATTTAGTTTCATGTGAAAATCTACTGGATGATACAGTATAAAACTTGCAATTTGTTTTCCTGTTTTATCAGAAACAGCTATACCTTTACAGAGGGAATGTCTCTTTAATCAATAAGTATTGTTAGGTGCATTGTGGAGAGTTTAAGGGCTTAAGTAGCAATTTCATCTTTGCAGGTATGTAACTGCTGCGGAGGTAGTCAGTAAATTTTCATTGTTGCTTCTTCCTGTGGAAAAATTGTAAGTGATGAAAATGAACATATGAAGTACTGCAGGTCTAAACTGATCAGCTGGCAATGTGTGCTCACTATCCTTTTTAGAGAGCAAGGCCAGACCTGTTCTTCATGTACAGGACAGGGGTTTGCAGGAGTCTAGCTGGACCTTAGGAGAGAGAAGTTTGTGGCTCTACATCTGGAACAGGAAGCTGACAGGGTTTAGGCTACAAGGGCTATAATTAGTCTTACACCAATGGCTCACCTTGTTTCAGTAGATGAGACCTTTCTTTCCACACTGCCTCATCATCTTCCATGATGCCCATCCCTTGCATGTCCTATCTTTCTACAATAGGAATTAAGTGCCTCTTGGCAAAAAGGGTAGCGTTCCCCTTGGAAGATACCTTGTTGGGGACATTTCTCTGCTGCCTGTCTTCTGGTGCCTTAAATCCATTCTATGTTGTGCGTGGCTTTCGTACCTGAGAATTGATGCTGTAATAATCTGCATTGCTGGTGAGTTGCACATGATGATTATTAGAAGCAATTAGTGTGCCCCACAAAACATGCCTTCACAGCAAATGTATTGCACTGTAAGTTATTTCTGTTTCGGTGAAAAGCAATCATGTATATAGGAAAACAAAGAGATAGACTGCTGTACTTGTGTTTGGGCAAGAAGAATTAAATGTAGTGAAAGAGAACTGGCAAAAGTTGCTGTATATGTTATGTATAGATGGTAGACATAAGGACAAATTTGTGGTTTGCCAGTTTACTAAAAGCTCATTTGGGTACAGATACAAAAACTACTGAAAATGAAAAACAGGTGGCTACTCAATGCTCTCTAATTCCTTTTTATATTCCCCTCATGTTTTGTAGCTGTGCAACGGTGGATCTGTGACTGATCTTGTGAAAGGATTTCTAAAGAGAGGCGAAAGGATGAATGAACTTATAATTGCTTACATTTTACGTGAAGCTCTGATGGTAAGGTAAACTTTCAGTGAAAGGGCAGTCAATATGCAACTCATATTTTCTACTTATATGAATGAAGATCATATCCCCACTAATACACCTCAGTATCTTGTCTTATAGCAATGTTTAATGAAATTAAGTTAATGTGTACCTTCCTACCTTTTTAAGGAAGGAAGGTAAAGTTAATATCTTTGTTTCATTATAAGAGAATGAAAATTGATTTCTGACCATTGATTAATTTTCTTAGTAAATACATTTCAGCATCAGAATTGCTTTTGAGAAATATAATCAAAATATTGATCAACTTCTTATGTCTGGATTCAAAGTATTTCAATAGTAAAATATCCACATATCTAGTGAATTCAAAAACCACTGCAAGAATTTTTTTTTGCCCATCAGAATCAAGTGTCTTTATCATTTTCTTGTAACTGAAATTTTAGTTTCTCAATGGAATTTAGACATTAGCAGTTTTCAGTCATTTTATGCTCTAAAGGTACAATATGTAGGTTTATAATGCTATTTTTCTGCATTCATCTTAAAATTTTTATTTGCTGGGAAGTGGGGCAATTAAAAACTATCTATTCCTTGTAGTGTGCCAAATGGTTTTCCAGTAAGAATTACATCTTTATGGTTTTGGATTTAAATTTTTTTTTTCATACTTTTCTGCTACTTTATTGTTTCTGCAAATGTATTACAGAGGACAGAACTGTTATTAAAAATTTCATGTTTACATCTCGCCTTCCAGGGTCTTCAGCATTTGCATGAAAACAAAACTATCCACCGTGATATTAAGGGAAATAATATCCTTTTGACTACTGAAGGAGGAGTCAAGCTTGTAGATTTTGGTATGTTGTGTTTACTCATATATACAGAAACAATGTTTTACATCTGAACTATGGAAAATAAAATAGAGTAAACAAACCAGAAAAGATTAACTATATTACTTTTTTGTTAAGGTTTTGAGTTCTTCATTAAAAATCACTTTGATTATCAAAGTTCCTTTTTTTGACTTCAAAGTTATTTTGGTAATGCTGCTCAATAGTATGGCTAACAAATAGAGATTCTAATATGGTGGTGGTAAGTGCCAAATGCTTTGGAGCGCACTATAAGTGAAGTGGCATAGTGAGTTAATAGGATTCAAAATAAGGTTAAGGTTTAGTTCTTCCAGGATCATGCACTGGGGTTCAGTGAAATTAGTAGCTGATAGGAAAAAGCTTCATGTTGTATATTAGAACGCTTAGAACTTAACTAGGTACATGTACTCAGACACATATACTTCATTAGTTGGTTTTAAAACACAACAAGAGATACTTGAAGGCAGTAGAGGGGGAAATATTATATAGGTAATCCCAATTTCCAAAGTCTGGGAAGACTGACAGATTTTGGCAAATCTAAGTATAAGAATTGGCATTAAAAGGGTCTGTTGAAGTCTGTTACATCTAAACTGAGTCTTGAATGCTGTCGTCTGGTGTCACCAGCAAAAGGGAAAAGGAGGGACACAGGTAAGTGACTGGAACCTGTTATTTACCAGCCATACCACAGTGATTTTCCTTAAAAGTGTATTGACTGTTGTTTTATATGAGGGGTGTAAAAATTTGCAATGCTTGTTGTTCTGAACTGTTATCTTCTGATAGAGCACTGTCTTCTTATGTTTAATTTATTGGTCACTGCTGTCGCTACTTTACAGCACAGCAGACAACTGTAAATATCATATTCCATTCAGCAGATGGAAAATCTTTATTTTTCCTTTACCCTCCTGTTTTTTAATGAGATTGATTCAATTGATACATAACAATTGTTTAATCATTTTAACTACCTTTAGTGTAGTATCTTCCTGCCAGTAGATTGTATTTCTGCAATTCTCCTTACTTTACACACAGAAACCCCACAACTGTTAAGATTAGTAATTCTTCTGAAATGTCATGTATTTCTGTTATACTTCTGAGATAAAATCTTCCATTGGAAAGTCTTTATATTTCCTAAATAATCTGCCATACACTTGCTAGTATTTTCTGACACTCTGGAAGTTTAATGTGAAGCAAAAATCAATGTTTTTGCCCATAGGCTTTTAATGTGCTGTGGATAGTAATTTTTTAAGGTGTTAAAGGCAATTAGAGCCACATAGGATCAATGCTTCTGAAAATTAATTCACTTATGCAGATGTCAAAACATACAAGCTGTAGGGATGAGGACCTGAATTCTTTATTTCCCAGTTACTGCAATCTACTGATAAGGCTGTAATTGAAAAAGAATCTTAAATTCTTCTGGGAAAATTGCACTGCCAAAACACAGATTAGACTGTGCACAAGAAACAAATATATATACACACGCATTTATGTGAGTTCAAAAGAGGCCTGTAATACCTGCAGCAGTCCCTCCTCTCAAAGGAGTATATGAATGGCACCTTAACTTAGGAATACATTGACATTTTCCCTGGCTTTTTTTCCTCCCTTTCTTTCTAAAACAAACAAACTACAAAACCAAAATCAAACAAACAGATAAACAAACAAAAAACAAAACAAAAACACACACCAAACCAAACAAACAAAAAACCAGAAACCAAAACAAAAAAAAAAGCCACCAAACCACTCTGCAGCCAATAATTAGTAGTTTCAAGTAGAGAAAATTTATGCAGTCTTCACAAAATTACCAGGGAAGGCATACCAGTCACCATTCAGGCTGCTGTTTAAAGTATTCAACTGGGATTTGGGAGATTTGTGTCCCCTACTTAAGAGGATTTAAACCGCCATTAATCAGATTCTGGGATCATTTTTTAGCCAGGAATGTGAGTTGATCAAAATCTCTCATGTTGGCACTGCTACAGACTGTTGTACATAAACACTTATTGGATCAGGGGCTGAAACTCATAGCCATCTTTTATTATACAAGCCTGTGAATCGCTTTCAGAATAAGACAGACACGCAGGCACAGTCTCCTTTTTACCCAGTAAATACTCAGAGGAAGAAAAATTTTTGGTTTAGAGTGAGCCAATTATTGCAGGGGGCCAAACAAGCAAAATAAACCCAGATAATCACATCACCATTCTAGCATGCACACAGCTTTTGTGTTGTGGAGAGGAGTGCAGAGGAGAGCCAAGGACTCCTTCAACCACCAAACACACATGACCAAGGAAGTGAGCCCTTGCCAAGATAATTTTGAATGTGCCATTCTCCTGCATGCTGGTTGCTGCAGACATGTTCCTGAAGAAGCCTTTGCTGTCCTTCCCTGATTCCATTTATGGTGGTTTTCTTCTAAACAAGTGTATAAAATCTGATCTGAAAGATGGGCCTATGAAGTGCCTTATAGAACACAAAGCCAGAAAAGGACCTATTCTCAGTCTGTGTGTGTTGTGCAATCATTTAACTTAAACTTGTGCCTTTTTTTTTTTTTTAAGTACGTTTAGGAACTTTTTAAGAGTCATAATTGAAAAAAACCAGTTAACTTTCAGTGAATTAAATAACTTTTGAAAATAGCTTTTCTTTTCTTCAGTGTTTTTGTACTCTTTGAACTTGGTGTATAATGTACTGCCACTGTGAGTCCTTCCTTGCACAGCAGTACCGACTTTTCAGAAGCTTCATTTTGTGACACAGTGTGTACACACTGCCTTATTTATGTGTGCTGGGTCCATATTTTCTGAACACTGCACAGACTGTAATTGTAATGGATGACCTTCACAACACCCTTATGGAGAAGTAAATTACCTTGATTCCCAGTTAACAGCTGGGAATCTGAAACTCTGAGCTGCTTGAGGTGACACATAAGGTGTGTGGAAAAGCTGTCCCATAATCCAGGCTAACAGTTTGAACTGTTGATTTTCTGGAAGTACTGATAGTTAAATAGATGAGAAAGACTTTGAAAGAATACCCATGGCCGTACCTCGCCCAGATTGCTTTGAGGAGTGAAATTTTTGCTTTCTCTTAAAATTCTGCTGTGATATTGCTTAATCACCCCAGTAATAGTTTCTCATATCTAAGAAACACCCAATCCTAGTATAGATTAATGATGAAATCAAGTCCAATACCTAAAGGGGCCTATGAGGAAGTTGGAGAGAGACTATTTACAAAAGCATATAGTGACAAGATAAGAGGGAGTGGCTTTAAACTGAAAAAGAGTAAGTTTAGATTAGATACTAGAAAAAAATTTTTTTACAGTGGACGTGGTGAGGCACTGGAACAGTTTGCCTAGAGAAGCTGTGGATGCCCCATCCCTGGAAGTGTTCAAGGCCAGGTTGGATGGAGCCTGAGCAACCTGGTCTAGCAAAAGGTGTCCCTGCCCATGGCAGAGGGTTTGGAACTAGGTATTTTTAAGGTTCCTTTCAAATCAGGCCATTCTGTAATTCTATAACATCTCCTCAGCAATGCTTCTGAAGCTCAATTGCTTATCAAGGAGCTGCCAGATAAAGTTTTAGTTTAAACTGTCCAAGCCACAAGAATTTTGAAATACTGTTATGAGGGATGCGTCCTCTCTCCTCACATTTATCCAGCAGAGATAAACACAATAATTTTTATTTTCTACAGGTAATAACTAGCAGCCAAGGGCATCTACTGTAAGTGCATCCCCTGATTGCAGATTCAGTCCCTAAATTCATTAAACTTCTAAACGCATTAATAGTTCATATTTTCTTTGTAAGAGAAGGCTGACTGTACCTGAATATTTGTGGGAATTAGCTGTTAAGCTGTTCTGGTAGAAAACCTTTGGGGTAGGATGTTACACCTGTGACTTGCAGCAATTATGCTCCAAGCAAGGAGCATCCTCTAACACTGTGTAGTTGCATTACGTTAAAGTATAGCTGCTATGTTTTCAGTATAAGATAGGGATTTGATAGAAAAATACACATTTAAATAAAATTCCCTGCAACACTTTAAAGAGTGACTACTATATAATGTATTGTATACAAAGAACTGGAGGCAAGCAGGGTTTGAATTAAATTCCTTTTTAATAAATACTGTTAATTATATTCACAGTTCCTTATTAATGTTCTGGGAAGGAAACCTTTTACATCCATTTTGCAGAACTTTGGTTGTGTGCATTGGATTGATGTTAAAGAGACAGATTTCAAATGAAATGTTAACCTCTAAAGGTGCAGAAAAGCACCTCACAAAATTTTCAAAAACTTAGCATGTAAATCCAAATTAATTTAGTCCTTGACACCTTCCAAAAGTCATGTGACAAACTTATCTGCAACCTTTGCTACCTAATTATCTGTCTGTGTCTGATCTTTTTTTCATCAGTTAAAAAGCTGGCCTGAAGTCACTTGAACACATAGCATACCTCATCTGTAATAAACATCCATGTATTCATCTGCATCTTACAACGTGAAACCCATTTCATAGGAAGCTGAGAGTATAACATCTGCTTATGCTGGCAAATACTTCCTTCTTTGAATAGTCCCTCTCAATTCAGTTTATTTTCTTAAAATCAGGATGCTGCACGGTGCCTTTTGTGTGTTAATGTTAGTCTAAGACACAGTTCTATAATGTGCTGTTCTAAAATGGGAGAAAAGAAATTTAGCTCTATTATTTCTGTTATTATTTTAACTTTGGTCTGAAAAAGCCCAATTGATATTTCATTTTGAAAGATTTGAAGTTATTTCTGAAATTCCCTGACATTTCAGTTACTCTGGGAACTTGAAAGCCAGAGCTTTTCATGGCTATATGTTGTAGAATGAAGAGGATCCTAGAAGACACAACTCTCTATCAGTGAACTAGACAAAGTTGCTGATGTGTCAGGAGTCATGGAAGAAAGAACCGTTTAGCCACTAAAAGTTTTGAAATCCTACAGTCACATAGCAAGTGATTCTTTCAGTTAAATGAGGAGACTGTAACACTGATGGCAAATTTCTCTTCAGCTATGTTTTTGAGGGTTAACTTTGTAGGGTGATAATCTTGACCAACAGCACAGGTAGCTGATAGTCCTCTGTCAGAGACTAGAAGTATCTCAGGATGAGCAGCTATTGCATTGAAAACGTCTAGAAAAAAATATATCAGTATAAATTAAACTCCACCACTTAGGAAATGCGAAGTTTTCCAGCAGCACTCTTTCTTGCTGAAGGCCATGCCCTTCTATGCTTTCATACCACATGTAATTAGACTTTTGATGTTATTACCATGAAAAGTCATTGGGGAAAAAAGGAAGGCAGACAGCTAGATGGATATTATAAATATTCAAGTTCCTGTAAGAAAAATAAAATGTGGGAGGACCCATTAAATCTTTAGAATTCAAGCCTATTTCTAACTAAAGGAGATCCCACGATTCCCCATAGTTTGCACAGTACTGTGAGTGTGGGAAAGGGGATATTGAAAAGAATTGGCACTGTCCATTTTCAGTTTTTTCTCAAGCATTTTGCTAATGGCACCTGAAACTCTCCATCATTAGAGACTCTGGATAAGCAACACATATAAAGATCTAAGGTTTTTATAGGTAAAGCAGGTTTCAGTGGAAGACATGGAAAAAAGGTAATGCAGTCTCACTGCTGCTGGCAGATGATGGAAAATTACAAGCTGTGCTTCATGCAGTTAATAGAATAATGACTTCAAGGGTTCCGTTAGTACTGTGGATAAAGAGATTACATAATTAAAACATGTATTATAATATTCATGGAATATATAGTGAAAGTAAGGTGATTTTTGTTATTCAAAAATGCTTAGTTTGCATTTTTCTGCTTTTATTTTAAAGTACTGGATTTAAAAGTTGTGTGTGAATATTGTCTTGGCATTCCAAATGCAGTTTCGAATATCTTACTTTGCATGTAACTAGCACACTTTTATAGCCTGAGTCAAGTAGAGATTTAGAATGAGTATTATTCACGGGGGGAAAAGGGAATTGGGGGAGGGAATACTGTATTTCTTTATTTAGACACTGAAAACTGACATTACTGTGTTTAATACTTGATCTATTTCTTCTGTGTAACTGGGAAACTGCAAGTAGACAGAGGTCAGCTTTTATGTTTGGAATGTAATACAATTATTACTTTGTTATGGAGAAAATTATCATTCTTCTTTTAAAGCTATTTAAAGTCTTCAAAGTAAAGAACCAAGGAAATCTTAATACTGGCATTTCTAGATGGCCTTATTATTCAAAATTGCAATTTGGTGAAACTAGTCAATGTTAAGCCACTTTTTCAATAGTGTCTTTTTATATTATCTCTATGTTTATTTTAAAGTGTATACTTAATTTCATTTGGGCAATAATAAATGACAGTGTTAATTTCATAATTCAGTTGAGTTATTAAAATAAATTTATTGAGGTTTTTTTTTCCCTAGAAAGAGTAATTCTGCCAACATTCTATTGTGTCTGAGTAGTGGTGTGCTACTTCTTTTTTACAAGTTATGGACTGTTAGAAGTGCTTTACCTCTACTAGTGATCAGTAACAACTGATGAACGTAAGTTAGAATTCACAAGTGTTTTTGTTAAGTTTTGTTGTATGATATTCACACCTATTCTGATACAGAAATAAAGGACAAAATACTGAAAATTCTGTGACTTTACTAAACTGTTTGAGATTTTGAAGTGTAGATGAGCCAACAGCTTCTGTATTGAGAATGCAAGAGAAGTAAAACCAGTTACACTGTGCATCATTTCCAAAACAATGGGGACAATCTCAACACAATTAATGAGTCTGGTAAGGCTTCTTCTTCATAGTTCCATCTGCTTAATTGTTCATCTCTCCTGGTTTTCTGATGCATGAGGGAGCTTTCTGCAGGTCTCGTGGGGGAAAAAAGCATCTGAAGTCTTGGGTCAGAGGTTGGGGAGGGAACCATGGCACTGAGCTTCGTCCTTTCGCTGTGACTCCTCACCAGCTCTCGTGTTCTCTTGCTGTGACACAGCGCTGTGGCCTCTCCCTACCACAAAGAGCCTTGATAGATGCAGTTTGCTGGCTGATCACAGATCAGCCTGGCGAGCCTCTCTGGCATGTGGCATTGCAGAGGGAGGGAAGGCTCCCAGGACTGTGCAGAGAATGCACGTGGTACAGGTCGAGCTGCAATGGATAGGGAGTCTAGAGCCACCTTGTGCTCAGTGAATACGTTGAGAAGTCAGTCATGAGTGATCCAAGTTTCAGTGCTGAGGCATTTTAAGCCTTGTCCCTTTTAATATACATCATGGTTCCCAGCTTCTCATGTCCTGCTGACATTGAAGAGGAGCTTAGCGTGACCTTGAGTAGTTTTCCCAACTTTTTTAGGTTACTTGTTCTGGATTAGTCAGAATATCCTATTGCATCCTTTTCTGCTTGCCCTGCATTAGCTATAAATGCTGTCTGAATCATTCTACAAAAGTGAAACAATTAATTAAAATAATTTAATTTGAAAGTATTCAAAAATAAAATAATTTTCTTTCTGCCCTGAGCTTACTTTAAGCAATGAGTCATAGCAAGACTTGTGTTTGCCTTTGTCATTCTAGCATGCATCCATAATAAAGCTGTCTGCTTCACTGATTCCGATCAGAACCAGACTGTTATTGTGTTGTCATTTCTGCATACCATATAGCACGGCATTTACATGTTGCTCCTAAAAAGCATTTACTAGGAGAGTATGGCAGAAGCCAATAAAAGTAAAAGACTTTGCAGAAAGCTTTCTTCATGAGCAGCTTGTCAAACTGCTTTGAACCCAATCAAAGTAATAATTCCAAATTTTTCAACCCAGGGTTAGCAGGGATAAGATGGATTGCATTGACTTGAGCTGTGGAGCTTTTTCATTGTTGAATGTTTAATTCTTTGTTGAAGGCTTAGTCCTTAAAAACTTATTTTATGGGCCACGTTTGAATGAAAACCTTTGTGCTGTCCAGTAGCAAAAACCAGAAATCATGTGGCCCAATGCTATATCCAGGATAAGCTGTTCACTTGGTCTTTCAAATATTTTCTTCTATTAATTCACATAAAGATGTCACTGATGGCTTAAGCATTAAAGAAGCTTGATGCTGAAAGCTGGTGTCATATGCCAGACACAAGAAGTGGGAAAACAGTCCTTCCTGGCCAGAGAAGATTTCCTCTTGATTTTCTCATGGATCACAAAATAGTAATCTCTTGAGGTTATTAGAAACCCTGTGGTCTCATCTGTGTTTACTAAAGCCTATTAATTTTTTACCTGAAAGCTGAACCTGATGACTCATTTGTACTAAAGTATTCTAGTCCTGAGGTATTTTAAGTATTCTATTCTATCAGCATGGGTTTTGCCAGTATTCCTGATTATCATAACATGAAAACCGTGTCATAGAACAATGAGAAAAATCTCCAGGGCTTTCCTAGTCATGCAGGGAAAATAATCCTCTTGGATCTCAAAGTGGCAGTCAGTTTGAAACCTAATGTATAAGGAAGGCAACATCTGAGAAGGAAGACTTTCCTCACCATCATACTGCACCAGATTGCATGTAGTTGTAAAAATCCCTGAGGCTCTAGAGAACACTGGTTCTCATATCTAAATGCATCTGGCCAATTGTGCATCAGGAGAACAAATGTTGCTGTGCATCCCTTTCAGGAAACCAGCTGAAGCCCCGAAGCATGAGATTTGATTAGAATCATTGGCGGTGTGATGCACTGAACTGTCAGGAGCATGTGGAGGGGAGTCTGTGGTCACCTGCTCTCCTGGAGGCCATGGAGAGAGGCCTCAATCAGAATCACAGACTAGGAGAAGCTAGAGTATGCTGCCCAGCCAGTAAGATGAAAGGTCTTGGATTTCTTGGAGAAAGAAGCTGTATTAAACCCTTTTGTTTAAAAAGCATTGTATATCTTACAAATGTAGTGAACATTCTGCCCTTTTTTTAGGTCACTGCCATTTTATTATCAATATGTACCTGGTAATGATTCTGTATGATTTAGGGGTTTCATTTTTCCCCTGAATTCTTTTAATTGTCTTTTCTTTGTCTTTAATCCTTGTAGTGAATTTATTGTGAAAGCCATTGGGCTTTGATTTCTTTAGCTTCTATTCCCTGTTTTTTGTCCCACTTTTACTCCACACCTCTTGGTTTCATAGTAAACGCAATGGATTTTTCACCTCTCAGGCAGTTTATATATATAGTCTTCTTGGATACTAAGGTTTTGATATTTCTAGAGTTATAAAGGGCCATTTGATTATCTTTTGGATATGCCTATTTCAGCTAAAAGTTTGCATCTTCAGTGTGTGTTTTCCTGAGGTTTTGGGATACTCTGATTTTCAACATTAAAACATTAAAATAATACATGAAGATGTAGAATGTGATGACAAAAGCAGTAGAAAAGGCTGAGGCACTCAATGTCTTTGCCAAAGTCTTTACTTGTAAGATTGGCCTTCAGGAATGCCAGATCCCAAAGACCGGTGGGAAAGTCTGGAGCAAGGCAAACTTACCTTCAGTAAAGGAGGATCAGGTTAGAGATCATTTAAAGAGTTGAATGTACACCAATCCACGGGACCTGATGGGATGAACATGAGAGTGCTGAGGGACCTGGGCAATGTCTTTGCAAGATCACTGCTGATAATTTTTGAAAGGTCTGGAGTTTGGAGGAGGTTCCTGAAGCCTGGAAGAAAGCTATTGTCATTCCTATCTTCAAGAAGATTAAGAAGTGGGATTCAGAGGACTACAGACTTACCAGCCCCACTTTGTTCTCTGGAAAGGTGATGGAGCCAATAATCCTGGAAAAAATTTCTAGGCTTGTGAAGGACAAGAAGGTTGTGGGGAGTAGGCAGGATGGATTTATGAAATGCAAGCCATGCTTCGTTATAACATAAAGTGCTGCTGAATATTCTGATTTTTTTTTTTTTGACCTGCAATTTCATCTTTGTTTCTTTATTTCCGTCCTATTGATCAGAACTTGATTTTAGTTCTAGATTGAATTTGAGCACTTATCACTGAGAAGAAGTTCTCAAGCATGCTTTTCTGGTAACAGTTCCCCCAAGAAATCAATATTGCCTCTCTTCTCCTTTCATTTAAAGGTTTGCTTTTGAGGTCAGTTTATAGTCTATAAGGAATTCTGAGTATTGACATGGTTTCAAAAAGGTTCTGAAACATATCTTGTAAAGTCATCAAACCAATCCCTGTGTCCTTGTGGTCTGTTAGTAACATCTTCTATTAAATGTCTGTTAAATGTCTGATCTTCTATTAGCATGGTTTCTATCCATGCTAAGTAATTAAACCTGCAAGAAGCTCTCTGGATCTCCTTTTACAGTCTTAGTGGGGATGCTACTCTTTGCAATACAGTTATATGTGGTTACATGCCTGGTGTGTTGTGATGTTTGCCATTTGGACTTAACAGAATTTTTTTGTTTTAGTCTTGTTCTTTCCCTGTTGTCTTTTGTCATTATAGCATATGAAGGAATTGAATTGACTGGGGCTTTTCTTAGCATTTTTTATGCATTTCAGCTGATCTGTCTGAAATATTCTGACTGCACATGTACTGTTACACCAATACAACCTGAAAGAAGCAAAGAAAGTAGTGTCAAAAATTAGCAGCAATTACAGAGAAATTGAGTTATAATTCTACCATTGTTGTGGGAGAAAGTCTACTTTCCTGTCTTCATCCTGACAGGAGTGGTGGCTTCTTCTCAAAGTGAATCTTAAGGTGCTGAAGGAAAACCTGAAACCATTAGGACCTGTTGCCTCCAGATCTAGTAAAAAGGTGGAGCTGAGTGATTTATTAGGGTCTGCCTTCACACTTTGGGCAAAGAGGCAAGGAAGGAGAGGCCACTTTTTGCATTAAACAACATGGAACAGGAACAGCAAAACATACCTGCCAGTGGGCTTATGGGGAATGCAGTGTAAAATGTTTTATGTCTCTTTCTCTAGGAGATTAAAGAAAGATTGGGAAGTAATTCAAAGCATTTTGGCCTATTTAGATCTTCAACATTAACAGCGTGAGCAGTTTTTTGTCCAGAGACTAGCTTGAGGAATGATGGAATTGCATGTTCTTAATCTAAAGAAGGTCAGAAAGAGGATGCTTTGGTAGTGACGTGTACACTGAGGGCACAAATAAAGAAGGGATATAGAAGAGCTAGCCAAAGGAGTGGCTAGCCTTGGGGTATGGTTGTTACGTATGAATCCAGTGGCTAATGTGTTGTGAGTGCAGTCTCCCTGCTGCATGTGGAATGAGCATTTAGCACAGTTCACTAGGGCTTGCCGTTCCCTCACTAGCCTCAACCACTAAAATGTGTGTACTTCCATCACAGGACATAATCATAAAGTGATGTTGTACAGCTTCCCGATTTAGATCAGAGACACTATGGGACAGAGGCACTATGAAACAAATCTTTTTGAATAATAAGGAGCTAGTTTCTGCACTGTTTTCCTTTTATTGAGTGCTAATGTCAGAAGTATGTGGCTTTATTTGCAGTGTTATTCCAATATGACGGTTTTTGCAATCAAAAGCTTGAATAATACTCATAGTTTGAGTGTCCTGATTTCCAGTTTTTATTAGAAAAATGATGTCTGAAAAAAGAAAAAGGAGTTATTTGCACAATTTTTTTCTTTTCAGTGCGCATTGTTACTTTTAATGCACATATTTATGAAGTTCTTAACTTTCATGTGATTTATAATTTGCTTGTAATAAAACACCATTTTATGGCATATTTCAGGTTTTCTTAGGACAATATTTGACTAATTTTGCAACAAAGCAGTAGTAAACGGGAAGGGGAGGAGCAAGATGTTTTTGTTTGAAAATATATAAATTAAAAAAAATGGCAAGCTATATGCTTGACTGGTTACTGAAATGCTGGAAGAAATGTTACTAAGTGTGGAATTACATCATCTTTCCTCTATACACAGGAAAAGCCCAAGGAAATATCATTTGTCATAAGACCTACACTGCATAATCTGAAATGCCACTTTAATGCTAAGAGCAGAAGGATTAAAAAACCCAACCAAACAAAAAGCACACAAAACCCCCAAGAGCCTAAAGAAAATAGTGGTGAACAATTCAAATTAAATCAATTTTTTACTGAAATAAAATATGAGTGAGGAAGAAAAAAAATTCTTCAGTTTATTTAATAATTACATTTCAAAGAGAAAAAAACAACAGTACATAGACAAGATTGAATACATGAATGTTCCTTATATCTACAGAAGGTTATGATTATTTATAAAATCTGACACTGGAGTAATAAAAATGTAGTTAGTGCCTGTCTTTGCCTGCAGATCTGAATCCCATTTCCTTGTCTAAGACTGCAAAAAAGAGCTTTGCACAGGGGACTCCCACAACACATAGGAAGGGAGAGGGAAGAGTAGCCTCAGCTCCGTCCAGAGCCAAGGATCTCACGTAATGATGAGTGTTGGCATCACTGCAATAGTTCCAGACCTGTGGTAATGTGTGCTTACTAAATGACATGCTTTTCTGAGTGCTCAGAACAGCCACAGATTCTGTGAGCCGGAAGCTGGACTTCAGACAACAAATTGAGGTGGCAAAAACAAAGCCCCTGCTTAGCTGAGTTGAAGCAGGATTGATAGACTTTGTGCAAAGACTCACATTGTCCTGCTTTCCATGGTGCAAAACATTGTGCATTGGACCTGTTGTAGACAGAGAGAAAAAGGTCCAGCTTCCTCAAGGCTGGTGTAGACTAGAGGGCAGCCAGAAAAGCAGGGGCTCCATTTGTCTCAAAGGAACAGGTGGGATCTTTCTTGCTGCCCTTATTTTCACGTTACATACATTTCTGTGACAGACAAATGTGGATATTTTGTGGATTTGAGCTGAACACATAGCTTTAGAGTGAAAAAACAGATCAATCTTCCCATGGTTTCTTGACTACACTGAAAATATCCCCAAACAATCAAATTCTATCTAGACAGAGGTTTACTTAATATTTCCACTGGGTAGTTAATGTCAATTGCTCCTCTTACAAACCATCTGCAGGGTTTTCAGGAAGATAAGGTCGAGCATGTTCAAACCAGAGCTGAAACTGGCTGGTGGTGTTCACTGGAGCTTCAGTGTTTCAGAATAATGAAATGGCACTCACAGAGTGAAACAGAGTTGTCTTTTTTAAAGAGAAAGCAGATGCATGTGTGAAGACAAAACAAGTGAGCTTCAGTGTCAGGCAGACTGGGTTGGAGCATGTATATGTAGAGCACGGGACCTTTCTGGCCACCCATATGAGCACTCTAGAGTATCCCCCTGGTGGACTTCAGTGTACTCAGATCCATAATAGTTTAGGACTTGCTAGCTGAGGGGCTGTTTTTCTCCATGTGTGGACCTCACAGTTATTTGTGACTCATAGATCCGTAATAGTTCAGAACATGCTTGCTGAGGGGCTGTTTTTCTCCATGTGTTGTACTCTCCCCTTTGCATGCAGTAGAGTTATTTCCAGCCTATACACGCTGGTTTTGTAAGGAAGAAAACTTGGTGGCAGGCTGGTCAGAAGTGTGCTGCAGCCCACCTGAATTCCTAGTGTTTCAGTGTCTTTTAATTTAAAACTGCAAGGAATCTTTAAACTTCTGCGTTCACTTTCCAACTCTTGGCCTGAAATAGTTAATTCCTTAAACTACAGCTCATGTTGCAAAGCTGATTTGCAGGCTTGTTGCTTTGAGAATCTGTTTTGAGCATGGAGACACTTCTGCTTTTGTAAGAATTTTTGAGGTTTCGCTGTTTTGTTGTTTCTTTTTTATGGCAGAGCAGTTAAGAGATAAGGATAAGTAGCTTTTATAGTGTTAACCTGAAATATAGATATAGGATGAAACAGGTGTTTAGAGTCAGTATGGAGCATTAAAAGCTGAGGAAGGTACAGTACTTTTCCACCCTCACTAAAGTGCCTTACCGCTATCCTAATACAAGATACAGAAAAACGCTAATTAACCAGTCCAAATATATGGAGTCAGATTACTAATCAAACACTCATTTGGGACTAAGTCCTGGTCCTGCTGAAGTCACTGGAAACAAATGATGTGGAGAACCTCAGCTGAAGTGCTGAGTGCCTCTGAGGACCGGGCCTCTCTTTCCAGGGAACTGGAAAGCTGTGTTTGAGATTCACCTGCGGAGGAAACCGAGCATGACAAGATGAGGACATTGCTGTCCAGAAGGGCTGTCTTGGATGGAAATGGCCATTGCTCTGATTGTAGCTTCCCTTCATTCTTCCAGGTGTGTCTGCTCAGCTGACCAGCACTCGTCTCCGTCGGAACACCTCCGTGGGCACCCCATTCTGGATGGCTCCAGAGGTCAGGTTCATGTTTCAAAGCATTTTGTTGCTGGTATCCAAGCTGCTGTATTCTGCGTTTCTGCTCTTTCTTTGTCTTTCTTTCTGACCACTGGTCTTTTCACCAAACGAAACAGCAATGCACTGTTTTTTAAAAAGTGTTTAAAAATGTTTTGCTTACATGTTTGCAAGGATTAAGTTAAAATGGGGTTTACTTTTGCAAATTGCAAGCTTAGAGCCAGGAAGCAAGACATTGCTTACTAAAATGTTAAAGAGTACAGAGTACTAATATTGATACTTTGCAACCTTCCAAGCTTTGAAACTATGGGTATCTCATTTCCCCACAGATGGAAGGAGCCCAGGGTGGTATTATGATGCATTATAACTTTTATTTTTTGACTTCTACACCTAGAAAGTTTTTAATACTATATATCCATAGCTGACAGCAAGCAATGGAAGAGGTTATTATGAATGAATATGTACTGTGATTCTGTGGAGATTTTTCCAGGCTGAAATTGAAGCATATGAAGATACATTTTAAGCTGAGACAGGAAAAATATTTCTTTAGAAATAAAGTTATCTACTTACACTATTTGTGTGTGTACAAACACATGGAAGTACATCTGTTTATAGTACATGAAACTACTTTGTTAACACACATGTATTTTTATCAACATACTCTGTTTATACGCATTGATCTAGCCCTGTAACTAATGGCATACATGTTGATTTAGATCTGCAGCTAATGGGTTGAAAAATTCTAGATTCATCCAGCATTTTGGATGAGCTGAAACATATAAGAAATTAAATACCTTCGCTGTGGTCCAATGGCAAACACTTTGTCCAGATCCACTTGATCTGGAAATTCACTGATTTGGCTGAAAAAGGAACCAGTAAGAGACAGTGAATTCAGCTTCTGTTTCCTGCTTGTTCATTTCATGGAGAGAACAGTACAGCTTCATTAATTATTTTGCAGGAATAATCCACATAACAGAGTTGCAGGGTTGCTGAGTTTCCTTCTACTTCCTCAGCCATTGGATGCAGTTTAACACCTCCAGCTAAAAAAGCCAAGGATTTGCAGCCTTTTTTCAGAGCAGGGTACATCTGGCCAGAGAACCTGGTCTTCATGGACACTGCTTTCTCTTGTTTAAACAGTGCTTTTTTTCAGCTTTAGCTTTCTAAATATGTGCATGTCTGTTTATTTCACTGAATACCTCCATCCTGTACGAAAATCCCCCAACTGTGGTGTACTCTTACATTTGGGCAGTTGAACATTCAGTGACTGTCCCAGTCTTTTACTCCAACAGGTGATTGCCTGTGAGCAGCAGTTAGATAGCTCCTATGATGCCAGATGTGATGCATGGTCACTGGGTATCACTGCAATAGAGTTGGGAGATGGAGATCCACCCCTTGCTGATTTGCACCCCATGAGGGCGCTCTTCAAAATACCAAGGTAATGTCTTTATGTGTTTATTTGTTGATTGGTTAGACTTAACTTTTCTCTTAACTGTTACTTTTCTTCAAATGAAGACTAAGTTTGTGGACTTTCTTGGTATTGTTTATACCAGGAGGAGATTAGAAACACTTTGCCCGGCTGTATTTTCTGCAGGCTCTGCTTCAATCATGGGTGCACATTAAAAACTTCAGAGCTGATTGTAGCTTCATTTGAGAAAAAGTTGTAAGGTCTTCTGAGGCCACATGAGTGCTGGACTTAGATCGGAGTCTCATATATTCTATTACAAAGAATGACTTACGATAGAGAGTCTGAATATGCCATCGTGATGAACAAATCCTATACCTGTTTTCAGGAGTTATCCTCTGTCCTTTGAAGCAAAGGTTGTTCCACCACTCACATACACTTAGGCTTCAGTTTTTCATTAGCTTGTGCTGCTTCTGCAGTTCCACTATTGCTGTCCTTGGGCAGTGTAAATAACAACTTTTTTTGTATTTTCTTTGAAGCTGAAGATAAAAGTACCCAAAGTGCCACTTACAGCATTTCAAAGAACATCAGTCTCCAAGTCTGTAGGGAATGATCACACAGCAGTTCGTGCATCTCACTCTAACAGTTGGAGCAGTACCACAACAGCTGAGACCACATGGTATACATAAGTGCTTAGAGTCCTTTTCAGCCAAGACACCCAAATTAGTCTAAATTACCTTTAGGTTTAAGAAGTCTTGGCTAACTTGGCTCTGAAGCAGGGTATGAATGCTCTTCTAACCCTTGCTTGCTATGGGGAAAGCAATTGCCAACTACTGTGATCAGTCATTGCAGCTAGGACTTCAAAAAAACTTCAGTTTTATACCCTTATAAGTACTCAGCACCTTTCTGTCCTAGTGCAAATATAAGATCAATACCTTTTCATTACATTAAGTAAAACCAGACAGTGATAGAGTAACATCAGGCAGCACCAAAAGAAAACAGTTATGATGATTGAAAAGAGTCAGCAAGTTACCTCATTGATTGCAAAGAGACAGCAAGTCACTTTATTGGTTGTTCCTTTTGTCTTCATGACCATACTCAGTGAAAATGGCACCTCTGAATGGAAGAAGACTATCAAGACCATTTCAATCAAATTACACCTAGAATAAACAGCTACAACAACAGAAAAGAAAGAACTCATATCTATTTGCAATAGATCTAGATTTAGACCTTCACTTCACTTCTGATGATCTTCTGATAAATGAGAAAATATTAATAATGAGCAGTTCCTTTGGACACTTTGTTTAGCAAGTTGATTCATTCAGTTCTTCTGGGAAAACTTAAAATAGATTTTTTTTAAAAAAAATTGTCTTAAGAAAGTATATTGTTTTAGGCTTGAAAAAAGAAACTTGCCATTACAAGTGAATAGTGATTAATTCATTACTCAGCCTGTCTTCACACATTGTTTTTGTTGTGAGTGGCTTATTAACTTATCACACTGATCTTTGCAGAAATCCTCCTCCAACACTTCAACAGCCTGAACTGTGGTCACCTGAGTTCAATGACTTCATTAACAAGTGAGTAACAACTGAGACCACTCTGGTTGAATGTGGAACATGTGTAAATGTCATATGTAAAATATCTCTGTATTCTCTATGGAAACCTATTGCAACTAATACTCTTCCATAAAAGCCTAGTTTGTAAATCCAGTTTGACTTCCCAGTGAGGCTCCAGATTTAAAACCTGAAATAACATTTTAACACACTTGAAGTTTCTTAGTTTGAAGAATTATTTCATTTTAAAATGCAATAATTTGACTTCTTGGACTCTTCAATTCTGTGAAATCATATCAATTTTCTGTGCAGAGATCTTTTGATTAAGATGGATTTATTTATTATGGGGGCATGAATGAACTCCAGACAAGTATTTCAAAACTTAACTGTGAACCCTCCGTGATCATATGTGTTTTTCTGCCAGCACAGGTGCTTGACTAAAGATTATGAGAAACGTCCAACAGTATCTACCCTTTTGCAGCATGATTTTATTAAGCAAATTGAAGGAAAAGAAAACGTGCTACAAAGGCAACTCATGGAATTTATTGATGTTCATCAACAAATGGGAGTCACTGAAAAGGCAAGGTAAAAGTAGCTAAAAAGTAGACTAGTTGGGACAGTGTTGATACTTCTACTGTTTCAGAATGGCTAGTGCTCAGAGAAAGATTCAACTCTTACAGCTTTAGCTGGCCAAAAAATAGAAAGCTTAACAATTGAGGTCCCTGTGCAGCCAATGGAAAGACAGCAGCATCATAATTCACATGTGGGATGAAACTGTCTTTAGAAGTACTTCCCCTTTCTTCTGTGACTCAAGGTGCAGTCTTAGGATCCCAGCTTTTAGAAAGCTAGGGTTAGGTGAAGTTAATGTTTGTCATTTTCCTATATTTGCATGGTTAGCTAATGTTTAGTTTAAGCAAGTATGCTAAAAAAGAAATTATAGTGATAGCAGACCTTGTTCTGCAAACTTTAGATAGTGTGTTTTATTTAATAAATACTTTCTTTCTTCCATTAGTGTGTAGTAATATGAATTCTGAATAAATCTCTTAACACCTGATGACTTTTATTTAAAATACCTGAAAATGGCTTGGCTCGATTTGACGATTGACAGAACCGCACCCAGTGCACTGATGTATCAGATGTGAAATGTAGTAGATTAGTATTGATGTACTCTGGTGTGACTGCTCCTGTGCTTCAAGGTAAAGCATGGTGATTTTTTTTTTAATGGAACATGAAATTTAAAAGACATTTTGGCATTATCTTCTGTGTGGAAAAAACATATTAAAATCTGCCACGTTCGTTTCCAGACATCTAAAGTAACAATATAAACAGCAGTCTTCAGTTCTGATTCTGGGGAATTTTCTATTTACTCTATGCTTTCAGGATAATAAAAAAATTTGTATTTATAAATAATTTATGATATTCAAGTTTTCTTTGACTTTAAATGAATGTCGTATGAGTAGTATTTTTTCTGGCATTGCACTAAAAAATGTGCAGTTGGCTTAAATTTAAGACTCAGACTGGATTTGTATGCTCTATATATTGCAGACTTGACATTTGCTTAATCCAGAAAGATTCTCAAACTGAAATAAGCTTATCAGATGTCAGTGCTGAGCACTAAACTAGCACATAATCCAGACTTTAAAAAGTACTTATTTATAAAACACAGGGAAATGATATGTGGTAAAATATGTACAAACCACTAAATTATATGAATTTAAATCCTGATAACACTTGTGATATTGGTCATTTTAAAGCCTTAATAATTTTTGACAAATCGAGCTTCTAAGTCAATTGGATATTGTGACATTTTTTATCCATTTTATAGAATTCATGTTTGGTTTATATCAAGTAATTTTATTTTTTTTTTAAAAATAATTTTTGGGTTTTATGTAAATGCTACATAAAGCAAACTACATGAACATTTTTTCCTGTACAGTACAAACGTAAAGTGGCCCAATTTGCATATGCGTAGAGCAGTCAAGTGGTACAAGAACACCATGATCTACTGATACTTTCTCTGTCCTGTTCAGACTGTGTTTTATGGACTTATGGCTCTTCATGTGAGCTAGAGTTTAAGGGAATGTATTCATATGTTATGAAGTTACCCACACTTTTACAGTTAATCAAGTGTGTTTTCTACATAAAATTTCCTAAAAGAAAATAGAATTTTCTCTTTCAAAATAATTATCTTACCTTAAATCATGAAAAAAATTACTTTTTTAACTAAGGGTGTCATTTAAATGGCATGGACAAACTTATAACTTAGTCCATATTTAAGCAGTTTTAAGTACTAAAAAATAGTATTTCCGACCCAAATGATTCTATGATTCTGTAATTTTGTGAAATATGCTGTAAGACTGACTACAGAATAGCATTTGGGGGTTTTTCTGCTGTGAATGATAAAAGATTATACAAGGATCTTTGAATTTGGTAGTCATACTTTTTAAAGTCTTTAAATACTAGTCATGTGTATCTTCTGACCTTCAATCTTCACTGACCAAAAGGTGTTAAAAGCAGTGTCTGCACAGAAGTACCATGTAAATCTGATTTAGAGTCAAGCCATAGGCTGTATAGTGACAACTCACCTTGAAGAGCTGCATCTTAAAATCTTTTAGCTTTCTTTTCTTGCTCATGCTGTTCGGGAACTGTTCTTACACTCGTGTGTTAGGGCTCTACTGTGGAATTTCTGAACTTTCACCAGTTACTGGCAACTTTCTTTGTAAACCACCCTCCTGATCTCCAGGTCATGCTCTCTCAGCCTGTAATTTGAAGGCATAACTCTCCTCCTTCTTGGCACTAGGAGACAGGTCATTTCAGGGATTAAAGATCTCTCCCTTCTACCAAGGGAAGCAATCCTACTACCTGGGTTGTGTTGTATAAATGGGCATGATATATCAAGTCAATAAATTTGGTAATTGTGGGAGCCTCGGCCATATTAAAGGGATATTAGCACAACTTGGCATGGGAAAGAAGGCATTTGCAGTCTTGATAAGCCTCAGCTGAAGGCCAGTCTGTGGGAAAGCAGTTGCTTAGGCAAGTAGAAGGACGGGACATGCAAGCAAGGTAACGAGAAACCATATGCAAATACTGTGATAGCCAGCCAGTTAGAATTAGTTATAGGGGCGTGATAAGGCGTGTACGGTAGTGGAATGAGTGTATATATCGGTAGAAACTTAGAATAAAGTTGGACTTGAATATGCATCATAATGATGTGCTTGATTCATACCCGCTCGTGAAACTAAGACCCCAGCAGGTAATGCTGAATTAAAGCTGAAAGTAAGGAATCCAGTTATTTTCTTAGTATGTGTTTACTCTCCTCATCAAATTCAACTCTATTAATAAAAGTTTTGTATTTCAAAAGGAAAAAGAAAAACACTTGGAAATGAATAGCTGAGGTTCAGCCACTGAGTCTTCTAGTGTGCACTATTTCTGTTTTCACTCAAAATCAAGTCACCTTTTTTGTCCATTGTGCTGAGGTGTAATTTGCCTTCTGCAGTGGTAATCTGTTGATGTGCTTGTGATCTTAGCTTGTTGTTTACTGAGTGTGCAGTTGATACTGTTAAAAAAGAAAAGCTCGTCTTACATTATGTCCCATTCTTAGGGGATTTTTTTGCAGAAGGCCAGATCCTCAGATCCAGTCTTTGTGCTCAGGAGCGATGTGTGGCACAGAGTGGAGTCACCCTACAGTCACTCTAACTAGCACCATTGTTCCTGAGGTATTTTCTAACACTGAGGAGTCTGGGAGTCTTTTGGGCCTGGTCAACTGGACCCTCAGAACCTTCCCAGTATTGTCATTCTAGTGAAGGGGAACCTAAATTTAGGTTCTGCATTGTATTGCATCCTTTCAAGAGATGGAAACGAGATGCAACAAGAGGAAGAAAACCCACCAGCCTCCTGAGTAACCAGAGAAATCTCGATTTTAGCTGATAAAACTTGAAATGGCAATTTGCCATAGCCCTGCTCCAAACTTAATGAGAGTGGTGGAGTATAGTACTGGTTTTTCCATAGAGGTGTTATAGCACTAGCGTCTCTTGTGCTACTCAAGGCTCAAAAAAGCATGAATACTAGCAATGAACTTCATTCCAAACTCCCTTTTTTTACTTTGAGCAAATGCACTACATTTTTCTCTAAAATCATTACTTCTTTATGCTAAAGATACCTGTTTGCAACTTAACCTTTCGTAGTTCAGAACTCAGGCTGAAATTACAATGGGAATAACATGATAAAATACCCCTTGATACAGTAACACTTTCCTATATCATCTGAACTAAAAAGTCTCCAAAACCTGCTGCTTGGAATGGTGAAGAAAGCTATGTGAGATAAACTTGTGTTACAGAAGAGGTGAAGCAGGCAGACTTGTATACTAAGTATAATTAATTTTGGGGGTTCTTTGGGAGGAGGGTCACTTTCAGGTTTGGGACCTTGAGCTTGAAAAGGGCCTTAACAGTATAGCTGTTAAAATTTATAACTAGTGATGTAAATAATTATTAAAAATGAGTGCTGCAGTATATACTCCAAAACTATTCTAAAAATACACTTCTTGCTAGGCCAAAAAAGGGGGGGAAACCCTGCATTGTGAAGAGTTTTACTTTGCAACAAAAATAGCTGTCTTTGCAACAACCTTCAGAACTGTCGCATCTAGACCTGACAGTCAGGCTTGTAAGACTTTTATCTGGAGTTGTTTGGCTGTCTTATTCTTGACTGCTTTTACAATAATCTCTACAGAAATATGCAAAGATTAGTATGATGTGTATTTCCTGGGAATTGTGACTCATTCCAGAATGAGCTGTGTATGCAAGGGATATTCAGTGCACCTAGATTTCAGCAAATTACTCTGGTCCCCAAATTAGGAGCATCATCTTTATATACTCTGTAAATAATTACAGGAAAGAGTCCCATTCTACCACAAAGTAATGCAAAGTTTTGGGTGAGCTGAACTACTCTTTCAAGCATTTGTCCTTCTGTATTGGCCGTGTAGGGATAGCACTGAAATCAGTACCAGGATGCTAAACAGTTGTTCTATTTAACTATTTGGAAAGGTCACAGATGGTAATTTCATAGAAGTCATGTACAACATGCACAAAAGTGGTTGTCAATTTACTGACGCCTATTTAAAGCAGGGATTACCATATAGTTTCCTTTCCTGACTGTCCCTGATTGCATAGCCTTGTGTCACTTATTTTGTGAGTTTTCACTCTCTCCCGGTCTCTCTGACTCATCCTGCCAGTGGAAAGCAGCTGACAGCAATCCTTGAAGCTCAGCTGTGCAGGGCAGGCTTTAGCAGAGTGTAGATCACCATGCTGGCTTGACAAAGACAATATAAGGAACAGCACACAGAGAGTCCAGTGCTGTCTTGGTCAGGGTCTCCAGATGACATCTGGAATGGAGTAGTGGCTTAAATGGAAGGCTTTGGAGGTCCAATCTAATCTTTGAGCCCTTCAGACCACTTATTCCTCTCCTGGAACTCAGTGTGGGCTTTGTTGTACCACAGAGAAGTGTGTACTCCTGCACTGAGGACACTCCTCAGGCTATAGAAGCCATAGGGAGTTTCTGGCAACAAAGGCCTTAGAATAAGCAGTTCTCCTGTCCCATGTGCTTCTATCTAATACACGTCTCTATATCAAAACAATATTCTTCTATACAATACAATGGACTGCAGCACTGCCTGGATGAAAAATAATTTACCTTCTGAAAAAAACAGAAGGAAGAATTTCCCCCTGCATTCAGCACCCCCCAGGAGTAATGCTCTGCAAGTAGTACTTTACTGTTGTGTCAGTCAACTTGCACAGCAACTCATTTCTCCTGAAGGCAGGATACCTCAGCAGGCACTGCTTATTTTTGGAGCTTCTCCTGGTTCTTCTCAGTATGGTTCTGACCATAGTGCATAGCCTGACTCATGATAAGGAACTAATCCCAAAGAGTAATTTTAGAGATCTCCTGTTTGCTCTATATTTGTATAGAATGTATATTTTCCCTTTAAATTTTTCAGGAATATGGCCTTTTCTTGAGGCTATTGTGAAGGACCAGTCTTCTGCTGGTTTTTTTTTTTTTTTGCAGGTCATGGTAAGGCAGCACAAACTTTGTCAAACATATTGTGCAGAGCAGGACATGACCCAAGCAGCTGGACACAGGTTACCTCTGAGTCAAAAGCCCCACAGCTCTGCAGGGCAGCATTGTCCTCTCAGCAACGTTGCATAAGCTGCACCACAGCTCCCTGAGGCTGCAGCTGGTTATGTGAATCATTTAAATACAGAGGGAGTGCAGGTTTGTCTGCAAAGCATTGTGCAGGTGCAGCTGGAGTCTTATCACTGTAGTCTTACAGTTGCTAAATTCAGATACAGATTTTTCATAGTTATCAGGCAGTAGTTTTATTTAAGTATATTTCATGAGATATATCCGTTGAAGACAATATTTTGATTAATATTGCTCTGTGCAGCCTCTAGAGAAATAGAATCACCAGCTATGACAGACCCTGTACAGGTTTCTCTGTGTTGTTTCTTCATCACTTTTACTGGTGTTTATAACTGCTGCGATGTATACAGCTGTCCCCACCTTCACCTTACAAAAACTTGATTATTTTTAGTTTCTTCTGTACACCTAGACTAAGGCCAGCCCTTTTCCTGTCACTTTTTGGTCTATAGATGATTCTCCAACTGGTTTAGGCAGAGAGTTCAACAGGGCATTATGAGTCACACTTTCCTCTTCATGGTATTTTTGGAACTATCAGAAATCTTTTAAATACATTCTGACAATTTGAAGAAGACAAAGCTGCAGTTGCCTCATTTTGATTTAACTGAATCTTGAAGGATAAGCGGGGGAGGGGGATGTTGGTGTGAAGGAGAATGCATAGAAACAATGCTGCCTTGACTCATTTTCTTGTCCGTACTGCGTTGATGTTTCTGCCCTTTAGCTGCCTGAATTGCTTGCTGAGCATGGCTCCAAGATCTAATGCTTTCAACAAATTCCTGAGTAGAACAGAGAAACATGGTTATTTTAGTTCACAATGTCTATGTGAATGATCTTAATGAAATTTCAGCACTGATGTCAACAGCACTGATGTGGGTTTTTTAAGTGGTTGGAGTTTTAGCAAGTGAAGCAGCATAACTGCCCTTGAGGGGCCTGTGCCCTTTGACAGCAAAATGGAAAAATATTTTGTTCTGCAAATCTGCCACAATTCCTTACTCTGGAAAACAGAGAATATAATCTGGACCAACAAGCGCTAGTGTTTTCATAATGTCAGCTAAAGAGGATTACAGAAGAATTGATTTTGTGTAATTAAACTTCCCTCACATAAATAGTGATTGTTTCCTTAAAAGAAGGAAAAAAAATAGAAAAAGACGAGTGTCCATGACTGGAGCATTCTTCTCCCTTCCTGCAAGGCAGCTGTTAGCTTCCTACATTAAATGAAAAATGGTAATTGAAACTAAGCTTGGGAAATATCACTCTCTCACTGATATGCAGTAACATTTAAGAAATTAACATTTAAAAAAAAAAAAAGGGTTCAATTTTCAACAATTCCACCAGAAATTGAAAGCAAACCTTGACAGATGCCTTGTTTTGGGTCTTCTTTTGACAATGGAAAAAGTAGAACATCAGAGCTTGACACAGTCCTGCAGTTCCTGCATCTTTCCCTCATGTACATATTGATAGGTCTTCCTCAGAGTCATACCGATACTGGATGCTTCCTCTGGGCACAAAATTACCTTCATTCAGGAATAAAGTATGATAGAGGGGATAGATCCCCATTGAGGGGGTAGGATATTACCCGCACCTCTGACTTTGAATGCAGTAATGTCCTTTATCTTGGTAAATGCAAATCCAACAGCAGCAGATCATGCAAGGCTGAAGACTTAATTTAAATGTTAATATTACCACATCCTTTTTAATGCAACCTGCGGTACATACTACCAAAAATTGTCTCATAGTGTTACTGCAAGGACAGTACTATCAGGACAGCAATTGTGGTACAAATGGGTTCCAAAGGAAAGGGAAGAAGAGGTCAAATCTAGGAGAGGTGCAATTGCTTTATACCAGACCAATCCCTTTTGATGCTGCCTGCTTGAGTTCCTGTGTGTTTTCTGCTTCAGCATATTTAAATACATGCCAAATTACAGCCTAGTTATGGTTGTATTGCAGCAAATGCTGCCTTTCTTCCCACACACAGACACACACTCCCCTGGCATGTCTTTCTGTCCAGTTGCACTGCTCATATTTGCATAGGCCCATGTGTTGCATGTTCTGTGCAGCATGGTGGTACATGGCATGGCTCTGGTACTGTGCTATGTAGCATTCCCATTGCTTTTCACTTCCATGTAATTCAGGCTCACCGTCATTCTTACAATTCTACAACAGTCTCTTTTGGCATGTAGTAAATACTGAAAGAAAGAAAAAAAGAAAACCTGTGGAAGCAGGTTGTTTTCCCATGCAGCTCCAAAGTCCTGATAGGTTGAGAGTAGTTTCAAAATAGCTGGGTATAAAACTGCCAAGACTTGGTCCCTCTCTTCCATCAGGGTAATGTATATCCTGTGCTTCCTGTTCACTTAGTCTCCACACTTGGTACTGTGGTGTGATATGGCAGAGACTCTTACAATGTTTGTGTCTTGATATTAGGGTTGCAGAGTTAGTCAGCTATGGGAGTGAAAATCCTACCCTTGCACTGTGCACACTTGGAAGATTCCAGTGGTAGCTGGCATCTGTGTAAAAGAGGAAGAAACTGCCGTTACCGGCGCCAGGGTGAGGACAGGCCATTCTGTAATCCTCCGAGAATAATTGTTAGAGACAAGAGAATCCGAAAGAAGTGCTAGATGAAGTGTGCTCCTGTCTGCATTTCCGTCATCTAGATCTTGATTGCACTCACAGTCTGGCATCATTTAGCCATTTCTTCCAGTCCGCTTTCAGTCCTGGCAATCAGTAACTGATGCCAAGTTGGTGCCTGCTTGACTTTCAGCACCTCCATCCCTCATCAGTGCACAGCCAGCACAGTGACCTGAAGTAGCACTCATGAAGTTGGTGGTATTCGTGGAATGGGTAGGGCTTATTAAACTCTGCAGTAAATCTTAATTTGGATGTTGAGAATTCTCTTAGCTTTCCCTATCAGTGTGATGTTCACTCACTCTAATTTTCCATCTTGGTGCAATTACCCTCTTCTCCTGTCCTCTCTTCACTGCGTATTAAAGTCCTTGCCTGGGTAGAAAACATCTGTCTACTTTTACTCATACCATATATTCAAATATCAAAATTAAAGATTTTCCCTGATCTTGTGTGGAATTAAGGTAAAGAGTGAGTGCTTTACATGACAGTTTCCCTACTGTCTCAGTTTACCAAGGTTCCTTGCATTTGAGAGGTGCCTTCCTACCTACAGCACCAGATGGAGTGGGGTCATATCAGAAGATCAGATTTACTTGATCATTTTTCTGTGCTTGTGCCTTATTGCACATCTGAGCTTGATTTGGTTTGTGAACTCTGCTGTTACTTATCCCATTTCCCTTTCCCTGATTTTCCCTCATCTCATAAAGCAAGTATAACTAATGTGAATTTTAAACCTTGCATTTGCTGCTGCTTTTGCTCTGTTTAGCAATGCCTTTACTCTTGGGTAGAGAATGATCTTAGTCTCCGGGAATTTTCTTGCTAATTAAAATAAGATTCCATGAAGTTTTCTTCGGTTCGGTTAAAAGAAAAAAGAAATCTAACTTTAAGACAAACTTAATTGAAGTTTAACACAGACAAGAAAAAACATTTGAAGTTTTGTTTCCTTCTCTTTTATGTTTTTTTTCCTATGGAGTTAAAGAAAATTCTTCTTGGTCAGGATGTATTTCACTTACCTCAGTGGTTCTGTAGCACTTTGCTCTGCAATGTGGTCATCTCAGCCAGGCTTTAGAGCATTGTCATTACTAAGCTAGAAATGTTTCTGTCCTGAGTACTGTTTCTATATCACCCTTGCCATCCTATTTCATCATACACCTCTGGTTTTTTGCTATTTGTAATTTTTATCAGGATTGTTTTCTTTTTGCTGGTTGATGCCAGAGTTTGCCTGTTATATGCTTTATAAATATGTTCCTTTTTCTTTACCTGTATTACCTAGTTCCGGTCTTGCAGCTGATGTAGGGGTGTGATCAAGCAGGGATCTATACAGTGACAAAGTTTTTCATGATAGCAGTTGCAGGATCAAATCACAGAATTTGAATTGTCAAATACAGGTGTGCTGCACTAAGAAGTTGACTCCTGTCATATTATTCAAACACTTATGTGGTTCAATTTAGAACAATGAAAAGCTGGAATGTTTTGGCTGAATTGCCTTCAAGATGGTTACAGATGCATGATTTACTCTGTGTTTCCTCACATCAGGAAATTGTATGTCTTTCTTTTCTAGGTTTGAACGTATTCATACAAAGAAAGGGAACTACAGTAAGTCACTAGTTTCAAACCAAGAAGAGGTAGACGATTTAGCAACCTTGGAGGTACTGGATGAGGTAAGAACCTCCTTTTTCATGTTTTCCTGAAGAGGACTAACCACATATTAAAACACAATGGTGTCCTGTTGATTTTCAATTTCAACTGTATTATCTCATTTGAATCATGTAAGTGTACAATGACATTTCACCCCTTTATACCAAATACTTTAGATAAGATTTACTGTGTCAGAATGGTTCCAATGCAAAGCTAAAACAACCTCTGTAGTTACAGCCATAGACTGAACAGTATTGTAACATCATTGGCTTAACAAAAGTTGTTTCACTGGATTTTATTAAAGCTAAATATCCAGTTTACAATAGTGTGTTAACCTGAAATTGGTCCAGGTCCAAGAAGAAGCACTTTCTTCCCTGTTGCATGTACACCTTGAGCTGTGTTAAACTAGTTTACCATACTCTTCCCAGGCTGGGTTCTCCCTGCCTTATGTTGGTGTGGAGATGCATTGAGATCAATTTTTGTCAGCTGAGATTCTGACCTGTGGTGTTCCCCTGCTGATGAACTTTTGACAAAAGTACTGATGAAAATCTCACTGGTTTGTCAAAGTTCAAAAATTAGTCTACTGGGAATAAGGGAACATACATATAGGAGGAGGGAAGCCTGCTGTGTTTATGCTTTAAGCTTCAAAACTATAGAGAAGAATCAGGCCACAGCACATTATCTGAAGGTCTTGGGAGCCATCAGTGGTTATAAACAAACTGTCATTCTTCCTCTGCCGGGCTGTGCATAGAGTATAATTCACATTCTCTTATCTGTAAAGCTTCTTTGGTATATTATACCTTTGTCAGTCCAGAATATTAAGTGTGGCTCTTGAGCTGGTAAACTCCATAATGCTGACAGTCCACAGAACATCTTTCATCTTCAAGAACTTTGTTGTAGTAGCTTATTGTTTCATTACTATTAATTGAGCTAATCCAAGCTTCATCCACTGCACAAAGGTCAGGTTTAAGCATTTTTTTAGTATTGGGAATAGCAATGTGCTAGTAAGATTATTTTCTGTTTTTTCCCATGAAATACATAAACAATCCAAGCTGAAGGGATTTTTCACACCGAAAAATAGACAAGCCAGAATATATCATGTCTCCTCAGATATGGAGTATTCTCATGGAAGTCCTCAGAAAACCTCTGTATTTGACTATGTGATGTGTTACTAAATCCAATCCAATTTAAAATGTCTTTCACATATGAATGGCAGCTTCTCAGAACTATATTCTTTCTTTCACTCAAACTCTTCTTCCAGTTTGGATAGCCCCATCATCACAGCATAACAAGAGATCTTCTCTCTGTGCAGGAAATAATTTCAAAAAGGACAGAAGTTCCCATAAAATAACTGTAATGTAAATCTGGTTATGACCAAAACCAAGGAGCTTTCAAAACCATAAAGAACAAGAGCATTTGAAACAAAAAGTAAAATCGTTTATAAAAAGTTTACCAAGGTTTTCTCATGTTATACTGTGAAGGAAATGTAACCTCTTCAGCTCTTGAGAATTCAGCTTTTAAGCGCATTAGCCAGGACACAGTGTGCAACACTGAACAGATGGATGTGGGGGAAAAGCAATTCCTTCTGTAGTCCTCTGCTGCCAGTTGCTCCATTCCAGTGGGTATGGGGCCTAAATATGTGTACATGTACCTCCGAATAGTCAGAAAGGTTGGGTTGAATTTCTTCATCCAGCTCTATGGCGCGTTTTGATTGGAAACTTAACAAGGCACTTTACATACCGAGCTCTGTATGCAGTGGAAGCTGAGGGAAATTACATCAAGGAATTTGAATGCCACTAATGGGCCCTTCCTTTTACTTCGTTCAGGGAGAAGTGGCTCTGCAACAGGAAAGAACCATCACAGCAGAGTCTGCCTGTTAATACAGAAAGATGCCTGATTGTTTACATTAATGGGATCCAAACAGTTGAACCTCTGTGTTGTATCACAACAGAGAGCAATGTTAGAGCAGGTGTAATGGCAGTTTTGAATTCAATCATGTGGCTCTTGCTTGATAAGTTACAAGAAACTCTAGTGTTAGAAATGTAGGCAGGACTGTCTCACAGAAACTTCTAATTAACTGAATGAAGGCGGGGCTTATTAAGTCATTTTTCTACAGCCACTTGGGGATCTGTAAATATATATTGTTCAAAGTGAGTTTGGACACAAGAAATTAGAAATTCCAGTGTTTTTGGAAGTATTATTTTTGATCATGATGCCTTGTTTCCTGACTATTAATACCTTCCCTCCCTATCCTCACTCATTCTAACTATATGAACACTTTATATGTTTTCCTAATATTTTTTTCCCTATGTGGTTCAACGTTCCTGTTCTTTCTCCATCAGAATACAGTAACAGAACAGTTGCAGAAGGGTTACACCAAGGACCAGATCTACACATACGTTGGGGACATTCTCATTGCTGTCAATCCATTTCGGAACATAGATATTTATTCTTCACAGGTATGAAAATCTAGGCTTTGTTATTTTAAACTACCACTGATTTCCACAAAAATATGAATATTTGTGTTAAGTAGAAAGTAAGACCATTTTTGATATTTACTTCACTCTGGAAAACTGAATTATCAATAGAGTTGTTCCTTCAAGTGAATATTGACACATAGTCTTAATGTGCTGAATTTCAGCCCAGAAATTAGAAACTAAAAATCATTAATTTCTGCTATCTTTATGTCTATAATTTTGGGTATCTTTATGCCTATAGTGTAGATCATGCACAAAACAACCCTGTAAAATGTTAACATCTGTGAATTTGTTTCCCCATTAGACAAAAGGGGACAGATATAAAAGTCTGAGCATACAATAACGTTGCATTAGTAATTATCAGATACTGCAGGTACAGAAATATCTAAAGTTTTGACATCAATATCATGCAGAAATACTAGTAGGAAGTGAAGCAAAAATAAAATTAAATGATAAGTTAGTCCTTGATGTCTGGCTGCATTAAATTTTCTCCTAAATAAATGAGTTTCATAGCATAATTGGGGTCAAATTATAGAAAGTTGTGCTTCATTTTGTTTGGTCGTTCTTATAGTAGTAGTATGTACAGATTCATGGTATAGTGAGTGTAGTAGCAGCTCACTCAGAAAACATCACTGCTGGTAACCTCAGTATGCTGCACACTAATCTAAAAATAAAACTAAACTCTGATTTTTAAAAAAAAAAAAAAAGTTGTTACTGGACACAGTTAATGTTTTCATTTTTCTTACACTTAGCATTCCAAACTGTATATTGGAGCCAAACGGACTGCCAACCCTCCTCACATTTTTGCTGTTGCTGACATAGGCTATCAGTCCATGGTGACATACAACTCTGATCAGGTATAGATGAGGTGTCTTAATTATATCCTTTGCTAGGCTGAGAGATATGTAATGAGCTCAGAGTCTTGCTCTTGTTCTCTGCAGTGTATCGTTATTTCTGGAGAAAGTGGAGCTGGCAAAACACAAAGTGCCCATCTGCTGGTTCAGCAGCTCACTGTCCTGGGCAAGGTATGTCAGAGGGGGTGCCTCTGTAAGGCTTTGCTATCTTGGGCCTAAACGACTGAACCTGTGGGTACGGCATGGACTGTGGGACAAGACTGCTACACATTTTCCAGAGAAAATTGGAACCTGATGCCAATCCATTTACTCCTCCCTCCTTTCTGAACTAGGATCACTTGAAAATATGTTGGGGTTTCCACGCCAAAGTACCCACTGCAGTGAGGACTGTGACCTAGTTGCCTGTTTAACTGAGTGTCTTCAAGTCACCTAAACTGTACTAAGTAAATTCCTCTTCCACAACCAGATCGCTGTGTGGGACACAGTCATTCTGGGAAGTAGCCACCATAATTGTCTAAATAAAATGTCATTTTTTGCATGTCCCAGGCAAGATGCAAGCAAACTGATGGACTGGTATGGTGCAGTGGAGCAGTAAAGGATCCTAAAACCAGATTGGCCATATCAAAGTGATGAACCACAGAAATTGATCAGTTCTGGTGGTGTTGTTATCATTATGTGCATTATCTCTTCCAGACAGCCATTACTTCTAAAGACTGGTATATTCTGACAAGTTTTGTTATATATATATATATGTGTATATATGCCTTTCTTTCTGTATAATTCCCATAGGAATGGCCACCCTAGTTACGTCACACTTCACAATACAAAGGAAAAGAGTAAAGAAACACCTACATTTGTCTTTGAATAATTACTGATAATTTGAAGTAATATCTTTTTCATATCCAGGCTAATAACAGGACTCTACAAGAGAAGATTCTCCAGGTGAACAACCTCGTGGAAGCATTTGGGAATGCAGGCACTATCATCAATGATAACTCAAGCAGATTTGGAAAATATTTGGAAATGAAATTCACTTGTGGTGGCACTGTAGTAGGAGCTCAGATTTCAGAGTATCTCCTTGAAAAATCCAGAGTTGTCCACCAAGCAGTGTAAGTATAAAAATTACACTTGACCTAATTTGGGAGTTACAGAGTAGACCTGCAATGAAAGAAATCATCTTGGTTCAAAAAGATGAATAAGGTACCTGCACTTTTTTTCTTATAAATTGGATATGAATAGCTTATAAATCTATAAGCCAGCTGAAAACTACTCCTGATTTTCTTTTTTTTTTTTTTTCATTTCGTCTTGGGTTATTTAATCAAATATCATAAGAATGCACATGATATCTAAAATATATTGGAATGTGCAAAGAATTAAAAACTTTCCAATAGTTCAGTTATACATTTCTTTGTGGAATTTTGAAGTATTGTGTCAAATATATCACTTAGATTTAATTCCTCTGCATTTCCTCTAGTATTGTAGCTTATTTCTTTGTTTATTTGCTTGGTTTCTATTTTGGAACATCTAGTAGGGTTTTTTTATAAAAGGTTATGGTTCAAAAGTAGAACAGATCTGTCTCTGTCATGTATGTATCTCATAATATAAAATGACAGAAATTTTTAATTGGATTTTTAATTAAATTTATTGATATACATGTTCTGTTCTCATATATAGCATGTCCTAATAAAAAATATTTTGGCAACTCTGACATAATAACTGGAACAACGGAGTTTGCAACAAGGAATGTTGTCACTGATTTAATTTTTTTCACTTGCTGATCTCTAATTCATTTTTCACTCCTTTTGTGTTTCTGCACGACCTTGTTGTCTGTTGTAGGTTTGTGAAATGTAGAACATCTAAGTATCACTTGGATTGTTTCAATAAACAATTTAAAGTTAGAGGCAATTTTATTAAATGGTGTTTGTTTCTTCGGTTGAACATAAGCATAGAAACTGCTTTTTCAGAACAAAATCAGCTTTTTCCTTAAAATACCACTTTTTTCATAACTTTTAATGGGTTTGTTCTGTGGCTGTTGATTTATATTGATATTTAATCACATGCTGAGACAGGCAGTTGACAAGGCTTTTACATGCCTCAAGGCGAAAAAAATGTCACCAAAGTGTTTAGCATGAGAGCCACTGTAGGAGGTTAAATTCTGAGGAATGAAGATCCAAGGGCACCTGAAGCTGTTCGTGTTGATCATGTCATGTCAGCGTGGCTGGTCCATACGGCTGTGGCAAGGCAGAGAACCTGCACTGCGAGGAAGTCTTGCTCTTCTGGGAGACCATGACTTCCAAACTCACATGAAGAGCTAGGAATGACTTTTTGCAGAAAACCAGTCATTTGTTATCCAGAAAATGAGAAACCCGTGTTCCAGACTCTGTTCAAGCCAAAAGAGTTTGAACATACAGTTTCCCCTACATTTCCAAGAAAATACACAAACCGTAAGGACACAGTGAGGTTTCAGAGAGTGTGCAGAGCAATGCTATACAATCTAAAGGTTAAGACACTGAGGGAAAATATAAGAGATTGGATTTCCTACTCCTTAAATGGGTCTTGTCTTTTACTACTGCTTGTCAACAGTAAAATGTGCAACCTGAGTTGGCAGAGGACTCTAATCTAGGTAACCCCTGTGCAGAGAGGAATGCACTGGGCTCTGATCCTGTTTCACTGAAGCTCAAGAAGAAGGCCCATGGGAATATCATGAGGTTTAACAAGACCAAGTGCAAAGTGCTGTGTCCAGGTGTCAATATAGCCTGGGTGATGAACTGGTCAAGAGCAGCCCTGCCGAAACTGGGGTTGCCAGTGGATGAGAGGCTGGACATGAACTGGAAATGTGCCCTTGCAGCCCAGAAAGCCAATCATATCCTGGACTCCATCAAAAGCAGTGTGTGCAGCAGGTCAAGGGAGGTGATTCTGCCCTTCTACTCTGCTCTGGTGAGACCCCACCTGCTGTGCTGCATCCAGCTCTAGGGTACCCAGCACAGGAAGGACATTGACCTTTTGGAGAAAGTCTAGAAAAGGGCCACCAAGGTGATTGGAGGGATGGAACACCTCTCCTATAAGGAAGGGGTGAGAGAACTGGATTTGTTCAGCCTGGAGAAGAGAAGGCTTCAGGGTGACATAATTGCAGCCTTCCAGTACCTAAAGGAAGCCTACGAGAAAGATGGAGAGAGACTTTTTGCAAAGACATGTAGTGGGAGGCAATGGCTTTAAACTGAAAAGAGAGTAAGTTTAGATTAGATATTAGGAAGAGATTCTTTACTGTGAGGGTGGTGAGGCACTGGAATAGGTTGTCCAGAGAAGCTACGGGTGCCCCATCCCTGGAAGTGTTCAAGGCCAGGCTGGATGAGGCTTTGAGCACCTGGTCTAGTGGAAGATGTCCCTCCCCATGCCAGGGGTCTTGGAACTAGATGATCCTTAAGGTCCTTTTCCACGCCATTCTATGATTTTATGGTCTTCTGAGATGCCTCTGCTCATGCAGAAAGGGTTTGAATACAATTCCTTTTTGCCATTCTGTAGTGACTGACTTGGGCATCTCAGGGCTCAGTGGTGGAGGCAAATTTTCACCTAAGCATCCTATTCTTCCTCATAAGGTGCACAGGAAGCTTGAATATGCAATAAACCTCTGCCCTGGGTTTGGGCACCTAGCTTTTAGGCCAAGCATGCCAAGTCATCAGGCCCTTCGCTGATTGTCTGCCCATGTGCTTTCTTCGTTAAGGGCTAAGGACACAGCAAACAGACTGGGTTCAGTGAGCCAGGAGTGTATACCTCTCCCACGGTCAGAAGATGTTTTAAAGTATCTGTGGAGTTAAGCAGCCCATTTAATGTGGATGGGTGAGCAGTGTGCAAGATCTCACACAGCATCTACCAATTGCATCAAAGGCAGAGCAGCATTTAGCTGCTGATAGCGCCAAGCAGCCACCCTGGCAGTGTCAAGGACAAGCACACAGTGGCACAGAAAGGGTGTTCACTGGAGCTTCTGTAATAAAGCTTCTCTCAGAGTCCTTTGTCAGTTTGTACGAGTCTTGCCTTTTATTAAAATAGCATTTAATAATAGTATGTATGTCATCAGTAAATGTAGCATAGTTATATTGCTAAATCAGTTTGTTGTTTCTGTTGTTTCAGAGGAGAGAAAAATGACCATATTTTTTATTACATTTATGCTGGTCTCGCAGAAAAGAAAAAACTGGCACATTATAAACTGCCAGAATATAGACCTCCCAGGTAATGCAGTTTATTTTTATATAAATTGATTACTAAGAAATATGGCGTTGAATTGTCAGCCTCATTTATATTCTAACTCTGTATTCATCAACTCTTTCAGATATCTGCAAAACGATCATTTCAGAATAGTGCAAGATTTCATGAACAATAGCTTTTATAAGTCTCAGTTTGAATTAATTGAACAGTGCTTCAAAGTCATAGGTTTTACACTGGAGGTGAGTGCTGATAAGCCTTTTCTTTTGTGAACTTTACTGGCTACCTTAATCAGGAAAAACTTCCATAAAGCATTCAAATAATCTCCCTTGTTATTTTCTTCCTTTAGCAGTATTCTGTTTATGTTTTAGGATGTTGCACGGTCAACTTACTTTTATATTATAACATTTAAATTTTTAAAATTTTGAGGTGTTGATAAACCAATAAAATAGTATTAGTCAACAAGACTTTGAAATCAGTCAACACAGCACGACTGATTAACTGGGGACAAAAAGTTTTTTGCAAATTTAATGCATAGAAAATGATGTTGTAACTGTTTATCAGCCAATAATTCTAGGCCTGTGAATATGAGCTTCATCTCTGTTTTAAGAGGAAATCCACGGTGGGAGACCTAAAAATTCCTTGAATTGATCTGAGTATTGATGAACTCAATACATTTTCACAACTCCAGGGATAAAGTTGAATGGAGCTCTTACGTCCCTTTGGAGTGAATCTCATGTCTAAACATTAGCTGAACCCATTCTTTCTTTATGATCTTATATCATTATTTTTCTGGCCATTAAATTCCTCTTCTTTTCTCTGGTAGAATTAGAATTAAAAAAGGGCTCTGAATTTATAAAGTGGGATGCAAGGGAAGGAAATCCCATCCTGTGCCCTAGTTCTGTCTTAGGAGAAGTGGTACATCACAGCTGCCATTTACTGCTGACTTTGTTTATCATAAACAATGGTAGGAGTATGATTGATACAGTATCTGTGAAACACAGCACTAGTGCTGCAAAATGGATGTATGTTTGAATTTCATTCCAAACTGCATGAGGTAAGGAGCTTTTCACAGAAAATTTCTCACTTCAGTTGGCTATTTCTGTCTTTCCTCAATGTAAATGTTTGAAATAGATAGCAAAACAGATTTATTCACCTATTCTATTCCTCCATAATCGTTTTGCATTAAGTCGTAGTAGCAGCGGCATTCACGGTCTCTTTCTCCTCTACATGTTATTCACAACTGCACTTGGTAATATCACACCTGTACTATCACATCCTTTCGCCTGTGCTTTCATCTTTCCAGACACGGTGTGAAAGGACATGCATGGTTCAGCACCACCAGCAGTTTTGTAACAGCACCAGAGACCTTGATAAGTCCCAATTTAAACCATAAAAAGCAGCAAGTCTGTTTTTGTTAGCAGTTCTTTTGTTCACTTGGATTGATGGGAACAATAATCCTGATCATCCAAAAGAGACCTTCTGTACATATTGAAGATCCAGTTAGAACTAGGTCACTGGTTGCATTGTGCAGTTCTAGGATGGATCTTCACTTGATTAACTCAGCAAAAAACCATGAGCTGAATCTGTAAAGAATTATCTACCTGTAGAATCCCCCCAGTTTCAGAAGCAGGTTGAATCCCATAGGCAATCTGCTTGTGGCTACCAGTGAGCCCCACCCATGTTAGCCTGTCTTACATCCTCCACAGGGCAAATTAGCCCGTCTGAGGCTGTGTTTGCAAGAGCGAGGGGACAGACTTCTTCCCCCCACTGAGGTGCTGATATTAGATACATGTACAGAGGCATTTTTTTTCAATGAGAAAAAGATATTGGAAGACAGTGAGTTCCTTTTCTAATGACACTCATCCCAGTTCACAGAGGAACGTCTGTATGAACATGTTCAATGTTTTCTTAGCAGAAAGCCATGGACAGAAGAAATTCTCCACTCCAGTTAAAACTGAGACCTAAGCAAGACCTTTTTTCTTTGAAGTTTGATTTTAACTGATTGGCAGGCTTTAATAGTAACTACTATTAGTACTCCCTGTCTCAAAATCAAACTGTTTTATTTCAGGCTGCATGGCAAAATTAATAGGAAAGGGCTGCCTAAAGGGAAAAATAATCATACTGTATGAGACAGTTCAAGACAGATTTCAAACACACTGGAAAAGGGCAGAAAAATGTCAGCAGCTATACATACTGTACAGCATAATGGCAGAAGTTAAGCTATCCATTTCTTTGTATTTCAACTGTGTCCCTAAGCTTAAAATGAAAATTATTTCTTAATCCTAGGTAAACTGCATTGCATACCAATTATCCTCAGCATAATTTTTTAGAGTGATCTTATCTAGTTTGTCTTGCTGTCACTGGAATCGTTAATTTATTAACTGCTAGATTAACTTCTGAAAGTGTTGAAAACAAGATCAAGTATTCTAGAACAATTAAGGATTTTATCTGACTAAATGATGCCTGACATGGTACCAGCAAACTATTGGATATTGTAGATAAAATGTGCAATTATGAAAAGTTCATTGTTATAAAATACCAATCATATTTGCAAAACTGCTTCCTATAAAACTACTAAAAAATTTTCCAACCTGCTATTTATAAAACACGCTATTACTGTATCGCTCAAAATATACAGTGTCAAAGATTCCTAGTCTGCTTTGCAGGAACACTTCAGCATTGCTAAATAAAAAGTACTCAGATTATCAGGTGTACTGATAAACATTCACAGTTCAAATGAAAATTTGCATTTCAAGTCTAAGTCAAACCTGCAATGAAAGCATTATTTTGCTAATTCCAAATGAAATGTCATCATATAGAAGTTCTTAAAATAATTTACTGTACATACCACTTCTCTGTTCAGAGTAGTAATAGCCTTTTTCAAGGCAGAGTCTCTCTTCAGAATCTACTGAATAATTTAAAATTTAGCTATGTTTAAGTGAAGTCCATATCAAGGTGGTCTGGTGTGTTTATAACTGACATTTTGAAGCATGAAGTGCTTTGCTGAGTCAGAGGTGTGAGATCTCACTCTTCTCCCAGGGAAACTTCCTCTGATGAATTTGTTGGGGATGATACAGACCTATTATTTCAGTACCTTTGTTTCCATGATCCAAGAAACATAGATGCAGATTTTTTTAATATTTTTGTTGTTTTAGGTATTAAATTTTTAGACAGGGTTGTGCCTGCAGAGACAATGAAGGGTGGATATAAATAACCTCTGAATTCTTTCTGTGTAGGAGGATATGCTCACCACTGTTTTGTGCTTTCCCTACTTCAATCCTGTCCTGTCAACAAGTATGGAAAGGAGATTAGGCTATAGTTTGTCTTGCCCTCTTTGGCTGTCTTAGTCTTGAAAGACTTTGCTGAGTACAGAACTGGAATAATTGCTGGGATATTCCTAAAAGTAGCAGGCACATGGCAGACATGAAACAACACACATGCACGTGACCGTCACACAAACCACGGAGACAAATCTACCTGGCTATTGAGTGTGTATGTTTTTAATATACTTTTCAGGAACTTGGAAGTGTGTACAGTGTCCTGGCTGCCATTTTAAATGTCGGTAACATTGAATTTTCTGCAGTAGTATCTGAACATATGATTGACAAGAGCAACATTTCCAACCCAGTGGCCCTTGAGAATTGTGAGTGTTTTTTTCCTGATTTAATATTGTTTTTCTTTAGTGTTTTGATAGCAGATTTATTATATTGCAAGAGAGTTATCAATGAACCTGTATTCACATGGAAATTTTGCAAAAATAATTAAAAGCTGAAGGTTGATTAGTTCTAAGCCCACCTGAATTCAAATGCAAAAAAGAAAAAATTTTCCATGTTATGCATCTTATTTGACTAACCAGTTCACTGGAATACAGGAAACATGACTAATACTGCACATGCCTGAAAAGAAAACATTTGGAATTTTTCCAAGGTTATTTGAACATTTGATGGAGAACCTCATTAACACATTGAATAGTTTTTTCCCAGTTTCTTTCTCAGCTGCTCATTACTTGTTCCCCACATGTTGAAATACAGCTCACTAATTGTTTGAAAGGGATGCCTTACATTATGGGCTGCCAAGAGGTGAAGGAGACAAAGGGGCAAAGATTCTCAAGAAATTTGCTACACTTTTTCTGTAATTACAATTGTGGAGATAATGAAGTATTCACGCTAGGTTCTTGCATGTTTTCCTGCCATAGACAGAAAAATATTGTGGAACTTAGAAAGAAGCACTCCTCTTTGGGAGAAAAAGGAGGGCAGCAGTGGCTGGTATGACTGGATTATAACAGAGAGGGGTATTCACACCTCACAATTTAGATACTTCTGACACAGTCACTTAGATTCCCTAGCATTTCTCCATAGACCGTTTGGAGAAACAGCCTCCTAAAGGCCTCTGTTTTGAATTACTTATCCATTGACTGCAGTAGAAGCTAGGAAGGTTGGTGACTGAATTACTGACAGTTGTTTGGTGTGCAATTCCTCATTAGTCATAGTTCAAGACTTTGATTTGGCCCTTATTCATAATATGTTGCCCTTGCAGCACTGTTTGCAAAAATGCCTATTTTACCTTCCTAAACCTGCCTCTGAGCTATGCCTTGTGACCTTCCTTCCTAGGTGCGTCCTTGCTGTGTATTCAGGCAGATGAACTGCAAGAGGCGCTCACTTCTCACTGTGTAGTGACTCGAGGAGAAACAATTATTCGTCCCAACACTGTGGAAAAAGCCACTGATGTCAGAGATGCCATGGCCAAAGCACTGTATGGACGCCTCTTTAGCTGGATAGTCAATCGCATTAACACTTTACTCAAACCTGACAAACATTTAAGGTAAAGGAGGTTTTTCCAGGATAAAAAGAGAGTTGGTTTTTTTCTGTGGGAATAATATTCAAGTGCTATTCATGAGTGTGTGAAGGAGTGTATTGGGGCTGATTCTTGATTTCTGATTTCCTAAGTCTGTATTAAGAAAAATGGTTAGCTATAGCCCCTCAAACAGAGTTTATAGATAGTATGTGATTTGTTTCTTACTTTCCTCAGAGAAGACAGTATTGTCAGCTTCAGTTTGTTTTAAAATTATATCCTCTTTATTTTTTGCTTCAGCAAATAAATATTAGGGCTTTTTTCAAGTTGCAGAAATGATCACATATCTATGCCTTAGCTAAAATATCAGACTAAAGTTTTTACTAGTAGTACTTCTCTGGAATGTAATTGGTTATTTGAATTCATACCATATTTCAGTAGTTACAGTAGTTATTTAGATTCATAAACGGCCTAGCTATTCTTTCTTTTGACTTTAATGTTAAAATAGGCAATTTAATTGTTGTGAGTAAATAATTTGAAGAAATAATATTTAATGGCAACAGTCTTTAATGCTGGTGAGTGAAACCTGTGTTATTACAAGAGAAACAAAAAGAGCTGCATGCTCTTTCTGTCCTGTGGCCAGCTTTTTACAATAGAATAATTACTAGCAAATATTAATTTAACAGTAAAATTGGAACTCCCCTATTTGCTTATCAATTGACTTGGTTGTTATGTGATTCCGTATATCTCATCTGCAAATACAGTAATATTTTAATTGATCTGCATTTATTGTATTTCAAACAAAAAAAAAATATTGTTATTTTAAGAGCAAAACTTACCCTGTGTAGCTGGTGCACAGATTTGGCCCATGATTTTCTTTTATGAAATAATAAGCTAGTCAGTGTAAAATAAAGATACAATGACAGAAAGCTTATTTCATCTTTGCAGTGAAAATGATGATGGTTTGAACATTGGAATTCTTGATATCTTTGGCTTTGAGAATTTCAAAAAAAATTCCTTTGAACAACTCTGTATTAACATTGCCAATGAACAAATCCAGTTCTACTTCAATCAACATGTCTTTGCCTGGGAACAGGTATGTGTTGATTATTTTGATAAAGCTTTAATATTGCTGAACATACAAAATCATGTCTCAAGAAACTACGTTGTTCCTTCTCCATAATAAGTTGTAAATTGCAGATAATAACAAATATTTTTTGAGTATGTATTCTGTGAAGCATGCTTGCTATTTGCAAGTAAAATGCCTAAATAAAATGCATTAGACTTGAAATTTACAGTATCTAAGCAACATAACACAGCGATAATCTGTTCGATGCAAATGCAACGTTGTTTTCTTGAGAAATAATGAGTGTTGTAATGTATGATTCTATAGTAAAAAAATAAATGAGTGGTAACAAAATTTTGAAAGTGCAGTGTTCATAATAGCTTACTAATAAGCTTAATGAACACTGAAATTCCATTATTAAAAACTGAAAATCTCACAATTATTTTGTTCTTATTCAAAAACTAGATCATCCCAGCTAAATAATGATGGATTTAATCTAAGAAATTTAAAACAGAGAAAAGGAATAGCATTGTAAATATAAAGGTTTATGAAAATTAAGAGCAAAGTGAAAAACCTCAAAAAATATCGTCTCAGCTGTGTAAATAATTGCATGATAATTAAATTAACCATCTTTAAATTATCCAGTATTGTTATTTGAAGAAAAAACATATTCAGGAAAAATATTTATCTTGGTGAAAATAGAAATATTCCAGAATTCTGTATGGTACACCAGTCAAAAGTCAAATTGTAAGTGAAATAGTACTTTTGCTGTTTTACTGAAATTATTCGGGTTTATGATACACAGATGAAAATCCTTCTGAATACTAATTTTAATTATTATTAGAAACAGAGTTTTTTGTCAGTGTTTGTCAGTTTGTTTTAAGGATGAGACAGATACAAGTTTGGAACGTGTCAATGTATGCAGGTGCATACATGCACGTGTCAGTCTAGAGGTGTATATATCTGTGTGTAAAATGGAATTTTTTTTATGGATCAATGCTTTATACTCTTTCCAGTTACTTCAGGAAATGCTGTCTTGCAGTCTTAGACCTTGTAGTTGTTTTTTTAGATTTATATGTGAGATTTTTCAGCCACAAATGTTTTCTTCATTTTAATACCACCTAAAATTCAGAGAAAATTTAACCTGAACTACTGCAATTACTTAGATGTCTCCTTTCCTAAGTGCACAAATTCACGTGCGAAGGGCACTTGGCTACTGCTGTCTCTAACAGCTGGAAGATGGAAACAGCACAGACTACAGCACCCTTGGACTTGCATATTTCCACTTGGCTCAAATCTTCCCTGACTTGATCCTCCCGCACTGAGGTCAAGTCTTCCTTGCTCAAGACTTTCCCTCTGGTCTCGGGGATCTGAGATTATCAGTCGTGGTTGATGAAAAGAAGGCATTGAATATCTCAGCTTTTCCCGTATCATCGTTACTTGTTCAGCAGCAGAACCACATTCTCCCTAGTTGCCTTTTGCTGCTCATGGACCTGCCTTGGCTTTCCTATCCCTATCCCTATCCCTGTCCACCAAATATTGTCTTAATATTCCTTTTCTTTTTCAATTACAGGCAAGTCCTGTTCCATGTAATCTGCCTTTACTTGTTTCTAGATATTCTGGTATAGAACGTTTTGGCCAGACCTATTTTCATGCAGAGGTTTGTAGTGTCATCATCTTGTAGGAACAGTTTGCTCTCCTGCACATGCCTTGCTGCTGCAAGGTCAGGGTGGATATTTTGCTACTGAACAGATGAGGGCAAAAATTAATTTCTTATTCTGACAGGATCTAGTTTACCCATTTCTCCCTGTAGGAAATGAATATAACAATTACAAATGGAAGGGGAAGGTGATCTTTGTCTGCAGAATCTCTAAGTACTCCAACTTTACCCATTTCCAGTCATTCTGTCATAGATGTCATTGACTCACGGCCACATGGAATGCACCACAATGTGTGTGTGTGTGTTCAAGTGTTCTGCCCAAGATAATTTGTTAGCGACTCATTGAATAAAGGACACCAGCTGACAAGTCATCATCATGTGTCTTAGGTTCTTCTTGCTGAAATAGTTTTTGTACAGATTTTTGGGCAGATCTTTTACAGCCTTTAGAATCACTGGTTGTTATGGGGCAGTTCTTTGCCCCATAACCTTATTTACTTCAGCCTCCATAATCTTTAGGCAAGGTCATTATCTGGCTTTGCTTGTTAGAAGTATATGTATCTTTATGCCTACAGTCTGTTTCCTTGGTGGGCTTGTTGGAAAATCATACATGACATGCTGTAACCTTGCAATCATCCTCCTGCTGTCAGATTTAGAGGGTATTCCACTCACTAGCTGTCTGCATTGTGTTTTTATGCAAGTGAAGGCCTTCTGTTCTCGATGTAAGCAACACTTTCCTCAGTTTTACTGCTGTGAACAAAAGTTCTTCATTCAAATCACAGGCTATTCATCTAAGACTCTTTCTTCTGGTGCTTATATGCACATTCCCATTCATATTTCATTTATACCACTCCTAATATTTCTTTTACAAGTGTCCACATTCTGCCTGTAATACCAACCAAGTGCGTGTCTACTTGAATTTACATCACACCACTACATCAGAGTATATCAAACTTCATTATATTATCTTGTAGCAGTCTCCAAAGATACTAGTACAACAGTGCAGAATGGGCTGTATAGATTAAGGTCATGCAAGTGTGGGTGTAAATTTCCCTCTTTCAGAGACAGGAAATGAGAAATTGTTCTGTGTTACAACCCAATGGCACAGAATTATTTGCAGTGTGATTCATAGTCATTTTAAGACATCACTTTTCACTTATTTATTACATGGTTGTTCCAGTTTTGCATCACAAAAACAGCCTTTAAGAAAGCAGGTGGCTTCAGAATCTTTTCTGTTCTCTGTAAGGACTCTCCTGTGTTAACACCAGTAATGTACTTGAATTGTAAATGCAGGCCCTCCCCTTTCTGCAGACAAATAAGAGAAAGCCATTTGAAAGAAAATATAATTACTAAATGTTCTATACATGGAAAAAAGGGAAATATTTTCAAATTCGTATGACTGAATTTGTTCTTATTAGCGATACAAAGTATTGGTTATGTAAAGCCAAACATAAGGATGACCCCTGCCCTTTGCTGATGTGTCTGCCTGACTTTACAAATGACTTTACATGCAAGGGTTTGTGTCTCTATCACTAAAAAGCACTAGTGAAGTTTATGAGAAGGCTGATGCCAGCACTCATCGAGACCTTTGTGTTGGCCTTTCATTAGTCCAAGCTGACAGTTGTGCTGATGGAGCCATCCCATTGCTGGGGACCCAGGCTAGTATCTCTTCACAGCCCTGTGCAACGCCAGACAGACATGTCAGATTGTTCTGTGCTGTCTCAGAAATCTGTAACACGACACTGCATTCCATCCTGTAGATCCACTCAAGGGAGACTGAAGAATTTAAAATATTTCACACTTCCCTTAAGAGAAGCAAAACATGTAGGTACATTGTTTCTTTCTTCTTTTCCCTGTTTTGCCCTGTTCAGTTCCATATCACATGCAATTAGAGGAAATCTGCTTTATCTAGTGGGAAGTCAAGGCCTAAATCAGTTAAATATAGTTTAGTTCCTATTTAACCCATGTCAACGTAATAAGTAATGATTATGTCACTGGAGAAGGTGAAACACGTTTTGGCAACTTGAGCAATGGAGCCAAATAGTAAGTGAACTTATACAGTTGAACTGTACTTTTGATGTTGCAGATGACATGGTTTTAGCATTGTCAGTGGTTTATTTTCTGTATCTGAATCTGAAAAGTGTTCACAGTTCTGCTTTCCATGAAAGTGTGGCCTGCAAAAATATGGCTTCAGTAGGAATAGTAGGAAGGAGTACTATCAGGGTGTCTGCTAGTGCAGTGTCTGTGAAGTCTAAATTAAGGGAATTTTGCCTTCTTATGACAATTTTATCTTCTGCTTTAAGCTGGAAAAGGTTCGTTCTGAAAAAGTCTATGGTGTTCCCATTTAAACCAAAGTGTCATCATAACATGTTCTCAGCAAAATGCCATTACTTTATTAAACATGAAGACCATTTCCCAATGCATTTAATAATTCTTTTTTTATTAAGTGAAACCAAGTCACGTTAGCTAATGTTACCTAGTTTTGATCACAGAAAAAGTACCATGCAATACTGAGATGAGATAGGAGTCCAATTAATAGTGTAAGTCATTATTCCTTTTGACATCCCATCCACAGGAATACTTTCTAATGGATTATGCTTTAGAATTTCAATAAGCTGTTTTACAGAGCTTTCTTGTCACAAAACATCATGGGGGATTATAAAATTCTGTAAATGATTCATCTTATTAATTCAAAAAAGATCTGTTTCATTACAGTTTTATGATGTGCATCGTTAAGGATTTTATACTTGCTGCTTGTATCCTAATAACATGGTTGAAACCAGCATTGCACAAGAAAATGTAATACAGTATCATTTCTGAGTCATATGTTAACGCTGGTGCCCAGAAGACAGTGGTTATCAGCCATCCTCCAGGATCCCATGGGAAATGATGGAGTGAGCTCCTTCCATATCCAGCTGGGCAGATGGCAGCATTACCAAACTGTCAGCACTGGCACTTGTTCAGTTGTCGAGGTGTGGACACAAAAAACTGAATGGTCACATGCACTGCAGGCTTGGAGGTCAGGCCCCGGGTGCTAGCCGGGCAGGGGTGGGAGCAGATGTTGCTGTTGCAGCACAGTAGTACAGCTACTACAGAGCTCCTTTCTTTTTCAAGAACACTTTTAACAGCTCTCTAAACCGAGCTCTATCACAAGCATTTGAAGTTGGAAAAAGTTAATCATTAGATAAGTTGGTTGTGAGAGCTTGTTTGAGGATGTCCAAGTGTCACAGAAACACTCTCCTCTGATAGATTCATCCTGAGCAATCTCTTCCCCTTGCCCCCTTGATAAGTGTACTCTTGATAATCCTAAACAGTAACAGCTGGTTCCATGAACATAACATCTGTGTGTCAGTACAGCTGTAGCCCTTGGTTAAGCTGCCCCTACTCCAGTGTTATCTTTGGGAGATAACACAGACTCATTCCCTTTCTGCCACCAGCTCCTACAAGTATATAATTAACTTCTTTGCCTGTATCAGTGATGCATTTATTACTCTCCTGTCTTGTCGTGCTACTCAGGTCATTGATTAAAATAAAAAGCAAAACTCTACCTGTCCACTGCTTCAGGGGAGACATGAATGAAGTTAATGTTATGTGTCTCAGATGAGGAGCCCTCATGGGGCTGTAGGAGAGATTCTTACTCATTACACCCTTGTATAGCTCATAAAAACGGAGCCATAACCTATCCTTAGAGTGAAGAGTGTCCTGGGAAATTAGATCAATCTAGATACTGGAAGGGTTTAAGTATATATTTTGTGTCTTTTTTCAAATGGATCAGCAGATTTGTTTATTTGTGCCTGTATTTTCAGGATAGTGTTATTGATTTTATCCCTTTTGCTGTTCCTCTCTTGCTTAAGGATTAAGAGGTATGAAATCTAACAACATGTGCTTTTCAGTTGTATATGGCATTTAATTTCTTGTTGAAATGCTCAGTGTATTGCCTTCTTCACTCATTCAGACTCAAGCGAATGACACATAAGGAGAGGTCTTTCAGGGTTAGAGGTCTTTGAACTCATTAATATTAGCCATCATTCATGTTTATGACACTCTTTTCACAATGAATTCAGGATAGCAAACCTGTGATGTTAACACCATACATGAATACAACACTTTTACAAGACCTGTACTTGGGCAGAGGGATCATCTTTGAAGTAGATCAAAAGGCTTAACTCTGTTTCACAGTACAGCTTGCACAGGACTGAAGGCAGCCCTGGTGCAAATGGGAGCACTGTGTGGTGGACAACTGCTATTCTTTGCATAATGCAGGCAAAAATAATGGAGGCGTGGCAGTCCCTAGAACATCCTTCTCTTGGTAAATCTATGACTGTCCTCTGCCTTGCTAAAGGATTAAGAAAGGTCATTCTTTTATTCTTCAGCTGTAATCTAAATTGTATTCAAGATAAAACCATCGCAACACATGTGGACGCAACATCTGTTATCTGTTTTTTGTCAGTCTGGTGGGAATTCAAAGATATTTGCAGTCTTAAGGAGAAAACCAATCAGACCAAACCAAACAAACAAACAAAAAAACAAACAAAAAATCCACCCCACCAGCTTTTCTGTTGTTTTTAAATCTTGTGGATTACCTTTCCCTAGTTCCTTAAAAGAAATGAAAATATGATAGAGGCAAATCTGAGCAAATTTATTTATTTTTTAGGAGATATGTATACAATTCTTTAATTATTAGAAAGTATTTGCACCTTCTTGTAAGAATTTTTCCATTTTGAGGAGGGTGATCAAACAAGGCTGCTGTAATCTGTAGTCACTTTTGTAAATCCTGGCCACTGTACATCATACAGATATGAGCAATGAATCGGGAATGTATACATAGCTCTAAATCATTAAGAAATACTTTTTGTATTTCAAACCAGGGTAGAAACTAGACCCTGCAGCCTACATCTGCAAACACTATATTTTATCTTCTGCAACTCTGTTTCTTTAATTTTTGCTATTCCTGGAAAGGATCTTACTTTAGCAAATATGCCATAAGAATATTGAACTTGTGTATTCAAAACAAATACCCAACTGATATTTGTTTCTGCAAGACCTTGATGTCTTTAGTCCTGCAGCATACTTTTTCAATGCAGTTTTAGTTTGCTACAATTGACAGTTTGTGAATTATTTTCTGAAGTGGTTCTGTATACACAGAAAAAAAAATATGCCTTCTGTTACTTGCCACAGAATGAATACCTTTATGAAGGTGTTGATGCAAGAGTTATAGAATATGAGGACAACAGGCCCCTCTTAGATATGTTCCTGCAGAAACCAATGGGTTTATTGTCTCTGTTGGATGAGGAAAGTCGATTCCCACAAGCAACAGATCAGACACTTGTAGGTAAGTATATGGTTTATTTCATAGTCTTGGAGAATGACTTCTTTAGATTTCTGCTTGACATGTACAGTTTAGACTACATGCTAGTTACGTTTTTAGTGAGCCCTCATTCCAGTGTCACAGTATGTTTGAGACAGACATGCATGCCGGGATGGTGTCCTTGGAGTTCATAGAGAAACATCGAAAGTACAAATGAACCTAAGTTGCTAATCCAGGTTTCATATTCTCCTGTCTTCAGGAATTTTTAGCTGCAGAGTTTGAAAGGTAAAGATCAAACTAAGTTAAAACCTTAGGTTCATATGCCAAGAACACTGTTGGCAAAGTTGAGTCATGTTTAGCTCTGAGATTTTTGATGAGCCATACCTGAACAAGAAGATTAATACTTTTTTGAGAGTAGTGACTGCAAACATGCTTTAGTGCCTTTCATCAAATTATGCTTCCTGTTTCCTTCTATTCAGAAATTAAAATTAAAACACCTAAATGTATTGTAATTCAGATCCTGAATATTTTAGTGTTGCTGAGTAGTTGCAGTTTCTGTTGATTTAGTTGTTTTAGTGATATTTCTGTGCAGATAAAGCCTTGTCTTGCTTGTTTTTGAATGTACAGGGTGTCAGAGTTTTAACCAACACCCAGTCACAGAACATAACATCCAGTAACAATGCCCATGCTAAAGCAATTACGTGAGCTTGTTGTCTTTCTATCCTCATACTTTTTAGTCTAGAGGCCCTCAATCAATCAGTAAATGTTTTCTCACAATTCCTCAAAGAGTCCTTAGAAAGGATTGCTACATTGCTTCACATATGAATCTTGGAAATCTTGGAAAGGCAAGCCCTCGAAGTGTTCAAAAAACATGTGAAAGTGACACCTGGGGCCACAGTTCAGTGGTGAACACAGCGTTGTTGGGTTAGTGGTTGGACTCAGTGACCTTAGAGGTCTTTTCCCTCCTTAACGATTCTGATTCTATGATTTTCTGAGGTCACACAGAAAAGAATTGGTACAAAGCAAGTAATTAACTTGTCCAAGAGCTTCCATCTTCTCTATCCACTGCCTTTTGTTACAAGACCGTTATGGTATCTTTGTCTTTGAAAACATCAGTGTCTGTTTTGTGCCTCTGCATTGCCAGAGAAGTTAGGCAATATCCTTGGAGGGATACGACCTCAGAAGAAAATTATTGTACAGTAACTCCAGTAAGATAAGCTGTATGTTTCCTTTCAGAAAAGTTTGAAGATAATTTGAAGTCAAAATATTTTTGGAGACCCAAAAGAGTAGACCTAACCTTTGGAATTTATCATTATGCAGGAAAGGTAAGAGAACTGATGATCCTAGTTGGGGATTGTGGAGTGGTAGGGCTGGAAGAAAATGGAAGAGGTCAGGTGGGTTGGTTCTCACCTGTCATCTGTTCAGGTCTGACATAGGAATGTTGGCAGTGCCTGACATATCGAAAGTAAATTGGAAAGTTGTTATCTCTCATTAAAAAAAAAAAAAAAAAGGCAATAACAGGAGTATATTTTCCTTAAATGTCCCCAGGTAAATGAAACAACTGTATTATAGAAGACTCAAAACACAACACAAACCAAGTTATGTAATAAAACTTGGTGCTCTTCCCCTTAGCATCTCAAAGTCTTGTACCGTGCTTGTTCCCACTGCTTCTAATCAGGATCCCGCTTCATTCTTTCTACTACCTCCTACACCCCATCAGCCTTACTTAGTTCTGTACTTTGTCATCAGCCAGATAGACAGTGCAGCAGGCCCTGCTTTCTGCTTCATTTGATGAGCAGTGTCTTGCCTTCCTGTACAAGGTGATTTGCTGCACGTGCCTTTCAAACTCAGGAGGAGTTGCTGTCACACTGCAGCACGATGACACTGGTCACATGAACCTTGCTTTGTGAAAGCAGGAGCTCCCACCTCCTTTTGAGCTCTTTTAAAGGGCACAGAGTACTGATGCCTCATATAGAAAACTGTGTTGGATCTGTGCAGTGCTGGAGCAGCTGGCTTGGGCAGAGGCAAATATTTCCCATCACTTACCCCTTATGTAAGACAGTCAGGTACTAAGAGCCTGCAGTAAATCCTCTGAACCTCATCTCCAGCTGAATTGCACTTCACCAGCACGGCATATCTCACTGCTGAGGAGTGGCAAGTCAGGTCTCCCTGTACTATTCCTGTTACCAGCCACTGAAGATGGGGATTACAACAGTGCCCCATCAGCCCTTTCCAGTGTTCAACAAGCTTTTTCATTAGGAAGTTTCTCCTATTGTCTAACTTATGTCTCCATTACTGTCATGTAAGTTCATTATTCCTAGTCCTGTTTGCTGTGGAACTGGAGAACAGTGTATTTCCTCTTTCTTTACAAGACTTCTTCCTAATTTAAGACTGTCACTGAGTTGTTTTGTGAGGGGTTTTTCTAAGTTAAGCATGCCAGTATCTTCTACTTTTTGTGACAGGTCAGGTTTTCTTCTGGATCCTTTACAGCATCATTGAGAGAGATCCCTGGAGTTACATTTTGAGTTAGGAACACCATTACTGGAATTTTTAGAGAGATTTCAATTGTCAATATGCAGTTTGTGATTTTGCAAACTTTCTCTACTATTAATACAGAGATCTCTAGGAAGAGTGGTAAGTCCTGAGTCAAGTACAGCACAATATGAATAGCACAGAAGGATCATGCAGTCATGTGGGTAATCCTGTGTGATATGGTTGAAATCAAGTGCATTGTTAATTGTGCATTTACACATGTACTGGTGTAAAAGGAGGACTACAATACACTTGTCCTAGGGATAAATCCACACTGGCTAAGACTATTAACATGTCTGTATTAGGAAAAATAAATCTCAGGCTACTTTGGAATGATGGATTTTCTTTTACTGGTCTGCATAATATTATTAAATATGTTTTGTTTATTATTAAATAAGATTATTAAAATCATGGTATTAAAAAGTTAGACTTTTCAGTGATCAAAAGAAAAACTGCAAACAAGAGTGAGTCTGATAGCTGAAAAACTATTTGTGTATCTTGATATATTAAAAGCCATAGGCCAGAAAGCTTAAATTTACAATTGCTTTTCAAAAACCAAGCAGATACATAAATGCACTTTTTAAACAGGTTCTATATAATGCAAGTGGATTTCTAGCAAAAAATAGAGATACTCTGCCAGCTGATATTGTGCTGCTGCTACGATCGTCTGAAAACAACTTGACGCGACAGCTGGTAACTCATCCTCTTACAAAAACAGGTATTGCTGTTGTGGTGATCTTCTTAGTCTTCCCTAGCCTTCATCATGACCACTTCATCATGCTAGGTTTCATATGACCACTCATTGATGACATTATACACTTTGTGGCTTAACTTTCCAACACTAGAATGAATAGAGAATGGACCCCCCCCAGCCATCTCAAGCTGCAGGGGAGAGATTGGTCTGGTCAAGTGCCAGGGAAGTGGTAGAGACTTCTTCCAGGGTCCTCTCTTCAAGGTAGGGGAGCAAGACAGGGAATGGAGGGCATCTCTTGAGTTGAGAACTGAACCGAAAGGATCAGGTAAGTCACTGGCCTCGTTTTTTTGTCCATGGCATATATAAATTGCCTGTTTTATTTCAGTGCAATTTATCTTTAAAGTATTAGGTATTAGTATTAGGTTGGAGCTCTTAACATCTGCTGCAAAGAGTGAAGAGACACTTCTCAATTTCCTCAACCTGTTAGTCCTTTATAATAGGTACCTGATGGGGTCCTAGTAGTAAGCCCTTTCTTGAGGAGTTCATAAGTTGAGGTGGAGGAATAAGATTGACTCTGCAGAACTTACTCCTAAGTTGCATTTTAGTTGAACTATGTCCTTGCACAGTGTCCAACCTGCCATTTTAGGATGATGGGTAAGTCTCCTTACAACCAGTTTGTTACTGTGTTGTAGTACTCCTTGTGTGATGGCATTGCTACAATACATTGATACAATAAGTACTTTACAACACTACTTTCTTGTACAACTGCATGGGAGACGTATTTCTAGCAGAACAGAAAAGCTAAATTGGAAGAACGTAATGGAAATTTCTCTAAAATGTTATTATAGCTTACAGAAACAAAGGTTTTGGCAAGGCTTCTATTCTTCACAAAGGGAGCTTTGCACATGGAGTGCAAAATTTGGTCCTGAAGTTCTATTTTATGTGAGAGTTCAGGGAAAGCACAGAGCTCAATGACCTTGCCTGAACTTTTTGACTTGTTGATATCTGCTAAGATACTAAACTATAATTTCCATAGAGTCCAAGTAATTGTCCAAATGATCCCATGAACTGATACCAAGTCTTAATGTCTTGCAAGATAATTCTGAATACTGTTTTAGTCTTCTTGTTAACTGTTATAAAACACTGTGTGTAGCCTTTTGAAACTGTTCCAAACAATCCAGCTATACCCAACTAAAAGTTAGATTTCTGATCTGTTAATCATCTAGAATCAGTGAAATTGTAGAGGTTTGCCCAGAGTCAAGCCCATCTTGCCAATAGGATTGCTCTCAGGATGGGAAAAATATCCTCTGAAGGTGTCTCTCTCCACTTAATATGGTGGGGGTCCTGTAGACACCTCACTCTGAGATAGCTAAAGTTAAGTGTGAGTAATCCTCTCTTTCTCCTTCCCACCCTGTGCTATTCAGCTGAACCTAAGGGAGGTTTAGCTCTTGATATCATCACATAATACATGATGCATTAGCTCACTATGCCATATATTTGCAGCTGTTATTCCAGCTCTTACTCACCTTTTACTCATAGTAGCTGAACACAGGGAGATTGCAGGCTCTCCCAGTGGAGAGTGAGATCCCAGAGGTATTTTGTTATTAGCAGAATCGGTGGCAACATGCAGCACTGGATAAGGTTTATCAACAAAGAGAGACGTGATGGAGGGCTCAGAAGAGTTTTCATTACTCCTTTCAAAGACCAGTGTCTGTGTAAACCATGCCAGTGCACCTAGTCCTTCAAAGTCATCATAATGAAGGTATTGCTTGATTAAGTATGACAAGGTTGGAGTCTTAAGACTACATCTGTGCTAGTAAACCAAACAGAGCCAGTGAACAGTAGCTGAAACACTCCCACAGGACTGCCCCTTCTGATTAATTGTTAGAATGCCTCCCTGGGACAGCTTTGGGCCATGTCAGCCACTGGCCTCCCAGGAATATCCAGTCACACATCAAGAGAAAGTGCAATTGTTTCCAGCAAGCTCGTGGAAAGACACAACCTTATATTTAACAGGGGATTAAAAGAGTAGTGAAGTATAGAATTAGCTGTATAAGTTTGAGTCATGCCATGTCACTTGTCCTCAGGGCCAGAGAAGGGTGCTAACCCTTTTTTTTAAACTAATATATCTGTAGCATTAGAACTATGGTAGTACTATAACATTTTTAGGGTAAAACCACATGGATACTCTAAGGTGTACCTTTCTTACCTTCTGCTTCAGTCTGGGGTTTTTTTGATCTAGTAGATGACATGAACTGAAGGAGAAAAATCATCCCTTTCCATCTTCATGCAACTTCTCCAGAGCTTGTTCCATCCCAAGGATGAAAGGGGAAACAAGGATATACTCTGAAAAGTCAATGACATTTCTAATCATATGGTTACACTGGGCATGAATAAGGTGGTTCGGCCTTGGTTTTAGTTTAGATGAAATGCAAGCACTTTGCTAGGTTGCTTTCTTCCATCTTCCCATAGGTAACCTGGCACACACTAAAAGCAAAACAACAATCAGTTACCAAATGTGGACCTCCCAGAAATCAATCAGTCATACAAAGGTAAGAAAACTGATTTTGTGATCCTTCGTTGAACCCTAATTTAAACTAGAAAGGCAATACTGCTTTTGGTATTAAAAGTAAGCAAGTAACCCCTTCCTTGGTTTTTCTCCCTCTCCTATTTTCTTTTCTGTTTAGCTGGATATCTTTGTGTTGTGCAATTCATATTCCTTCCGTGAGGTAAAAACCTAACATTTCCCTTCTTTCTGGCTATAGTTTTATAACCACTGCTGGGGAAAAAATATTATTTCCTAGCTGTATTGTAGCAAAAAGAGAAATTAAAATATTGGCATGGAGTGTAGCCATGTTCTTTAGAGAACTACCAAAATAACGGTGATGATGGAATAACTGATAGGACCTCAGACATTGTCAGGTTATTTGTGGCAGTTATTAGATGCTCTGTTACCAAACTGTGCCCTCTGTGTGTGAACGTTTGTGTATTGTGTAGCAAAGTAATGTAATGTACTGGTGTAATTGATTTGTGCTAGTGATCATGCTGTAACTTTTGCTGTTTAGAATACTTTCTTAATTATTTATGTTCTCTGAAGGGGTGCTTTCTTGTGGTACTACAACTTCACTAGAGATAAAAAGTGTACTTTTTTTTCTTCATCTTCATCTTTATAGAATGAAGCAGGAGATACTGGACATCATCCTAGAGAGACAACCAGCATGAAAACACAGACAGTTGCTTCTTATTTTAGAGTAAGATATCAAATATTTTAATAAATATTTTTAGACTACAATAAATGTTTATTCTTTCACCTTTTGAAATGCACTTGTTAGGGTCAACAGCAATCTGTTTAGAGTTTGTGAACTGTATATATGGTGCAGGGGTCTGGGCAACACAAATATCTACAGGAGATTGTGATGTTTCATCTGTAATTGTATTTGATTACACAGCCACATTGCTGTCATGATGATGTATGATGATCAATATTAAACTTTCACTTGCCGCTTTTTCCACGGAGATAAAGGGAGATTGGACATTAATGGTATAGCATTTCTTTAGGAGTTTAGGAAAGAGGGCAAAGTTAATTGGATCCAGGAACTCCAGAGAACATTCTTGATGCTCACTGCTCAGAGGCTGTCCTGAGTCAATCCTTGTGGCTCCTTCAGCAGGGCTCTGGACCTTCCCAAGCACTGGCTGTATTGCTGGTCCTGCAACAGTATCTGTGAAGAGCATTCTTTCCTCCAAAGTGGTGCACGCAGTTGGTTCACATGGGTTCAGCTCTGAATTTCCAACTCTTACTTAATCATCTCTCCCAGCAAACCATAAAGTGTTTGAGGTGATGTTCATGATGAATTGGATGCAGGACTTGGAAGACTACTGAGTAAGTTTGCCAGCGACACTTATCTGGGAGGAGCTGTCAACCCCCTCAAGGGCAGAAAGGCCCTGCCGAGAAACCTCAGCAAATTAGAGAGACAGGCAATCACCAACCATATGGAGTTTAACAAGGGAAAGTTCTGAATTCTGCATGTGGGACAGGGCAATCCTGGTTATGTAAACAGACTGAGGCCAGTTAATATGAATCAGCAGCGCCCTGTCAGCCAGGAGGGCCAACCGTGTCCAGGGGGGCATCAGGCAAAACATCGCCAGCTGGTTGAGGGTGGGGATTGTCCTGCTGTGCACTGCACTGGGGCAGCCTCACCTTCAATATTGTGGCAGTTTTGGGCACCACGATATAAGAAAGATATTAAGCTATTAGAGAGTGTTCAAAGGAGGGCAGCGAAGATGGTGAAGGTTCTGAAAGGGAAGCCTCATGAGGAGCGGCTGAGGTCACTTGGTTTGTTCAGCCTGGAGAAGAGGAGACTGAGGGCAGACCTCATTGTAGTCTTCAGCGTCCTCACAAGGGGAAGTGGAGAGGCAGGTACTGATCTCTTCACTCTCGTGACCAGTGACCAGGACTCAATGAAATGGCCTGAAGCTGAGTCAGGGGAGCATATCAGGCTGGATATCAGGAAAAGGTTTTTTACCCAGAGGGTGGTTGAGCACTGGAACAGGCTCCCCAGGGAAGTGGTCACAGCACCAAGCCTGTCTGAGTTCAAGAAGCATTTGGACAACGCTCTCCGGTGCATGGTGTGATTCTTGGGGTGTCCTGTGCAGGGCCAGTAGTTGGACTTGATGATCCTGATGGGTCCTTACCAACTCAGCATATTCTGTGATTCTATGATCCATAAGAGTTCATTTACATCTATGACAGAATAGTAAAGAGCCAGATCTCTGTTTAGTAGATACGATTGCACATCTTTGTGGACTATGAAGAATAATTTCAGCCTAGGTACCATGGTGGTTATGTGCTGAAGTCCTAGATAGAAAAAAATACTGAATCTCATTCAAACCTAATGTCTATGATTCAATGCATTATCAGCACATCTAGCATCAGAGGCTGCAAATGAGTTAACTGTATTTACACTTTTCTGATACTGTTTTCTGTAGTGGAAATCCTTGCCCAGATCGTGCTAGCTAATGCTCTTAAATGAAGATTCAGCTTCAGCCCCACTGGTTTACTCACGCACAGGAACCTGAGTGACTGAGAAAAGCATAGGCCACCTCAGACTGCGTGGGAAAAAAAATTATCCATTAGCATGTGCTACTTGTTTATGTTCAATTGGCACACTAGTGATTAGGCTAATTAAGCACTTTGCTGCATGATGCAGCTTCTGTCCAGAAAGGAATTGCACATTTTAATAGGAAACATATGGCTCTTGATGTCCCTCACTGGTTTCATGTATCCAGCCTACCACTGAACTGCATTACCTCCTGGCTGCTTCTTTCTGTTGAGTCAGGTTGAATCTTGAGGAGTAAGTCTCTTCATTTGTGCTTTAATAAGATCCTCCCATGAAGTAATTTTGCCAAACACCAGTCAAGGTTGTTTACAGCCAGATTCCCCTCAGCTGGCATGGGGAGCTATAAGCTCTGCTAGCCTGGTATCCTGGTGAGGTGGGAAAAATACAACTTTGGAATGGTGATTTTTTGTACTTCTAGTTTTGCCCTCCTCAAAAGTTTCCTCTTGGCAGGGCAGCTGTAGTATCAGCATCAGTCTATACAATGAACAGCACATGGCAAGCTCAGAGCAGTTTAAGCAGTCCTTTTTCTGGGGTGGCTTTAGTTTCCTCCAGTCTAATGAACGGATGGAAAGATTTACTGACTTGATGCTCTTCCACTTCCCATCCATAGATGGATGATTTACTCCCTGGATGAACAAGGGTCTTCAAATAGGTGACAACAAGAAAAAGAAGAAATGGGATATAATTAACTAACAAAGCTCCAAGATAAGCAAATAAGTGTAAGGAGAGTTTCTATCATATATTGGACATTACAGAAGTTTGTGAGAATGCCCCGGGTGAAATTTAGTACATTTATTTGGTATTAGTGTTTCTCTCAAGTAGTAACTTAGAGATCTTATCAAAACTAGAATTGGTTTTGGGTGGTCATTTACTTCATCTCCTCCTTAAGTACCAGCTTAATGAAATATAAATGGATTTGGATATGATTGTGTTCACATGAAGTAAAATTTCAACTACACATGGATCTATATACAAGTTTCATAAATATCCTGGTGGCAGATCTCTTGTTACTTTTTTGCAGTATTCTCTGATGGATTTGTTATCCAAAATGGTCGTCGGCCAGCCTCATTTTGTCAGGTGCATCAAGCCAAACAACGACCGTCAGGCAAACAAGTTTGACAAAGAAAAAGTGTTGGTTCAGCTGCGCTACACAGGAATTCTGGAGACAGCGAGAATTCGAAGACAGGGTTACTCACACCGTATACTATTCGCTAACTTCATAAAACGGTAACATTGAAGTGAAGAAGCTCTTTTCTCTCCTACCATTGCTCTCCAGTGTTTGTTAAGCATCAGCAGTATTTTTGGCGTGGTCTTTAAAGAATAATTACAAAGACGTTTCCTGTGACAAAGATTATAGACTGGATGACAAAGAGGAGCTCAGGCACAAGATTAGTGACCTATTTTGGGTGGGTAGAGGAAGATGATGCATCTCAGGATGGTTTTTCAGGCTTCCTGTGCATTTGGGTAAAGGTTTACTTGCTTATGAGCTGCAAATTCTTCAAAGATGTGAGGTTTAGAAGTGTAATACTTCAAATTAAAGCCAAGAATTTGGAGACACAGCATCCAAAAAACGCCACAATTTCTCTAGCTCCTGGCCTTCAGCACTGTGCAGCATCTGCTTGTGCAGGGTAGATGATAATTTGGTATCACTAATCTAGGGCTGAAAAGTTTATTAAGTGCATAGTTTTGTTTAAAATATAATTCCTAAGTATTAGTCGCTTGTTAAAAAGAAGAGAAATTACCTCAGTGTAATTCCTTGAACTATCTTCTTCCTTTGCCCCAGAAATCTGAACTTCTCTGTTACAAATAAAGAGCCTGAGAGATGTGTGGAGTGGAGATCAAAACTGGGAAGAATCAAGTAATACCCATTCAGACAAAAACACTTAACAGTATTAGTGCACTAGAAACAGAGAGCTAGTAGCAGAGTGATGCAGTCGCATGAGAAGAGAGGGGAACAAAGGGATGTTTTTATAGTACTGTTTCTGGAAAGAATAATCCTGGGACTATTGCTGTTCTGGAAGAGTGTAGCATGGGAAAAGATAGTTATCACCACACCAAAATGTGCTGTGGCTTTTGGTGACTGCTTTTTATTAAAAAAAATTACTGTTCAGGTAAGAGAGGAAAGCAGTGACTATAACAGGGTAGGTCTCCAGAGCACACGTCCCTGATTGCAGTGAGGCTGTGCCGATCTCCGGCACGGAGGACATGGCCCTCAAACAGAAAAAGATTTTGTCTTCTTATTTTGGGTTGGGTTTTTCTAATACTCGAGAGTTACAGGTAAATCTGAGATAATGGCAACATTATTATGGTAGGATAAAAATAAACCAATTCATTGTGTTTTACAAAAAGAAAAAGAAAGGGAACTGTAGGTGATAATGGAGGAATCAACATTGTCTCTTTTTCTATTATTTCATGAGCAAACTGTTACCATTATTTAAAGCTGGTAAAGACAAAAATTGTCTATAAAGGCTGAATAACAAGGAAAAAAAAGCAGAATGTACTGTCAAGAAGCACACATAATTCATGTAATTTTCTTGAATTGAAAAAAAAATACAGGATAGATATGATTAATTTTGTAATGAAGCATTTTGGAAAGTCCTGGAACAAACAAGAACTTTCCTAACCAGCAGATGAGCTGGTGTATTACAGGTAATTTTTATGCTTGAGCATCCTGACCTCTTTTCCTAGTCAGAATGAATTCTAAGTAATGAGTTTGGCAGATTGAATGCTTACAGACAATACGTCACAACGGCACTTACATGTTCCAAAAGCATCTGCAAAGCTAAATCCAAGGAAGTAACAAGAGCTGGGATGCATCTCATATGATATTAACTATCTCAAAGGTAGATAGCCTAGCACATGAGATAAGATATGAAATTTGCATTACATTTCTAAAATGATATAATTTAGGCAGAAAAGCTTTTAAAATATTTTTATTTTGCCACTGAAATCACTTTCACGGAATGCAGAGAGCAGGAAAGAACTGGTGCACCACTCTACTTGCATTGCACACTTTTTAAAAGCCTTCTGGTGTTGATACAGAATTAAACAACCCTCCAGGGTGTGCAATATGTCATTCATCCACTTCTGATTGAGTTTCTCAGCACTGCATATAAATCACAATAATTTCTTTCATATACTGTTCTGTGTTTTTTGGTGCTATGTTTTCTTTCATGCAACTGTTTTTATTATTTACATGAATGGTTTAAATGTATTTGCATGTATTGCTCTTTATTAATCAAATAAATAATCATGTGTTTGTCTTTAGGTATTACCTCATCTGTTACAAAACAAATGATGATCCTCCAGTCAGCCCGGAAACCTGTGCTGCCATCTTGGAAAAAGCCCACCTTGACAACTGGGTTCTTGGAAAAACTAAAGTAATTTTTTAATATACAGTATCTGCATCACTGCAGTATGGCATTGTTAACTTTTTAAGCAATTTGTTTTCTCTCTTGTTTGGTTGGTGTAGCTCTTGGGCTCTATTGCTTTTTGAAAGAACAAACTCCGTTTGCTGGGTACTGTTCCCTGATACCTGGCTGAAACCTTCACCCTATAAAGGGTTAAAGTTCTCATCAGCTTTAGTGAGGCCACAATGCAAAGCAGTATGTGCCAACAGCACTGCTTGCATTTTCTGTCAAAAAAATGTTGTAGTAGGGGTCCCAGTGAGCTTAGTCCAAGCTTCTTTTCTTAAGAAAAAGAAATTATAAACTTCTTCCCTGGAGCAAACAGACTCATGAAGGGTAAGGAGCAGGTTTTGGCTTTCCAGCACAAGGCTTCTGTGACAGACTTTGCCGAGCACTGAGAGAGGAGATAGCAGGATAATCCCATTTATGTCAAGTGGAGGAAAGACTTTAAGAGAAACACATATCTGTTCCCATACTCTTTATTTTAGTTCTAGCTCACTAATCTTCCCAGTGGGCCAGGGGGGACATCCACCCACCCTCAACTGACAGATCTCAGGTCTGACAGAGGAACAGAAGCATTGGACAAGTACTGCATCAAATCTCTTTATTTGCTAATGCAACAGAAGTGCCCAGGAAGGGTATGAATAGAGAGGGAGATGGATCCTAAACTATTTGAAATCACCTGAGTGAAGCGGAAACAACTGTTCTTCTTCCGAGACACCTTCCTGGATAGGTGGGACAAGAAGCCATGAAGTTGAGTCCCCCTCAGCCTTTATTTCCCTCTGTTGTCTTAGTGAGGCTAATGGACACACGCAGACAAAGGAAGCATATTCTGGGATGTGAGATTTATATCTTATGTTTACTTTAATTAGGGTTAACCTGTATCTGTAGCAACAAGTGGTCAATGACTGGGAGAATTCTTCAAAATAGACATCATTATTGTCTTAATTGAACAAGTCTTTCTACACATTTTATTTTATCTTAATATACACTAGGAATGTGTTGGTATCCCTTGTGCCAGACTAATTTTTCAGGGCTTATATGAGTTCCATGCTTGATAAAAGCAATTTATTAAATAAACAATATTTTAGATTTAAAATCAGAAAGCGGAGAGATTGAAGGTTCCAGATTTGGATCATGTTTATGTAACATACATTAGATTTGTGAGATTAGCAAAACTGTCAGCCTCATGCTTTTGAAAACAGATTTACAGTTACAGACTGAAGTTTTGCACTGGAACTTTAAAACATCTTCCCTTGAAAGAATAAATAAGCAGGGAGTGACTAGAGATGCTGAAGGGGAGAGTTAAGTAAACTACTATCCCGAACAATGAAAATGCTATCTTTAACAAGAATGATCCTTTAGGTCCTACAGCTGAAGACTCTGTTTGCCATTTGAAACCAACTTGTAACTCTTGTTGATGTTAAATGGATTGAGTAAATACAGGACCTGCAAGGGTAACTAAAACTTTTGCTTGTTTGCCTACTCTTTTTAAGGTATTCCTCAAATACTATCATGTGGAGCAGCTAAATTTAATGCGGAAGGAGACAGTTGACATGATTATTTTGATTCAAGCTTATGTCAGAGGGTGGCTGGGTTCAAGGAGATACAAAAAGATAAAGGAACAAAGGGAACAAAGTGCTATTAAAATACAGTCAGGTAACGGCTTTAAAACATTTAACATTTTCCTTAAAGCTAGTGCATGTGTACAGTTGATAGATGAATGTGCATGCTGGATGTGGATTTTGTTCTTTTCCTGCTGTTACATTTGACAAAATATCTTATACTTGCTGATATCTGTTCTTATGAAGAAAAATTTCTTTTAACCAGGTTATGACAATCTCTTTACTGAAATTAAATTTCTCAATGTTACATTTAAAAGGCAATTTTAAGAATGGAAGGATGTGATTGCACAGATGATACTGTTATTAATAATAATCTGGCATGCACTGACAAGGTTGTATAATATAATAATGAAAATAAAATGTATTAACTGTCCTAGGTAATAAGGCAAATTACCTCATTGATGGAGGCATTAACTGAATTTTTTAATACTTTCAAACATCATCTTATTTTACATTCTGATTATCTGGTGTTTTGTATTCATTTAATTCATAACAACTTTACTCACCAGAAAATGTAGATTTTATGTAGATTTACTATTTGTGCACATTTGCCATGTTTTTTGAAGATAAAGCCTGCAAAATATTTATGAATATTTTAATAGAGATCTGTAATTCCAGACTTTTTTTTTTATTCTTAGGGCCTTTTTTCTACCTAATGGATTATTTAATTTTTGACATCTCTTTTCAGTTTACCGGGGGTTTGTTGCTCGTAAAGAATACAAAAATGCAAAACATATTAAAAAAGTGGAAGAATATATTGCCAGATTTCAAGCAAGTAAGAATTGTTTGCTTTTGTGGCTTGTATTGTTCTATCCGTACACAATAGGTTGATCCAGATTCTAGCTACACTGATTGACTATGCTCACTTACATGTTCTGAGGTATAGTTTATCTATCATATATCTATATACAGTGGTTGAAATGCATCATTCTATTCTGTTATCTTTACCTTCAAGTGGTTTAGAGGCACATTCCACAGCTGTGAAGTGGGATGTTCAAATGCCTTAGCAAGCCCTTTTCACTCCTAGTCTAAGATGTTCAAGTATTACAGCTGGTGTTGTTGAAACCCTTATGACACTGTCTACATATAAGGTGTGTATTCATGCTGTTCGGTTAGGACTAGGTTTTGTTACGTATCAGTAACAGTTATATTTGAGAAGGCTGCAATCTGTCATTTCACTCATGTCTCTTGTTCTTTTTTGCCATCGCTTTGTTTCTCTTTTGCGGTGATAATGACCTTGGGCCCAGATGTATGCTATGGGACATCCCTTTTTTTTCCCTGTACTTCAGCCTCCCCTGTCCCTGCAGAGATGTCCCCAAGCCAGATGTAGTCTAGGCAGCTCTGAAATCAGGAGCAGTACAGCTAGAGAAGATCTGAAGGCCAGCTTGGATGAGGCTTTGAGGAATCTGGTCTAGTGGAAGGTGTTCCTGCCCATGGCAGGAGGTTGGAATGAGATGACCTTTAAGGTCCCTTCCAACCCAAACCGTTGTATGATTTGATGATTCTATAAAAACCACTGGCACAAATCTGGACAACATTTTCAAAAATTACAAAGGTGACAACCCAAATATGAGCTAGTGCAGCAAGTAACCAGGTTATCTAGAATAAACTACCTCAGATATGCCAGATATATACCACCATTGTCATTAACAGATGCATCTATTAATTGCATTGAGCCAGTGCTAGTGTGTACTGAAGATCACTTTGCTGCAGTTGGTAGAACTTCATCAGTGTAGAAAACAATCTAAAATCTGCATAAAGTCCAGTCATGTGCCAAAAATAATTAGACATCTGAAAGCTGTCAGTTACATTAGGATATTTGGCAAATGCAAAAGTATGAATTTAACACTTTGCTCTGTTGATATCCCCATTGTTTCTTCTTCTCCCCTCTGTCCTGTCTAAAGTGTCATTTCAACCTTTTACAGTGCATGAGAAGGCAAGATAAAATGGAAGTCCATTTTTACTTAGCTCTCTCGGTTCCCTCCCCCCAGCCCCACCCCATTTATTTCTAAAACAATACAAAGCTCCTCTTCCAGTTTGAAAACAAAGCTTAGACATCTAGTATCACAAAAAATTCTCAGAAAGCTTCAAAGGTGAACAAGTCTATAAAGACCAAATGTAGCTTATATTGGCATGTCCATTGACAACATAACTTCATTTGTTTCAAAGTAACTCCTGTTGAGTTGCTTTTGTATGAAAATGGGATAAGAATTGGCTCAGAAGTTCAAGAAACTCTAGAAGTATTCCAAGTGCTTTACAATTCGCACTTCTCTAGAGCCCTGACAAACTGCAATATAGAAACCAATTCTGCTATTTCCAATAAGCATATGGGTTTCTTTACTCTTTATCCAGTTATTCAGATGTAATTTATGTTACTTTTATATGGTCCTTCTTACACTGAAAGACTGCACCTACTGGAGCCCAAGTTGGCCTAAGTTATGAGTGGGGAATGCTAAAGCACATAAAACTCATCACTGAGTTATATGAATGGGTTAAAATAGGCTGTTTATGCTCCCTTCTCATTCTTAAGTGATCTTGACCTTTCCTGTGATACACAACATTCTCAGCCGAGTTGGAGTTAAGAGTTCCCATTTCTACCATGTCGGCAGGGTATTTAAAGTACCGTGGAGTGTTCTATCCCCATACTCTTGGTACTGCATTTGGAATTAGAGTTCAAAAGAAATACTTTTAAAAAACACTGTGTTCTTTTTACTTTGCATGGGATTAGCGGATTTGTGCTGAATCCCTGGAATTGCAGGCTTGTGCAAATCACAGCACTGTGGAGACTGTGCCAGTTCCCATTAGAAAATTATTTGCAAGTTCAGAAATTTTTGAAGCAACGTTCTAAATGCAATTTAGTTTCTGATTAAGACACTTCAATGTAGATGTCTAAATGTGACTTAGGTGTCTAAACTGCCCTTATAGTCAGGAGAGCCTACAGCTTGATTAATTTTATTCACCAAATACTCAGCTCATTGGTATATAGTGTCATTTGAGGTGCCCTGGTTATCTCACCTGCCTCCAGCTTTGTTTCATGTGGTATACCCAACTTTCCTTCTCCAGAAAGTCCCATCTGTCTTGTTCTTTCCACCAGCTTCATGTAATTGCCTTGGCACTAGATACCACTGTGCTGGCAACTGCATCAAGGCCTTAGTGACTAGTCAGCATCTACATGTCTCAGGCAAGGCCCATGTCTCAGTCCCTATTTCTGGTTCATACCAGAGTCTTTAACTTGTGCCTCCCACAAAGCACAACTACCAAATTCTCATGCCACAGTGGACCTGGTTACTGTGGAGCTTAGCACATCTTTCATGCTGAGCTTTTTTTATTTTGAATCATGAGTCTTTGCAGAAGGTGCATGAGCTAAGTTTTCTGTAACTGCTGAGCTATAAAATTTTCAGTATTTCTCTGATCTATTGAATGTTCAGCTAATTCCTGTGCCAGTTGATGGCCTGGTAATCTCTATTGGCAGATAATCAGGCATTTCCTAGGGGAATAAAAGACAGAGTCAAATCAATTGTCTGAATCAGGCAAAGCAGGTACATGAAGCTCAGAATACTGTGTTCTATAGGCACTTCTACAGCACTATGCCTCTGCTTCATTCTGCATCTTCCTGTATTTTTTTTTAGTTCAATTAAATATGAGAATAGAGCTTGTATCTTCATGTAGACTGGGTAGAGCTTTCTAAAATCTAAAAAAAGTTTTGTGGGTCATAGTAATTTCAGATGAAACATAATCATAATGGGCACCCTGGTCTGTATTTCCTTACTGGCTTTGGTTTAATGCTGTTATCATCTGACTGTCTGAAATATGTGTGACACTCATTGCTTGTTGTTTTGCATTACAATTTGTATCAGTTGCCAGAGGATACTTACTCAGGAAGAAGAGAAAAGAACTAACTGAGACAAGAAACAAATCAGCAATAATAATTCAGTCTCACTACAGAGGATATAAGGAGAGGAAGGTCTTCAAAAGCAGGAGGTAGTGTTATTTTCTCTTATGTCACTCAAATGTGTCCCTTTCCAGTAATTACACTGCTGAATAACAACATTGTAAGATAAAACTGAAGCAAATTAGGATTATTCTAGATTTGTATGCAGAGGTGATGTACATTTATGTGGAGGTTTTTAATGTCAGTAGCCAATTTTATCATCTTTTCAAGCCCAGGGAATAAAAGCATATTCAGGAGAAAGGACAACCATATTGTGCCTACCTGTAGTGTTAATGGAATCTTTTTGGAACTAGCTCATCATAAAAAATGTTCAGACAAGTGTGACATAGATATCTGCAAGGAACTGTTCCTCTCATCTTAAGCAACTGTTTGAGATAAGCATCGGTGATGACAGAACCCAGTTGTCTTGCTCAGGTCAAACAGTTACAAATTAGGTGAAGTGGATCACATTCTGAATTCCTCTGCAGTGTGGCTGTAGTCCCAAGCTCTGAAATGGAGCTAGTAGCACTTTGCTCATCTCCATAATTTTTTCAGTGATAGCATTTAAGTAGTTTAAGACTAGTCCAGAGAAGTGGAAAACAGCTGTGAAGGAGCCTTTCAGCAGGAAGGAATAGAGTGACAGATTTCACCTGGCACTGAAGTTTTATGGATAGTAACAAAGATAGTTTAAGGAATATGTCTTTTAAATATGACCTGGACCTATGCCTCACCGATACCACCTATGGAGACTTTCTGCTGTGCCTTTTGCAACCAGACTTGTCTATCTCACATCGGCCTCTTTAGCCATCAGTGCGCTTGCAGCAAGCGTGGGTAGAGCCCTTGCCTAATCTTCATTCGCGAAGCCTGGCCATGATGATGATGATGATGATGATGGACCTATGCCCAGGATCACTCTTGCATTCCAAGTGTGACTTGAGGCAGTTTTCTTTCATCAGCACCTTTAGGGTTGTGTGTATTTATACATTCTTAAGATGCTAAAAAGTTTATGCCTTATGTTTTTGTTAACATTTACATTAATTCTTTACTGTTTTATCAGCCCTCACACAGCCTAGCTTGTCTCCCTTGCAATTTTCTGTGAAGTTTAACATGAATGCCCCTTTTCAGTTAAAGATATAATAATAATTATGATGATGATTATGACAATGATAATAATAATAACATAACGTCCCTTTTCACTTTAAGAGATAATAACAACAACACAAATTGCTATCTTTAATTCTAGCTATATGCACTAAGTCTTTCCCATGTTGCAATGTATCAAATTGCCATTTAGTACACAAAGATCACCAATGGCAGTTGTAAAGTTGTCGCCATTCTTCAGCTATAATTTTTACCCAAAACTATGTTCCATTCAGGGAATCACATAGAAAGCAGCAAATGGAAAATGCAGCATCCATTAGCAAGAAGGAAACTGATGAAGAACTTGAAGATAATGTAGAAAGTCCAACTGGAGTGAAGAGTGCCCTTCCTAAAACGGAAGAAGAAGCAGCTGTCATAGCAGACGATGAATTATCTGCTGTGGAATTCCTTGAAGCACAACTGCAGCCAGCTCAAAATGATGCACTGGAAGAAGCGGCAAGTGAGGAGACTCAAGATAAAGCTGATGCTGTCACTGACAGCGAGTGCTCTGGGTTCAGTGACACCGGGAACATCCAGGAGCAACAGGAAACATCTACTGAAGAAGAGGCAGCTTCTGTGAAGCAGAACCCTGTAGCAGAAAATATTAGTGAAGACGAAGAACAGGACTCTTTGGAAGAGTTACCCATCAAATCTTCTGTCAAAATCACAACTGAACCTAGCCCCCAACAAGATCAAGATAATCAAGGCACACTCAGTGCAGACCAGGAAAATCAAAAATCTGCTGTGGTCCAGCCCAGGACCAACAGGGATGTGGAAAGAAATCACCTGAAGCATGAAGCAGTGAGACCTACAGGATGTAAAGGAATTATAAGAAAAGAGTCACTAAGAAGAGGCTCACAGAAGCAAGCTGAGGCAGAAAAACAAGGTTCAGAAGACAAAGAGAAGGCAGCAGTGGTTATTCAAAGCAGTTACCGAGGTTACAGAAGGAGGGGACAACTCAGAAAAGAAGGGAAACTACCTTGCAAAAGTCAAGAAAAAACTATAAAGGAGTCAACAGAAGCAGTATGTATTCAAAATAACAATCCTCAAACAATAAAAGGTAGGGAAAGCACCAATACAGAGGCTGAAGACTCTAAGACACTCAAGGGAGACTCAGAGAAAGAGGCTTGTGATTTGGCAGCCTTTTCACGACAGGTAAGGAGCTTATAAGCAACATATGTTGAGCATAATACTCTGAGCAATGACAGAGCAGCAAAGTTGTTTTAATGACTTCAGTGGCATCAAGGTTTTACACTCTAAACTAAGAATTTGTCGTGTGTGTTCTGTAAACAGAGAAGTATGCCTACAGCTGTAGCAGTAATCTTGCATCAGCAAGGCACCATCTCCTCACAGGTGTGAACCAATAAGAAATAGCTGCAGAACCTGTGTGGAGTCTTCTATGTGTGGTTTGGTTTTTTTGTCTTCCTTTCCTTTGGGAGATTAGTTAGGTAAATGTGGTAGGGATGTTGTCACGTGAAAAGGGGAGATTTCCTGGACCCTTGGTGGTTTATTTGTCTGTCACTGCCCCAGGAAAGTGGAAACCCTTGTGCCCAACCAGTCTGTCAGTATCCGTAATGGGGACCCTTCACTGAACAGTTCCACTGGATCAGAGGGCAATTCAAACCACCCTTTTCAGAAGGGCTAAGCAAACAGCATAAGCGAGACCTCTCAGCAAGTCTTCCCGCTTTATTAGAATGTGTTATCCATGGCCGGAAACTGCTAGCACTTGTGAAGGACTCACTCTAACAGTTTACAGCATCACACTCTTTATCAATACAAATTGTGACAGGTTAATAAGGTTCAAAGATTGTTGATATCACATGTAGCTGTAAAAACATATTTAAAGCAATATACTATACTATAAAGCAAGCTCTAACCTGAATAGCAATATTCAGTGAGGTAGAGTATGCTTCTTATCCCATAGACATTCCTATAGAGGGAGAAGACAGGTTCAAACTGTCAACTGATCATAGCAGTTTTGGTGGAGTCTTCCCCATTTTTCCCCTATTCTCAATTTACTTTTATACTATTTCTTTATGTTTAGGTGGAGCTTGAGTGACTTTAGTCATAAACCCTTTTTTGTCTGATTGGCATAAAATTCTCATGCTTCGTTTTTCAAGATACAGTCTCAAAAAAACGCAGAGTACATGCCCAGTGGGGGGTGGTCGCACCTTGGAGGCAGGTAACTTTGGAATGATGGTGTGCTTTAATATTACTATTAAGCTTTAATGAACCGACTTAATCTGAGGAGATGGATTTCAACATAGTTGTTGGCTTGGCAGCAGGACATCTTCATCTATCTCCCTTGGTTGACAGGTCCTCTGCGGTCTTGCGAACTACGAAGTACTATTGTGTCCCCCTCCCTGCAGGGATTTCTATGGAGGGAGGCCACGGCATCTCCACTCTGCTCCACCCTCCGTTCCATCCCCCATAGCAGGTGTTTATTGTATGGGGAGTCCTCGTGGAGCATGTCAACCACCTTCCATCCAGGGAGTAGCAGCTGCATTTTACCCTGTAATTTTCAGTCTCCTCTAATTTTTATCCCCAGCCATCCTCCCACCGGTGTACTCTGCAGTAGGTGGAGCAATACCTTTTAAATTAGTTCTCTAGTCCACTCTTTTACCTTTTATTACCTTGGAACTTATATACTTATTTTTATAATAATGTAAAACCCTGTGTTATATGTTTCAGATATCAAAATTATCTGAAGACTACTTAGCTTTGCAGCAAAAACTGAATGAAATGATATTGTCCCATCAGCTGAGACCTGTGATGCTGTCCAAAGATAAACAAGCTAATGGCTGTCTGTCTTCTCATGTTTGTCAGCCAGGTAATGTTTAACCTTACTGTTAGCAGAATTTTCATTTGTAAAGAGGGCTGTCAAGAAGCAACTCCTAGTCATGTTTTTAAAGGCCAGGGAACTAGCAGGTGAGTTAGTTCCAGCTTCTCATATAACTCAGGCAGTACATTTTTGTATAAAGCCCCATGTCAGTACACATCTGGAACACAGTTTCCGGAGAAATATCCAAGTCTGGTTAGAATTTATGTATTTACAATTTTTCTTGGCATTTTGTTTCAGTGCTTCTTAAGGCTGGTGAATGAATCCTTGTGAGATCTAGACATAGAATCTCTAGGAATACTTTGGTGAAAATTCCATATTGGCTCTTTATAACTCATGTGTTGATCAACCATGTGTCTTATTGGTAGGATATGGGACTATGCTTTAAAATAAAAGTCTTTTAGGTAATATGTCAAACAATTAATCAAAGTTTGTTACATATATGCCGAGTAAATCTTTAGCTATCCACAAATGCAACTGAGGTTATTAAAAACCTGTAACTCCTACTCATGTTGGTGGGTATGTCCTTAAAACTGCAAGTAAAGTTTAATTAATATTCAGCTTCCATTTAACTCACACATTTAAGAGGATATACCTTTGGAAATACACTCCAAAGTTATTTATATTCCAGTTAGCATGGGCAGTGAAGGTTCCCAAAGTGCAAACATGCTTGGAGCAGCCTAGGTGGCAGTGGGGAGGAGTACTAGGAGAATAAAGGTGGAAGGCATGGGATTCTGAGCACACAGATCATTAAGACCTGTGCCTGACCAAGAGAACCACAAGGAGCTGATTTAGCTGCTCAAGCCCCTTCAGCTGGAATAGATGTTAAAGTAATTTCCTCAGCCCATGTCTTGGGCCATAGATGCGGAGGAAGATGAGGACAGATGCGTCAGATAACTGGGTGGATCTCCATTTCTGCATCAGGGCTTGTGTCAGCCCACTGCACTGCCTCTGGGGAAGATCTCTGCTGGCCTCTGCATGGATGGGACAAGTGAAATCCAGGACTGTCTCTTACTGCCTGGAGCTAATTGTGCTATTTTCATTATACCATTGTGGATTCGGTTGTCATGTGTGATGAAACTTCTGTTACCATGACTACATTGAAAAGATCCTAAAAGTACTTGAGTCCTGCTTTGGAGTCCTCTCAAATGGGGAAGGTACTGCAATGGGGGCTTGGTGTTTACAAATGCTAGATCTCCAAGTGTAAACTAGCTGCTGGTAGATAATCTGTATAGTTAAGCCTGTTTCCAAGACCAAAGTCTGCAAGAGAAAAGAAATGGAAAATGGAAAACTAAGTGCCATGATCCTTCATTAAAGACAGAGCAATGTCTCTGATTGTCATTAATGGGTTTGTACTGAGGTCTCTGTTAAATATTGCTGACTTCTGACAAGATAAACTTGCAGAATTAAAAATGCATGCTTGGGAAAATGAATTTTGGTTCTAACACATTTTCCTACAGATGCTAGAGAAAGGAGGTAGATAAAGGGAAAGGGAATACCCAAATCCCTTTTTGATCAGTTAAAGATCTCATCACTTGCACAAGCGAACCAGGTGAAAATGTACCAGTATGTTCATGTCATGTGCAAAATGCAGCAAAGTCTATGCTTCACACTGCTAATAATTTAAGTAGCTCTACAGGAGACAAAAGCACAGGAGGGTTTGTCACCTGTGTCTTCAACGCTGCCTGAGGAGATGACCAGTCAGCCACTTCACTGCCTTTTGTCTCTGAAAATGCTGTGCTGCTGTAAACCTCTCTGCTGTAACAATGCAGTTTTCCAGCAGTAAAGTGTGCTAACCACTCCACTGAAACACATTTGTTGATGTGGAATGTGAATTTTCTTTTTCTACATTTCAGCATAATTCACGTGACAGGAAAACTGTTTCCTTTCCAGCTATGACCAATGCACAAGACATTGAAGTAACTCCCCAGCTTGCCTTCAAGACAATTGGAGCCCAAGCCTTAGAGAGCTTTATCACAAAGCTGCATTGTCTTAAGTAGATGTTTATTATAACAAACATGATCTAACTAGACGCAGAGAATATTTAAGTAACAACGTGCCTATGTTCAGTTCATTTAGGTTGTACTGTCTGAAACACGGGAGTTACCAACATTCTGGATCGTACTTTCTTCCTGAATGCAATATAGTAAAATAACCACAAAGAAAACCCAAATATTCGAGGTAATACACGGCAGACCATCCTGCTAAAGTGAAGCAGATAAGCGTGGTGATCCACTGCCTATTAAACAGGGAGGGACCTTCCTGCCTTCATGCCTACATTATGTGTTAAAGTAGGATTTATGCACACACATTTACAGAAGGATATGCTTTTGCTTCAGCTTTCCCTCTATGGCTACTTTTGCTGTCCTATTCTTATAAAGGCAGGAACTGTTGAGCTTTAGGTGTTATTTAAATCATGTGGTATTTACCTATTCGTAATTACTTTGGTTATTTACATTTATTTACACTTCTTCATCAGCTTCACTAGTTTTTTATGTTGTTTTACAGGTATAACATGTGACTTGTATTTATACTGTCTGCTAGATAGGAATGCTTGGCTGCTTTTGTCTGTGGGTAGGTGGCCATTGTGCAGTTTGATAACTTACCACTTCCTCTGATAAAATATTTTATTACATTGCTACCCACAGAAGGGGAGGAACTTAGGGACATGTGGATGGTGTACTGTGGCAAATGTTCAGATTTTCAAAACCGTTTAGTTTGGGGTTTTTTTTAATAAAAATGCAAAACTTGCAGTTCAAAAAGCATATGAGCAAAAGGTTAAATGAATCTTAATCCACAAGGTTAAGTTGTTCTTAAGTGAATTTATTTGTATTTATAAAATGCATAAAGCAAGCTGCACAAGGTTCCTGGTCATATTTACTTGCTTAAATGCTTTCAGCTAAATGTAATGGCTGCATCCCAGAACTGCACCTTTGTGCTGCTAGTGTGCCATGAGTTACTGTGGTGTCAGAATAGAGGCACACATGGCTGCTGTCAAGTTTTTTGAGGTCAAAGTGTGAAGTGAAGGGAATTCGATCTTTATGGGAGCAATTTTTTTTCTTTTTTCTCCAGGTGAATAATAGTGCCCATCCTTCTAATTATCAAATGACAGTTCAAGTACAAAATCTCAGGAAGAGAATTTTCTATATTTAGATTGAAATTTGTATGGCATGAAGAACTCTGGTGCAGCTGAGGACCTTTACAGCTAGATGAAGCAGTGAGACAGGGAGGGTTTTCTTTCAGGTGTCCTCCTGCTGTAGGCTGTCAAAGCACTATTTACAAGAGTTTAATGGGCAGATTTTGCAAGGAAAAGGGAGTCTGTGTAGCACTGGGGGAGCAGAGCAGTATTCACTGGCCAGACTTTCTTCTTTGCAAGTGAGTGGTCAGGCAGGGAGCACTGAGGTCTGAGACTGGAGAAAAACAGGGTAGACAAACATTTCTACTGTCTGGTTGTTCTCAGTTACTGGAGTGGCCCTTTGAGCACCATACAGCCAGGCCACAGAAGATCTGTGTTGGGAGTTGGTCAGATCCATGGCAGAGCATAAGATTAAGGAGGTCACGGTAGTGGACTACAGCCATTTTCCTTAAATAGCCTCTCTTAAAAAGCAGTAATCCCAGGTCACTAGGCTCTCAGAAATGAGAGATGCTGAAATGAGTCCGGAGAAGGGCAATGAAGCTGGTGAAGGGTAGTCCTATGAAGAGCAGCTGAGGGAGTGGGGGTTCTTGCTTTATTGCTCTCTACAACCACCCGACAGGAGGTTGTAGCCAGGTTGGGGCTGGTCTCTTCTCCCAGGCAACCAGCAACAGGAAAAGAGGACATGGTTTTAAGCTGCGCCAGAGGAGGTTCAGGTTGGACATCAGAAGGAATTTCTTCATGGAAAGGGTTGTTAATCATAGGATCAGACTGCCCAGGAATGGGTGGAGTCACCATCCTTGGAGGGGTTCAAGAAATGGCCAGACGTGGCCCTTAGTCCCATGGTCTAGTTGACAAGGTGATCAGTCAAAGGCTGGACTAGATGATCTTTGAGGTCTTTCCCAATGTATATGATTATATATATGACTCTGCATTAGTGTCAGCCAGAAACAAACTGCTCCCCTCAATGGGGCTGCGAGACTTAGGAGTGAGAGATCAAATACTTTCAATTTCTGCTGTGTGCAGTCGGAAAGTTCTCAGTTCTTGCAGTTTCTACTTCTAGGTCTGTGACAGAATAATCCCTCTGGTTTTTTCCAGATTGCCACCAACCATAATTTTCAAATCCAGCTATGTTAAACATTCCATGAATAAACAATACCTAAAAATTATTAACCAGAATTCTAAGGAGCAGTGCTTTTCTATGTGGAAATTCCAAACTTGAGTAATTACATCCTCAGGCTGTGTACAATTAGAAGAGTAAAAAGGTATGCACATAGATGATGTAAGCAGTAATACCTGTTAGCTTCTCATTACCAAGTCCTGGAATTCCAGTTACTATAGTTGCATTTTTTTCTGATTACTTCCAACTCCCTCTACAAACTCTATATGATTATTGCTTTTACTCTTGCTTTTCTTCCTGCTTTATTCTGAGCCTGGCTTTATACTTCTGTCCCCACAGGATGTGGAATGGCTCTAAATCAAACATGTAACATTTCACTTAAATAACCTGAAGATGGGGTTATCTTTTTCTCCAGGTGGCCTAATAAATAAAGACCTTTCATCACTTAGATGCTTATGAGAGCTGTAACCATGCTATTTCTCAATCTTCAGTATAAAATCTGTTGTAAGTCTTAGTTAATTTACATTAGCATCCATGGATGCTGATTCCTCGAGATTGCTGTCTTCCAAGCTTATCATTGTATGTCAGCATGTGCAGACACAGTTCAACCTAAAGGGCCCTTGATACTGACTTATCTTTATTCAAATATTCCTTGCTCGTCCTGGAACATTTCAAGCACATGCAGCTCTCCACAGTTCCGTAGTTTGCAGGGCTCTTCCGGACACACGTACATATTGTATGCATTTCAGCATATTTAGAGCTGTCAGTGAGGGCTGAGTGTGAAAGTATTAATATTTGTAGAATTGACTGTGTGTGTAACTTAGGTAGGAACCTTTGAGGTAATGCTAAATGAGCTAGCTGAGAAACTGATAGGAATAAGGAATTTTCCTTAGACTTGCTAAACCTTCTATTTATCAGGCAGCCACACTGTTCACATGCCTTTGCTGACCCTTGATTCTGTATTTCATTCATTCTTCTGGAGAATGACTTTAACTTTTATTAAACTTTCCATCATCACTGGATCAAATGTATGCAGTCTTCTTCAGGTTTGGGCAGGAGACAGACTTAACTTCCTGGGGATGTGTTAGGGCATGGCTGACATTTGCTGTCAAAAGTAAAGCATCCAGGTCACAAGAGCAAAACCTCTAATACTGATTGGATGCACTTGGGCTTTGCTTCCTGGTGAAACAAGGAAAGCTAAACCTCACTGTCTTACTGTGTAATGTGGAGGCAAAATTGGAATTGCATTTACAGCACTCTATTTAATTTTTAAAAGGAATGATGGAGATCCTAGAATAGAAAGCTGCCTGCCCCAACATGGTATTTCTGTCCCCTCAATTCTTTTGCATAGCTCATACATATGTACAGCACAAGAGCCAAGATGAAAACCTTTTTTTATCATTGTCAAAATGGTACTATTTGAATGCAAAAACCAGTCTTCTTTGCAGAGCATATACACAAGAAGTATACAAGTAATTTCAGTTGAAATAATTGTAATCTAGAATACAATAATGCTTTATCTGTTTGACAGTGATGAATTAAATAATGTAACAATACACATGGTGATGAATTCTTAGGGGACAGTAACAAATATTTATGCATTATGAGAGCCTTTTAATCGGAATTTTCCTAAAGCCCTCAGTTTGGCTTCATTTCTTTTTTAAGATTTTCATGTAGTCATGAACTTTGACACAATTTCTGACAATGTCCTACAGACAAGGTGTTAGGTGTTTCTCTTCAACTGCACTGAATTTTAGAGGATTTTTTTTTAAGGTAGTGTTTTCAGTTTAGACTCCCGTTGTGTTTAAAAATAAAATAGGGAAAATATGCCTCTATTCTTTCAAAAATGGAAAGTCAGATAACTCAAGGTGGCCCACTTGAAATGCAGCTGTAAGAACAGCCCACATTAAGAGCACAGTCAGGCTTCCTATAACTATTGAAATCAAGAAATGTCATTTGTATTTAATTCAGGTTACTGAAATGAATTTATTGCATCTAAAATTCATTGTTCAACATGAATTATCTGTAACCTGGCTTAGAAAAACATCATTGTTCTCTTAAGTGCAGAATGTTAAAAAATACTTGTTCATTCATTACACGAGAAGCAGTCTGCATTTCAGATAAGAAACTAAAACAATAAATGTAATCATTATCCAACTACAATTTAGATTAACATTATTCATTCTGGCTCTTCTGTATATCCATGACCTTTACAGGCCTTTATTTATCACACATTAAAAAAAACTTAAACAGCTAATTTTGCAGGAGTCAACACTGATGTATTACTGATCGTTTCTCATTTTAAATTATTGTGCTACCTCCTTAATTAAAAAGATGTCTGCTGTACATGGGAGAGTTTTTATCACGTAAAAAGGTTTCTGATGGTCATTAGAGAACAAAATACATTCTTCCTTCTAAGACTCAATCATACATAGTTAGCACATCTGGGTTATGAGTTAAAGTCTCTTCATGTGAAAGAGGATAATATCAGCAAAACACACTTGAGTAATTCATTGGAATCCATATATCCATACCACCCTCACACTATTCATTTATATATTCATTATATTATATATTCATATATATTCATTTATGAGTAAAGAGATGTTTTTTCTCATGGGCTGTACTGAGTATTTCTGTGATGGGACAAGGAAAAGATAAAACTTCACTAGATAATGCAAAATACCTTAGATAAACAGTTCACTGTGCCTAAACCTTGTCCTGTGACTTCATTCATCACCTGGATGTGCTCCTATGGCTCATTTCAATCATTGTTCTGCTGCCATGCAATCCCCTTCTCCTTCATTGTGAAGGAATTGCTGTCACCCCCTATCAACTTTTCTTATAGCTGAAGTGAATGGAAGGTGACCATGCTCCCTGTGCTGTACATTTCTGGTCCCTCGTCCCCCAGAGTCTGCAGTCTCCAAGAACAGGCACTTGGAACCCTGCACTCTGTGTTGGCTCTCTGAAAAATGGCCTGTGAACCCTTAGCAGTCCTGTATCTTAGCACTGTCAGAATTTAGACTTTTTACAAGTAAATACCCAAGACATTTTTCTACTTTCCTACATGCCAGCCAATGTAATTCACAAGTCAGTGTCTAACTCTGAACTGGGAGGCTGCCAGAGGACACTAGTTCCATTTTGTGTTAAAATCTTGATTTTGTTCCAATTAGAGTGAAAGCATTTTTTGCATGTTTGCAGAAAGTTTTTGTAGAAATGGGAACCAGAATTTGAATACACTAAACTAGACTGCACTGGACGCAATGGACATGATCACCCTGTGTTGCCCAGTGGTATGTGATTTGGCTTGAAATGAAAAGCCTCAGCAGGACACCTTGAAGAAAATCTACACCATGGTATTATAGAAGACCTATCTCTGAAACAGAGGCCTAATGCTAGCTCCCTCCTTAAAGACTGACTTAAAAAAACACCATCATCCCTGCCACCTGTTCCCCTTACAAGACAGTGGCCTCCCAGTAGCCATTGCCCTTCAGAGCCCTTTTCTGAATGTGGAGCATCAGCCCTTTTCAGACAGAGAGGTCCGTGCCAGGCAGACCGCTGGGCTGTTCCAGCCTGGCATTCATTATGTTACATGTGTCCCTGTGGGCAGTCAGGACCCAAATAGACAAATCCATTCTCTGCTGGTGAAAATGCCCAAATCATTTGCTTTCCTGAGTTACTGCAAGGAGTAAAAGTGGCTATGTGCATTTTTTTCTCTCTTTGGTGACATTCTCTCCTGTGTTTTTTTTTAAAGCCTCCCATTCTGTGAAGAAATAAGCATTGCTAACTTCTGCTTTTTTACAGTTGTGGCCAAAGTAGAAGACTCTCGCCCAATGCAGAGACCCCCAAGAAGGCCACGGAAACCCAAGACATTAAATAATCCAGAAGACTCCACATACTACACTCTGATACATGTGAGTTTAGGAAGCTTTTGTGGGCTAAAACTGCCAGATATTTCCTACCTAAACTATCTTTCTGATTGTCCAATTCCCCATATTCTTTTCTAATATAAAAGGTGTGTCCTGATGAAAGGAGGCAGGCCACAAACATGACATTCCAAACGAGATTTGAAGTTGAAGCTCAGAGTTACTCTGACTGGGGATCTATGTCAGACCAATATTTACTTCTGTACTTAAACATATGTACTTTCATTATATGCATAAGCAGCATTTACATTTTCAATACCCAAATCAAGTGCCCTGTCTCTGTAGTTTCTTTGTAAGTCACAGGAGAGAAACAGGAGAGTCACAGGTTTGTTTGGAGAGCTATTTTGAGCATCTAAATTAGTGCTTGATCTTGCAGAGAGAGCAAATACTAAAATAAGCTGTATTAGTATGCACACTGTAACTTCCTTTACAAATGTGTCAGATTGTGATTATGAAGGAATTGGCAAATACCAACAGCTCAGGAGACTAATGGATTTGAGTGTCTCTATATATAGCCTTTGGTCCAAGTTCAAATACCAAGTGCTGCATTCCACTCTTGATTTCAGTGTCCTTAAATATAGCAAAAAAGGCAAGAAAGTAAGCAGAAAGAGAAAAATGTACAAGCAGTTCAGAAAGCACTTCCAACAAAAAAGCAATTAAACTGATTTGCTCCAGGTGCCTGTATCTTAGTGACCTATTTTAGCAGCCAGTGAGAACCCAGCTAATAAACTAACCGTGGCAATTGCTTCTCCTTTCAACAGAAGGTGCCACCAGGGCCTTTAGGGACAATTGTGTCTGGCATACGAAAAATGACAAATACAGCTATGTTTTATTCTGAGGGGCTTGAAATAACACAGCTTTCCTACACTGATACTCTGAAAAGACAGTACATTCTTAAAAATAAATTTGCATGTAAGAATAAAATTTATTTTGTGAAAGAAAGCTTGCTGAGATAAAGAACTGGAATGAAAGGCATGACACAGAATTCTATACTAGGAAATTTCTGAGGAGAAGAATAATTCTGAAGTAAATGCATATTTAGAAACCCAAGACTACAGAATCAGGAACATGGTATTTTCTGAAAGCTAATTTGTTACGTGGCCAGCTCATATCAGAAAACAGCCATGACATCAGTGCAAACAAAAACTGCAGTAATGCCAGAAAATTTTTAATCAAATTTTTAGCAGCAGTCTTTCAAGGCATGAATTAATATTACCTTCAATCTGTTGTATTTTCAAGAGGGTGTGAAGAAGAGAAGCCTGTCTTCCTGACAATAAGTTCACTGACCAGGGAAAGGTTCAACATAAATATCTATACACTGAAGATTAGAAAGGAGACCTACTAGTTCCTAAATTCTTAGACCTTGAGTAAGTCATTGAGCTCTAACTTTAGATGGTGGTCAGCTTTAGAGGGTAGTCAGTTTTCCCAGCTGTCATGGGTTTTCCACCTTTCACAGATTATTATCAAGCCCAGATCACCTGAAAGTGAAGGCACGCAATGTGTGCATTTTTAGAAAATTTTTCTCTATCTTCTGCAAAACCAGATATTTCTCTCACATCATGTTACAGATATTAATTAGACACCTTCCATTCTCACTTATCTCTTTGCATATCAGATGAACTGAAGGGGTACACAGGTATAAAGGAAGACTGACATTAACCCATTGTTCATACCAGGAGCCAGAGGTTTATTTTGGGGTGTATTTTTTTTTTCAATCAACCTATTATTTTGAAATTATATGCCATGTTCATTTGCCGGCGTGCTGACATCCATTAGGATTTCTGATTCTCAGTGGCTTTATAGTCACTATTTAATTCTAATGAGTTTTCACTTTTTTTCAAGAAGCGCAGTTAAGACCATCTGCACTTTAAAATACTGCCTTTGAAGTGTGATGGGTTAGGTGCTGCAACATAGCATTGCTTTGAGTGTAGGGACAAAAATGTATTAGAGATAAGACATTATTCGCATTCCCTATGAATCTTCTCTCCTCTGCATTTCTAGGTATCTTGAATCCTAAAGGTTCTTTTGCCACCTAGTACACTGTTTTTTAAATGGGGCCTTTGTCTTATTTTATTCTACTAAAACCTATGACACGACTACACTGGCATTAATGAGAATAGGACTATGCCTGCTCCCACTGTGTTGCCTCTATTCATGGAAATTATCATGGCATCACAGTAAATCTGCCTCAGTGAGACAGTGTTGTCAACTTCATTAAACCAGCTCTAGCTATTTGAAAGTTTTAGGTCTCCTTTCTCTGTTCTGATCATGATTAAGTTAGCTTTTTTTTTTCACAGTATGGCAACTGAAATTTGGGGACAACAAAGCTAATCCTATTCTCAGTCTCAAAGATTCTGAAAAGAGATTTTTCTGGGACACTTGCTCAGCATATTAGATTCTTTGTATTTTCTTTTAATGAAAAATATACAACACTTTCCTACCTAACCCTGATAAAATGTATCTTTGCATAAGTCTTCCTTTTAGTGTTTTTAATTACTTTCTATTTTCTTAGAAATCAATACAAGATGAAAAACGGAAACCAAGAAAAGAAAGGTAATTTTTTTCATTATCTCGCTATTGTCCTTTTAATATTCTAGAATAGTTTTTAGCTGTCTTCAAGCAGGAGAATAAGACACTGAAAAAAGAACAGTAATTTGGTGATTCACAGGAAGGACATTGTATACAAAGTTAAAATACGCAATTTTCAATGACTAAAATCCATTATAGAATTCAGTCCTTCAGTTTTACTGAAACATGGCCCTTTACCATGGCAACATAAGCACTCTAATAAGTTAAGGTCCACCTCAAAGATAGTTCTGACACAGAAAATAATTGAAGGTGCTTAGAATTCGAGTCAAAGCAAATGAGCAACCAGTTCTTTTTTGTCAGCAAAAGTACAAAGACTGTTAAAATTCTCTCCTAAAAATATATGACTGTTTGGAAATAATAAAATTAAAACAAGAATTATTAATAACGGGTAAAAAAAAGTAGCCCGTGAAATTTCAACCACAGGTGTTCTCTTCACAATGTCACTGACCTATTTTCATGGATCTCTGCAGAAAGAAGGAAGCGATAGGCATATTCTGCCATCTCTATCTTGGATTCTTGTGTGTGCTGTAGACCTGGCTCCCAGGTCCTGCCATACATCATAGCTTTATTTTATTTGTGGTTCTATACTTCAGCTTTTTTGATGCCCCCTCAGTGCCACTGCTGTAGCACCACAGCATGTTTGGGATGGCAGCCTGCTCAGAGATGCAAGATGAACAGGCTCTTTGCTGAGGTTGCAGACTACAAACTCTGAGCTGAAATATGTATCTTAAAGGATGTTACATGACATTATAGGCATATAAAATGTCCTCACAGCATCTAGCTTCACTCAGCTGCAGTTTAAATTGCACTTGATTATGCCAGAACTTAAGGGATTGACCTTATGTCCGTGTGCCCCATGTCTGGGCTCTTTCAGTTTTTTTTCTGATGTCATTTGGATACTGAAAAAAAATTCACACCTATGGACTCCAGTTTAGCAAAAAAAAAAAAAAAAAATTTAAAAAAACCACCAAAATCTAGTGATTTCTCTCTTTGACCTCTGTTAGGCTTCACTCTTCTTAAGTCTAGTTAACCAATTCCCTGACTCCATCGTCTTTTATATGCTGACTCTATCAGTGGAACATAGCAATTGAAATCAATTAGTTCTGGTTTCTACGAATGTGAGAATTGAATTCAGAACTTCTTTTTCCAGATTGCTTTTAGGATATTATTTTTTCCCTAACAATTCTAAACTGGTTGTCAGGATTGATTTTTTTTCTGTATCTACAATACCCTGAATAGCATTCACCTAAAAAAATAAGAGACATCTGCATTGTTGACACTGATACCTGAACTAGTTGCTTTAGACTCTCTTCTTTTACTCAGAGGAAAAGTAGTAATATGTAGGAAGATGATTCGTCTCTTGCTCAAATAGATATCTAAAATAGGTCAGATGAATTTCACAATAAAAATGCCTCTCCATTGATTACAATGGCAAATCCAAACAATTTCAGTCCTATATGTCTCCTTTATGAATATATAAAAGTACTTAGCATTTCAAACTTCTCAGTATCTTCACTGTACAGCAGTCACGCTTCAAAAACTGGTTTTTTGTACATATACATATATATTTTTTTCCTTAGATACTCAACACATAAATAGATCTGGTAATATATTTGGTTGCCTTGCTTTTGAATGTTGAATATAATATCGAAAAGTGAAACTGTTAACTTAGTGTTCTTATTTATTGACAGTCTGAGCAAAGTGCTAGATTTAGATATCTACTACCAAGAAATTTCATCTACTGACTCCACCTCAAAGGACAGCAGTTCCACCACAAGAAGGAAGAGACACCCAATTGAGCGCAGGACTTCAATTTTAAGAGCTACTGAGCGGTAATTCATACAAAATAGTAATAGGAAAAAATAAATGTTGTATATCCTTGTTGAGATATTTAAAATATTAAAAAAAAAAAAGAGTAAAAAATATGCCCTTTCAAATTAGACATAAATCTATTCTTTTAGTCACGGAATCTTGCCAAATTAACTTGTAAAGTGTATAGCTCAGGATTTCCCATCTTTATACAGGAGAGAGAAATGCCAGTGTGATTGGTATTCAACCCACCTGCTAGTTTTTTGTTTCCCAAGGGCCAGATGAGATGGACAGACATTATGCTGTAATTCTCTGATCTAAAGTTAAATTGAAGCAGAACCTAAAAAAATTTATTTCTGATCAGTTAGGTATTAAATAGGGTGGTCATGCACCAAACTTTCTGCACATTTTCTGCAGGTACAACTCCAGCTTGACTGCCTCCTTTTTCTGCTGCCCTGTAACAGCAGATGTGTCTATAGCCTGTAGTGCACCTCACCAAGGTGGACAGTCATGAAAGAAACCCTAAAGGGAGGCTTGACTCGACCTCCCTACTTCCTGAATAGACTTCATAGAGGATAACCACTGCTGGGTGGAAGGAAATTCATATTCTCACTCTCGCCAATGCACCTAACACACATTGCACATGCAAACACATATTTATATATCTTAATATATTTAAATATTGTTGTGTCTTCATAAACGTTTCAGTAAGAAAAACTTGGAAAATTATCTAGGTCAAAGGCTTAAGGGAAACACTAAGCCTGGGATGGCTGCTGATTTGAAAATGTATCTATAGTAATAGAGAAAAGGTTTGTAGAATATTTAGAATGTAGAATGGGGGTTTTTGTGCCCTTTATGTATTTTATTTCTGGCCTTTTTTTAGATAGGATCTGAATTATTTTTAGGAAAGTGTTGTGAAGGCATGGGATTAAAAATAATAATATCAGGGAATTACCACATAGTTTACATCCCTTGGAATATGTTGCATTTCTAAGGCGATTAATTACACCAAATCTGTCACCCTGATGTCTGGTTTAGGTGAATAAGAGTTTTGCTACTGAGCTTACTAAAAGGAATTTACCTTTTACTGTGTGCTGCTCTGATTGTATCCTAATTAGCCATAGTGAAACAAAGTCTGTGTAACTTTCAAATTTACAGTGTTACCTCAGAGAGCAGATAAATGCAATTAATAAACATTTCTGCACTTCGGTACCACTGGAATGGGGTTATCTGGATCTAGAAACTATACAACCATTTCAATCTACAGAAGCGAAGCACTGAGTGTGCTTTATTTGGTAGTTTACCTTTGGTGCTGGTATAAGACCAGTGGTAGAACACCACTAATTATTTCACATTTTAAATAACTGAATTTTACTTTTAATCTTGCTCCATGGTAACAGCTGATGCCAGATCACCATTCCAGCCCGTCAAAGAGGACTTCCATAATGCATCAGGCCATCTAAAAAAAAAAAAAAAAATGAGATGGACACTTACAGTGAGCTCCACCAGCAGGTTAAGAACAGAGCAAACAAATTTATGCCAGTTGAAAACCTGGTTCAGTGACCATCAGGCAAACGCTACTGCAAAGATCCCCATGTTTTCAATGTTTTTATGTCCTTTTATTATGTCCCTCTTGTAGGAAAACATCTTGTAATTCAGTGTTCATCTGCTTTTAGCATATAATGTGTTTGTTCCGAGGTGCCTGCTTTATGCAGCACAGGAAGAGGCCTAGCAAAGCCAGTGGATTTTTTTCTTTCTCCTTTTATTTTTCCCCCCTGAGACTGAAAGTTAAGCAGTCCATTAGAAGTGTTTGCCAAGGTAAATGTTTTGACTTTAATTTCTAAAACACTTCTGTGCTTAATCCCTAGGTCGAGGATTGCAGAAAGACCCCTGGAAGAGAGCAAAGCCGAAGATAATCCCTATGACTACAGACGACTGCTGCGGAAGACCTCACAGCGCCGGCGCCTTATCCAGCAGTTCTAGCTGCTGCTGCTGTTCCTGCTGCCATTTGGCTTTTATTAGGGTTTTTTTATCATTTTATACCATGTGCTTCCTTTTTTTTTTTTTTTTTAATTCTTCAATGTTTCAAGTTTACAATGTGTGTGTTCATGTGAATTTGAATTACTGTGGTTTACAGCCCAACACCATTGCAAAGGGACACTATCAGTCACATATCATATACTTAAAAAAAACCCTAATATCAAAATCAGCTTTCTTTGGCTACCATTGCTATGTCCTAAAATTATTAGACATTAAGCAGCTTAAATCTAGTTTACTTTCGTCTGTGTAATTTTCTTTTTTTTCATCAGTCTCTTCCAATTAAAATAATCATTTACTTTATAGTTCTCTAGACAAGCTTTCAAATTCCCATATGCACCTTCAGAAAACCTTAGTTATTGTTTCTAATAAATTGTTTTACATGAAAAAAAAAATTACAAGAGCATCATAGGGGAATTTCTGCTCATTTTAGTTTACAATGCCTAAATTTTGGGATTTCTTGTTTGTGGCAAGGGTCTCTCTAAAAAAAAATTAACATAAATGATTAATTGGATAGCATGCTATGGCAGTTTATTTCATTATTGACTTTACTGTAAAGCTAGTAGCCAGTTTTAAAGGTCAATATAGTGTGTATAATCTTTATGTTGGAGATGTCCAATTGTGGGAAGCATATTCAGCCCTCTTCTCTGCCTCTGAGCTTTGTGACTAAGTGATGAACTTTTAAATCATGTTTGCTTTGTTCTCATTTGCATTAGATTTTTAGGAATCTTAATCTCTGGGATGCCAAGAAAGGAATAGAAATACACTCTCTGGTTGATTGCTGCCGAAATGTAATGATCATCCTTAATCAGTTCCACTAGACATTTAGTGGAAATAAAAGCAATAGCCACGGTGTTCAAATTTCCCCCGATTCTTTATTCAAAAGACTTTCTTTCACAGAAACCACACAGATAATTGCAGCGCTTCCTTTCAGGATTCATAATTGCACGTTCCCAGCTGCAAAGCGAGAGCAGGCAAATTTCACGACGCCAGCATAAAGGCCTGATCCCTCTCCCTTCCTCAGCTCTGCGAGAGGTGACGATTGGCGGCAGCAGCAGCCACAGGGGCTGGGTTTTGTCCGTTCTGTGGCTCTTTTCCCAGAGACAGGTAACCATTGCATCCTGATCCGTAACTAGTTATAAGGCTGTGCACTGGATTAAAATTTGCTGCAATGTAAAATTTGCTATAAATGGTTTAAATTTTGAAATCTGTTTTAAAGTTGCTTTCTCATGTACTATTATAACAGTACAGTAAATAAAAATGCACAAAGCAGTGATACGGTTGGCTGTGTCTGAATTACACCCAGAACTGACGAAACACTGTGGAGTGGGGCACAAGCGAGCAAGGCAGGGAAGGGCTCACAGCAGCCTCTGGCCGTGGAAATCTGAGTTATTGTCTATGTGAAAGTCAATGTGATGCGGCAACCCCTAGACTGGCTTTTAGTTTCCCGCCACGGCAGTGTTTTGAAAGACCAAGACATTTCTGTGAGGTCTCTCGGGGGACAGTCCTCGTAACCACGTCGGTGCCTGCAGACAGCGGAGAGGAGTCCCCGCAGAGCACAGTGCGGGAGCGCCAGGGCCTGGCTGCGAGGAGCGCGGGGACCCTGCGTGACCTCCGCTCTCGGCACGGCCTGACCCCCGCCCGGCGCGGTCCCGCCTGCCGCCCGCCGAGCCCGGGGCTTGAAATCTCCCCTGCGCCGGAGGGCAGGCGGCCAAGGCAGGGAAGGGCTCCCGCCGAGCCCCGGCCGGGTGGAAGAGCTTGGTTGGCTTCAGAAACGACGTCGTGGGGGGAAAGGCTGCGGTTGTTGTTCTGCTCTTCCAGTCTCGCCTCCGAGACCTGCTGCCCCCACGGGGCTGGAGCGTGGAGGGCGGCTCCGCCAGGGTCCCCATCCCGAGAGGCTGAGGATGCCCCGGGAGCAGCCCGGGATGGGGGGGCAGGCGCGGGAGCCAAAGGCCGCCCCCAGGCCACCCCCAGACAGCCGCAGCGTCGGGCAGGACTGCTCCTGCAGCGCCGAAGGAGCCGGGACCCCTCTGTCCGCCCGGGAACGGGAGAGGTACCGGGAGGGACAGCGGAACCCGCCCGCGTCCGCACGGGCTCTTCCACCAGGACCTTCTCCACGGCCGCCCGGCCCGACGGGGCCCCGCCGGTCGCTGCGGGCTGGGCTGGGCAGGGCAGGGCGATGGGGCGGCGGAGGCTCGGGAGGGCTGACCCTTCCCCGCCCCGGACTGCCCCGCCGCTCGGTGCCGGCGGCAGCGGCTGTCCCGGCCTCGGCGCCGCCGCCCGGGAATGCCTCGCTGGCACGTGCAGCGTGTCCCGATGCAGGGGTGAGGGGCGGGGATGTGTATGTTTGGGTTTCCCTCGTTTTGCACCTCACAGGAGTGAGGGCACTTCCCCGCAGTCCCAACCCTTCCCCTCGGGGCACGAGGCTGGACCAGTGTGTGATCCCGCGTCAAGACCTGGGAAACTCTCCTTGCGCTCCGCGCGGCGCCGCGGGGCTCGGCCGTCTCCCCCCGCCCCGTCGGGCTGCGGCCACAGGGGTGGCGGAGCCGTCGATGGGGTGAAGGCAGCACAGGCCACCTCGTTCGCTTTCGCCGCCCGGGGCAGCCGCAGCGCGGGCGCAGGCTGACCCCGCAGCTCGGGTCCGCCCCGAGCGCTGTCACTCCGCCACCGCCGCCCCTCGACCCTCCAGTGCGAGGTGCGGACACCCCTGACAGCAGCCGCCTGTGTCGCCGCCGCCCGCACCGGCGCGCACCTCCTCCGGCCCCGCGGTGCTGCCCACCCCGTCCCATCCCATCCCATCCCGTCCCGTCCCGTCCCGTCCCGTCCCGGGCAGCGGCTCCTGCGGGACGCGGCCGCAGCTGCTCGGCGCAGCGCGCCCCGGGGGCGCCCACGGGAGACGCTCCCACCCACGCGTGCCCGGGGCGCTCCCGCCCCTTCGCCTGCCGCCGCCTGGCGCAGACGCGCGCACTTACACACCGCACACTCACACTCACGCACAGTCGCTCAGGCCGCCTGGGCTGCAGCTTGCCGCTCCTCGTCCGCCCCGCCGGTTCGCCCGCGCCATGGCAAGCCCTGGCTCCGGCTTCTGGCCCTTCGGGACCGAGGAGGGCTCCGCGGCCGCCGAGAGCCCCGGCACAGGTAGGGGGGGACACGCCGAGCGGCCGGGCGGGACCGGCCCGGCGGAGCGGCCGTGACGGCGCTGTCCGGCCGCCGGAGCCCCCTTTGTGGCAGCTCGACCGGCGGGACGAAGCGGTGCGGGCTGCGGGCACCGACGGCAGCCCCAGCCCGGGCCAGCGCGGCCGAGCGCGGCGGGGCACGGAGTTCCCGGGGAGCGGTGCCGGGCGTCGGACGGGACGCCCCCGGCCCGCGCCGGTCCCCACGGACCCCCCGCTCCCTTTTCTCTTGCAGCCAGAGCCTGGTGTCAGGTTGCCCAGAAGTTCACGGGAGGGATCGGAAACAAACTCTGCGGTAAGGGCAGGGAGGCCCCGGCAGCCCGCGGCGGGGGCGATGCTGCGCGCCCGCGGAGCGCTGCGGGAGCTGCCCCGGGGCGAGGGGCGAGGGGACGGGGGTTGGTGCCGCGGTGCTGAGACCGTGTGTCCATGTCGCTGTCAAGCCCTGCTCTACGGAGATGCCGAAAAGCCCGTGGAAACTGGTGCCAAGGCAGCAGCCCCCGGGGTAGCGGAGCCACGGCCGGCCTGTACCTGCGACAAAAAGCCCTGCAGCTGCCAAAAAGCGGAGGTGAATTACGCCTTTCTGCACTCAACAGGTAACGGCGCTCCTTGGCCACGCTGCTTCTCTAAAACTAACAAAAAAGCCCCACGGGTTCGCTCGGGAAATCGCCTCCTCCCGCGCTGCGCGGAGGCGGGGGGAGCCCGGCGGTGCCCGGCGGAGCGCGGCGGAGCTCCGCGCCCTCAACCCCGGCCCCCACCGGCGCCGGGCATTTAGCAAATCTTCCAAAATACCACCCAAACAACAAAAAAATCAGGAAAAAGACCCCAAAGAAATTAAATCTCGTGTGCTGTAAGCTGCATCTTTCTAAGGAGCACTGGCAGCAGCGACCTTCCCCTTGAACACCCTGCGATGTAATTAAGATTTGAGGGGAGGAGGGAGAAAGAGCGCTCTCTTAGTCGTTTCTTTGAGTTGGAGATATTTTTGCGCTTGGTCTTTCCTGACCTTGGCGGCAGCGTCCCCGCTGCTGAGCAGCTCGCAGCCCCCCGCGGGCGCGCGCTGGCCGGGAGCTGTGCCGTGTGCTCGGCAGCTCGGGGCACGCTGTGCCCGCCCGGCCCCGCCGCCCGCCGCACCGCGCCCGGGGCACCCCCCATTAGGGGCTTCCGACACGGTCCGGCTCTGACGGAGCCATCGTGCTTAAACAAAAGCTTTGTGTACGCTGAGAGATTGTGCAGCATTCCCTCAGAAAAAGGCGTTCAATTATCAACAAGTTCCTTGAGTCACCACGAAGGTATTTTATTGCAAGGCAAACGGCAGTTTTTCGGGCGCTTCTTGTGGCGTTTGTTGCTCAGTCTTTATTTTTCCTGAGATTCTTTTCCTTTTTTACTTTTTTCCCTACTCTCTGTCACTGTCTTAAAAATTGGTTTGAAATACACTGTGGGCAAAATTTGCTATTTAAAATAGGATATTAAATCCCAAGTGTTATCTCTCAGGAGATTCCTTAAAATACACCCTTGCCAATTTGTTTATTAAGTGAAAACAAAAACTATTCGTATTGAACACAGTGAAAAGATTTTCTGAACATAAATGGGAGAAGCCTTTGTCCAAAATTTGTGTATGTGGTAAAATGAAGTTAACTTTTAAATTTCTTCGTTTCCAGATCTCCTGCCAACATGCAATGGAGAAATAACAACTATGTCTTTCCTACAAGACGTTGTGGACATTTTACTTCAGTATGTGGTGAAAAGTTTCGATAGATCAACAAAAGTTATTGATTTTCATTACCCAAATGAGCTGCTCCAGGAATATAACTGGGAACTGGCAGACCAGCCACAGACCCTGGAAGAAATTTTATTGAACTGCAGAACAACTCTGAAGTATGCAATTAAAACAGGTAATAGCCATGCTCATTTTCTACCCTGTATAGTCTCATCCATTGATTAAAGGCGTCATTCCATTTTAGCCTGAAACGTTAAAGACTGAAGCAGCAACTGTATTTTGTCAGTTCCAGGCAATTTCTGGCAGAGACAGAAATCGTTTTCCAAAATGATAAAACACTCCAGCAGCCCCATCTCTGTAGCTGTCAGTGCAGCCTCGCACACCCTTTCCGATTTAAAATTAATGCGTCTCTGCGTTGGCGTTGCCGAGAGTGCCACTGAGCAGCCTTGGCACCACCTTCGCCCCTTTCCGCTGTTCCTTCTCATTCATTTCACGTGTGATGCCCCGGGAATCACCGCTCCTTCCCTCCAGACCCGGGAGCGGGACGAGGTGCCGTCCCTGCAGGTGGGGCAGAAGGTACCAGCCCATTTCACAGCCAGAATCGCAATAAACATGCTATAAATGGGAGTTCTCAGCGGCCATTTGCTATGTCTTCCCCCTTACCTGCAGAGCATAAAAATAGGAGAATTTGACAGAACCACGCGCAGGAATATTGAGGGGTTTGTTTCAACTTTAGGCTCAATCAATAAAACCAAAGCCCGAATTGCTTTAATAGCCATTTGTTGTTGTTTTGCACTAGGGAGAGCAGGGATGGGGTGATTCCTGCCTGCCTGGGACCCCCGTTAGTCGTGCCGCCCTGTGGGCTCCGTGGCGAGGGCGGCGTGGGGCAGCGCCGGGCTCTGCTCCGGGGCCACCTTAAATAAACGGCGGCGAGCGGGCAGAAAGCGGAGCCGCAATTACGGCTGTCATTGGGAAATAATGGGGAGTCCGGGGAGCTCTTAGTGGGAATTTGGATTACTGAGAAATTGCTTAAAAATAAATTTGTAGCAATTACTGAAAGAGACAAAAGGCTGATTTGTGACTAAGGTGGAGGGGTAAACAAAAAACAGGTTTGGTCACCTTTTGAGAGCAGAACACACCGATCCAGGTAAAGCTAATTGGGGGATCTATTTAATCCTCCCCATCTGGAGGTAGAACTAACCAGCCGCTTGTTTTTGATGCATGGGTCGGGTGCTCTCAAAACGTCTGTAAAATATTGGAATAAATAGTTAGATAAATGATGTCCCCAGGAACAAAGTCGATTAGTCCAGTGATCCATGTGATGTGTCTGGATAGGGCATAGGAAACATGTTTGCACAGAATGATGTGAAACGTGGGATCTGTGATTCTGGGAAATGAAAAAACAGGATTTCTTAGGTGATTTTCGTTAATTGTTTTTTTCGTATAGCATGTTTTCACATAACAAAGCTATTTAATTTTGTGCATTGAAAAATACCCTTTAAAACAATGTTACCGTTTCTCTTCCTCCCTGTAAATATGCGAGACTTTCCCTTCTCGGCATTTTAAAATTTGTTTTAATGAAGGTAATGCTTTCGAGGTCTGAGAAAGGGTCTTGGGGGGTTGTGTGAAATGCAGCAGGGTGGCCGGGCTCAGCCAGAGGTGCAGAGCCACTTGGCTTGGCTGCTGCTGCTCCTCAGCGTCCCGGGGTGACAGCCCCAGCCTGGGAGGGCTCACGAAATGCGCAGGATTTACGCCTGGAGCCCTTCAGCATGTGCTTCAGAGTAAAACACTGGAATTACCCGCCGAGGAAGGACGGTGTGGTGAGGTTTCTGGCAGCGGGGTCTCTCTCCACTCCTGCCACATGAGCCCTTTGGACACGGTCCCTCCTGGGCTGTGTTTGGCCGCAGGGGCCCGGGAGGATGATTGAAAAATAAATTGTATTGCTTAGATTAGCCTCACAGCTGGATCCCCAAGTCCAGGGATTCGAGGAGCCAGATGGCTGATTTTTCCTCTGAGGGGCAGGTGTGGGTTGCTCTCAGGTGTTGCCTGCATGCCTCTGTTCGCTGGGGTGCCCAGGGGAACCACACTGCCTGCCCCTTCACCAGCAGAGACAGAATTCTTGCTGAGAGAATGTAAAAGTGGCTGTGAATGCAGGGAAAGATGGATGTGAAATTCAGTTACTGTGCAGTGCAATTGAACAAGAGAATTGAAATACAAGCGTTTAACAATGGCTTGAAAACCTCAGGAAGGGTGCACGTAGCTGGTGCTGGCCCAGCTTGGCTCCCTGGCAGGCTCTGATGGCGGCTGTGCACGGAGTAAAGCCGGGCTCAGTGCTGCCGGCCGTGCCTTTCTTCATCCCTGCCGTCCGGCCCTTCTCCCTTCCCTGGGGAGGCTGTGTGTTCATGCCGGGCATGCCCGTGCCTCAGGCCAAGTGCAGGCAGGAGTGTGTTTGAGAGGGTTCGTGGGGCAAAGGCACGCCCTCAGAAGGGAGAGCCTGGCCCTTGTTGTCCCTGTGCCTTGGCCGTGGTTCTTGGTCGCGATCTCTCGATTTACTCGGGGATATCTGTGAATACTTTGTGTAGTGCTAAACCAACCAGTAAGCAATAACCTCCTGCTTTCACCTCTCCCCTTCTTCTCTGACCCTGTCGGTCTCTTTCCCAGTCACCTCTTTGTTTAGTGACAACCATGACAAAAGGGAGACGGCAGCCGGGTGGTGATTTTTGACCAAACTGTACTTACCCAGCCAGTGGAACCTGCATTTTAAGCAAAGCCGCAGTTTTATGTGCCCATCTAGCCAAGGGAAGAGAGCTCGCTCGTGCATGAGTGTCACATGGACAGACAAGCCACTGCAGCTGGGTTTGGGGTCAGGCTGTGGCAGCACGTTCCCTGCCCTTCCATGTTACAGCCGTGCTGCAGAAGGGAAAGCCATTGAGTGGAAGGGGCTGTGTCACATGTGTGGATGCTGGGGGCTCTCCCAGCAGCAGCAGCTCTTGCTCTGTCTGTACTGACACCTCTCAACAAAGCACCGCTCCCCCAGCTCGCTTGCTCCAGGGCACGGCTGCCCGACCTCTGCGTGCGGCCGGCCTCGCTCCTGCGGGGGGTTCCGAACCAGGTGGGGAGCTGTGAGGTTCGCTTGCAGAAACAAGCAGTGACAACAGGGCTGTCACCGGGAGGTGGGTACGGGGCTGACGGAGAGCCGCTGAGACACTGCAGCTGCAGATACGAATTCTGCTATTCCCCAGCTTTTCAGTGTCGATTTATTTCTAAAGGAGGAGTTTCTGTAGCCTCTTTGAGCCTTCCTGTAGCCCAGATCCACTAAAGGCTTTTGGCTCCTAATTTTCTGTTACTTTCTGGTGAAATGTGGGACCCAGCTTGGACCCCACTGTGATACTGAACCTGAGCTATAAATACGGAAATCTCTCAAAATCCCACCATCAGGGGAAATGCAGTTCTCTGCTGGCACAGGATCACCAAGGCTGTAGTGACAGTGGCAGGGTGTATGTGTGCCTCAGGTCCACCAACCCACTCAAGAGCATGAAGAGTAGGGGCCAGATCCTATTCATTCAGCTGGATTTCAGCAGCATTCCTCGCTGCCTCAGGGACTTTGGCTGCCTGTCCTTGGCAGCACAGACCAGGGGCATGTGGCAGTTCCTCTCTCTGGTGGGGAGGGCTCACTGCGAAAAATGATCAGGCTGCATGGCTATGGCTTGGGGCTGGTCTTAGGTTAAGGGCACAGGGAGGTGGAATTTGCATGTGTGTGTGTCCCCTGCCCCATATCCTCAGTTCTGGTCTGCTCGGCTCAGCCTGCTTACTCTGCCTTTGTGTACTGCAGGGTGGGAGCTGGGGAGCAATTCCCTGTGCTATTCTGCCAGCCATGTGTCCGTGCCTGATAAGAGGCCACAGGAGACTAAAGATAAGTTTTCTCTCAGTGCTGGGTCTGCATTTCCTCAATCATCTTGCTGTATCTTTTGTTTTCTCTGATGGCAGTAACAGTTTGTCATCTAAGGGTCGGGACAGGTGTTTTCTAAGCAGAGACTGCCTTCCTTTTAGTTGGATGGCATTTAAATAATTGCAAACCATCTATAATTTGTACCAGTAATTATGCCACTTCTCAGGGACTTGCGGGAAGCGACCAGTAAAAATGGAGTTTTAATGGTTTCTGAGTTTAATGGCCCTGGGCATATTTTTAAGAAAAATCTCTAGCAGAATTTTAGAAAAAAAAAATCACGAGCCAATTAGATTAAGCAGGTACATGGACTATCAGCTCACTGAATATATTCTTATGCATCATGCTGCTGGGGTAGCTGGTTTTCATGGGATTGTTTAAAATCACAATTGCAAGTAGCCAGGCTATTTGTAATTGCACTCTGACAGGGAAGAAATGACAAGGACCACCACCTTCACTACCATCTTTGTACAATCATCAGCCATTGAGTCATGTGCAAAGCAGTCACTGAAATACTCCATTTTCTCATTTCACCCTGTCTATTACAATCATTAGCCATTCATCACTGATGGTATATGTACTGGCAAGCTCTTCAGATGGTGTCTCGTGCGTGCCTTTCAAACCTAGTCAGGCAAAACCATATCCAGTGACAACATGTGACACACTAGCAGGAGCAAACAGCTATTTTTGTGGGGCAGCAATGTGCTAATTTTCAAGGCATATTGAAAGGATAATGGGGAATGTTGAAATTCATTATTCTGCTTTCAGTGTAATTACTCTGATTTTACTGAGTCTGGAATGAGAAAGAAGAGAAATCATTCTGCCTTTTCCAAGAAATGTATTTACTGCTGTTTGCTTTGTTTCAATACCTTGAAAATGCTTCCTTCTCTATAGAAATCTGGAGGTAAATACAATGTTCAGCACTGAATAGTTTGATTCAGTCATCAGCCTTTTGATAACGTTTTCCATCTTGTGCAGGGCACCCTAGATATTTTAATCAACTTTCAACTGGATTGGACATGGTTGGATTGGCAGCAGACTGGCTGACATCAGCAGCAAATACTAATATGTAAGTAACATGTTTTTTCCATAATAGTATTTAATATAATGTTGTAGTTATACGCTAGCATATTATTTGCTGTAGCTGAATAAAAGAAAATTTTTGTGTTAAGATTGCTGGGGAAAAAAATCTGCTTTTTAAATTATTACTACAGTTATTTGCACAAAGACTTTCAACTTTGTCTTGTAGGTTGTCTTCTATAAAATTTCATCATACTAATATGATGTTGGTTTTACTAACCCCCAAAATGTACACAAAAGATATATATAGATTAGCATTTTGCATGCATAAATATGTAAAATGAAACATGTGCTATGTGAATGGTTGCTTTCTTGTAGAGGGGTTATGTACAATCCATACTCGGAGAAGGTAGTGCCATTGCTTTCTGTAAGATGGAGATGCAGAATTTAAAGTGTGGGGTTTTTTCACTTGGGGACTAGGAAGCATTTTTTTGTACTTGCTTAGCTTCATGCACTGGTTTGTCTTTATGAATAGGATTGCTGACCTGTGTGCTTCTAGACATGCACACAGGTTTATGCAAGGCGAAGGGCTGGCTCTGCCCAGCATCTCTTGAATGTAGGACAAAGCCTTGAGCCTGGAAGAGGTGGACAGGATTTTTTTCTCTGAAGAGCCAGAAGTGGATTTTCAACCGCTCTCTGCATTTCTCCTTCTAGACATTTGATGTCAAATCAGAAGGAAGACTGCGGAAAGTTTGTCAAACAGAACTCTACCCAGTGCAAGATAGAGTATATTGTGGCTACAATGTAATGTAATATTGCAAAAAGATGTCTTAGTGTTGTAGATGAAAGCATTAAATATGGACATTACTACATTTCAGGTTCACCTATGAAATTGCTCCAGTGTTTGTACTTTTGGAATATGTGACACTAAGGAAAATGAGAGAGATGGTTGGCTGGCCAGGGGGCTGTGGCGATGGGATATTTTCACCTGGTACATGACATTTCAAGCTTTCTTTATTTTTCAGACTATGGTATATGACATCCCCTGTAGCTAAAGAGTAAATATAATTAAATATGCATGTTTGAGAGGACACTTGCTAGTAACCACCAGTGGCCTCTTTGAGATAAAATATTGCATGTTTATGAATTTCAGGGATGTGATTATGAGGGTCTGTTTGAGCAAATTGCACTGCATGATGAGCAGCTGTAATGGCACATGGGAAACATAATCAGAAGAGACATTTGCCTTGCAGTTTCGCTTTGCCACCACTTTTTATGGCTTACATGAAAGACTGTTGTATTAATAATGGAGGGAAGAAACACAACAAAGCTCTCCATCACCACGGGGGAAATTGAAGGAAATGGGAAAAGACATAGCATCCCTTCCAGTAATTTTAGTGGAGTCAGTAAGACCCTGCCAGCAGAAGGGTGTGCTGTTAGCTTTCCACGTGAAGCTGGCCTGTTTTGCTCAGTGGGGTATTTGGGTGGCTAGTTAATCTGAGTGCTTAAAGGCTTAGAAACCTGGTTCCTTCAGGGCAAGTCAATAAAGAAAAAAAATTAGTGTAGAGAAATCATTGACTCGGACAAACACTACATTGTTAAGACTTTTTTATTTTTTTAGTCATTTCACATAGTCATCTGATTTATACTCTTTTTTGCTTCCTCTCTTGCTCTGGAATTTCATTGCTAAAAGCTTTGGCCTGTCCATCTCACAACAGTGAAAAATATTAGAAGAATTTACATTGGACATAGCATGTTGGCTTGTCAAAAGACAACAGACTGATAGCTGCAGTGGAAGGAGCCTTTCTGCAAAGAAAGTTCATTGACCTAGTGGAGAGGGAAAGACTGCACTATTGAGGAATTGAAAGACCTCACTGATAAAAGCGTAGGACATTCAGCTCTGCAAGGGCATAAAGGTCAGACAAGGTTCACCTTGCAGCTTCTCACATCTGAGTGCACCTGTGGGAAGTGGTGTGGGATTTTTCTTCTGGTCCTTTACACAGATGAGAAGAGTTGATGTTGCTTTTTGATGAGTTCTTACTGATGAAGTGCTGAGAGCAAAAGCTCTGACAGCTTTTACTGTAATGCTCAGAGGTCCCCCTGAAAACCTTGGCCTCTATCACATCAAGCATCTCAGTGTGTATCATGAGCTCAGGACCTAAGTCAAAGCTTTTGGAAACTGAACAGTCCCTGACCTGACTTGGGACAGCTGGTCTTAGTTCCTCACCTTGCAGGCTTGAGCTGCAGTAACTGCGCTGGGCTGGTCAGGGACCTGAGTGGGGAGAGGAAAGCAATAGCAAGGCTGCCCAGACAGCCCTTACGGGCACAGGCTGGGCAAGGCAGCAGGTGGGAGTGAAAGGCTCAGTGCATGTGCCAGCTCTGCCCGAGTCTGGCAAACTCTGCTGGAGATGGCGTGAGTCAGGAGGGGTGTGTGCCTCAGGAGGAACCACTGACCCTGCGGGGACTGCCAGAGGGCCCTGCCTGACCTGGGGCCAGGGTGTGGATGGCGTGTGAGGTGCTGGAGCTCACGGCCTCAAGCTGAAACCTGAGTGGGGTCAGGCTCTCTGGCAGACCTGTACCTGCACTGGCCATTTGCAGGGCTGCCTCCTCCCATCCCTTCTTTCTCTGCAATTTCTAGTTTTGTGCAAAGTGCATCTTTCTGATTCACTCTCTTAAGGCAGCAATACTCAGTGTGCAGGTTCTTTTTTAGGCAATAATCAAAATCATCTCTGTGCTGTCTTCTCACTTCAGCTGAAGACCTTACTGTTGCAAAGAAAAGGTTCTTCCTTTCTGCATTCTCTGGAATGAAATAAACAGTATCAACACATGCAAAGCATAAAGGGCTGATTATTTTCTCCAGATTCTGTAAGCATGGTTTGTTGCCTGCAATTAACTGTGGATGTAAACACAGCTACAAAACTAAAGGCAGAATGAAGGCTTATTAATAAGCTTAAGGTTAAATGACTAGGTAATAAATAATAGGAAAGCCTTGTAGTGAAGAAACTGAACATATCAGTCTTGTTTCTTTTGACACTGAGCCAATGACTTTGGACAAGACAGGGCAAATTACATCGACTTGGACACCTTAGTTCAGTCACCTAAATCACTAACAGGGTCTGTTACATGACATCTGCATTTTTTAGGAACAGGTACCTGAGAATTTTCTCTTAATCTCTCAATTTCTTGTTTTGTCACTTCTGAAAATAGGTGTAGAAATATATTCATGTCTGTCAAGATAGTTGAAAGGGGAAGAAAACCCCCAATCTGTACTGACTCCTATGCCAGCGATGCCATCTTTCAGTGGCATTTTCCCTTGGATTCACAGGAGGGCCAGTGAGGTCAGGGAAAGCCGAGAGCAGGGGCAGCCTCAGTGCAAGAGCAGAGCTAGGATGCTGATTAGAAATGAAGGGCACAATTTCTGTGGGCTGTAGAACAGTATATGTATCTCCAGTGAGATGAAAACAAATCTAACTGAAGTCAAAACAATGTAAAATTTGCTAGCACAGATACCCAGCAGTGCTCCCTTCATCTGCTTAAAGGGTGGATTTTAGCTTTTCTTGCTTTGGCTGTCCAGTTGTTGGGTATCTACCATGGGCTAATTATAGCAGCTCGCACATACTCAAGGAAGAGGGGTGGATGCATCTGCAGGACAAGTCATCCCACCTTTTGCATATAGCTACCAGAGGATGAGCTGATCCATCTTCTGGAGATACACATCTTGTGCTCTTCACTCCAGTTTTAGATGGGTGAATGTTACATTAGTTGAACTCTGCCTCAGCAGCATTTGACCTGTTAATTTAAAAGCTTTGCTTTATATAAATATTTGTGCATAAACATCAATATATAATTGGTCTCTGTATATACATATATATATATACAGGATAAAACTGATGGATTTCATGTATACATGTCTCTGTGTGTGTGTGTGCTTGTGTGCATACATATATAAAAGTACTCAGCCTGTGACTCAGGTACTGCATTATATTCCCATAGTGCTCATGCAGCATTAATGTAAAACTAAACACTGTTCCACTGTAGACATGGAGACTCAGTTTGTAAAAACCTCAAAATGGAAAAACTAAGTGCTTGTTTTTAATTTATGCATTGACAATTGAAATTTAGGAACAGACCCCTGCAGAGCTGTCATCTTGAAGTGGGTAAAATACCCATCTTGAAAGGGATCTTTTTAAGTCAGTGTATGACAGTGATTTTAAGGCAAGTGTTAGGGACATTTAACCTTTTCCCCTTGCTCTCATCAGAGGACAAATAAAATGAAAAATACTTGATAGTACTGGCCTTTTTCCTTTCTCTTCCTTCCCCCAACTCCAGTTACCCAGAATATAGTCTGTGTTGGGAGAGTTGGTGGGTTTGCTCAAAGCTGGGGCATGAAACACCACCCTGATTTGGGAGGGGAGGGCACAGATTAGGTTGCACTTGGAAATCCTTTGGGAAGTTGCCTTGTGGTGGCATCTGCTTGGGAGGTGGAATAAAGTGGGGATTATGTGTTGATGGTGCATAGAAGGCTGAGACTGGGGACTAAAGGAGAGGGTAGCAAGAATGAGGATGAAAGGAAGCCCTAGTTTTGGGAGGGTTTTTGTCTTTTTTTCAGTAGCACTTTTTGCATAATTTGTTATTTGGATATAGTAGATCCTGTTATTACACAGCCCAGCTGTGTGTAGCATAAGGAAGAAGAATCCGTGGTTCTGCCATGAGGCAGAAAACTTAGCATTAGAGTTAGAAAAACGGTAGCAAGACTTGTCATTTGTTCTGAAATGATATTACAATGCATAGAAAAAGTAACAGTGTATTACTGTGGACTCCAGGTGGTGCCATATCTAACATGTATGCTATGTTGATTGCACGTTTCAAGATGTTCCCAGAAGTTAAAGAAAAAGGAATGGCAGCTATTCCCAGACTGGTTGCCTTCACCTCAGAACATGTATGTGTTTCTGTTTTTTCCTATGTGTTACATCTACTTGTATGAATTTATGATTAACAAAATAACTGAATGGGGATTTGTAGCCAACTGTCTTCATTTCTGTTATTCCTTCACTTGGAATAAAAGAGTGGGAATGGTCTGGCTTTTTGATACATAGAGGGTGCTCTTATCCACGGCTGAAATCCAGGGAGAGCAGACTTTACAAACCACTGCCATTTTTTTGCTCTTGTGTCCTTATAAATGATGAAAGTAACAGGGACCACATCAAGTGACGAGAGCTCATTGTTGGGCTTCAGCACTTTGTGCCAGAAGTACCTTCTGTTTGGGTCACTCCGGGGAACAGAAAATCCCTTTGAGTCAAAATGTTTCCAGCTGAAAGCACTCCTGCTGTTGTTTAATGGGAGGGTGATAACATACATGAGGACAGTAGTATGGTGATGTTGTGACAGCGGAGCAGCTATGGTATTTGGTGGGCAGCTGGGCATTGCTGTGGATTTCTGTCTGTGAGCAAAAGCTTCAGCACACGGTGGTTCATCACAGGCACCATCACGATCTGGCAGCGCCAGAGGTGAGGGGAGGTGGGCACAGGAGAAACCAGAGTGGTCCTCGTGGGAGTAACAGAGTTCTTTGCTCTTTGAACTACCATGTAGAAGTCTCTTTTGGGGTGGGGGTGGGTATTTTGGCACTACTTAAAAGTCTTTGCAGCTTAGAGTGGAGAGTGCAGGTGCAGGAGGAAGGCGAAGAGGAAGGGTTGTCCCCAGGAGGGGCTGTGAGCTGTTTTCAAGCTTTGTGGTCCCCTTCTAAATTTCTCTCCAGCTGTGTGGGCTCAGCCAGAACTCATTCATGGCTGATGCTCAGCTGTTTTTTTTTTACTTACTGTAGAATGTGTTTCATCTTTTGCAAGTGTGAAGAGTGAAATATCCTAAAAACTGATTATAAGAGTCCAGGAGGAAATCTCTCTGAGGACCCCTTTAATAGCAATAAAGTGGGATGGTATGCAATATACAACCGTGAGCTCCACATTGCAGAACAGTTGTCCCCATAGCAGTTAAAAGGAAAGATAGTCTACAAATGAGTAGCAACTTTCCAAAGATGGCTATCCATCTGGAGGTACATTGTTCATATGGAAGTTACAAGCCTAATAAGTCTTGCAAATAAACTTCAGCATGATTATTTAAAGTAACAAATCCTATTATCACTAGAGAATTTCATTGTATTCATAGCAATGGAATGTTAAACAATGACCCAAATTCTGCTATCTGTCTCAAAATAATGAAGTGAGCTTTAATAATTGTGTTTTCATGCCAGGGAAGAAGCAGTTCCTTTAGAAAATTAAACATTAAAAAATCAAATATACTAGAGAATCCATAGGACAGCATCTGAAATCCATTACATTTTAGAAGTGTCTTGAAATTGCAGTTCTGTCCCTTCCTCAATCAAGTTTTTTATAAAGTATGTAGTGGCACATCTTCTAGAGAAGTTAAAAAACCCTACTATGTGAAGACAGGACCCCTTAACCTTTAATTTTTCCAGAGAATATGGGATCACTGTTCAACCCTTAAAATAGCACAAGCTGTTACAGGAATTGCAGAGGCCTAGAAGTACAATCCTTTTTAAGACAGGAAGGACCTGAACAGATGCTAAGATATGCAAATGTCATCTGTCTCATCACCTCATGCTGATTTTCTACTTACTTTTAGACTACTCGGCCTGATTATTGTTTCTCTCTGCCAGAGTTGGATGCTCTTGTAAGACAATGGCCATGGAATAAGGAGACTATAGAATCATAGAACATGCTGAGCTGGAAGGGACTCATCAGGATCATCAAGTCCAGCTTCTGGCCCTGCACAGGACACCCTAAGAATCACACCATGTGCCTGAGAGTGTTTTCCAAATGCTTCTTGAACTCAGACAGGCTTGGTGCTGTGACCACTACCCTGGGGAGCCTGTTCCAGTGCTCAACCACCCTTTGGGTAAAAAACCTTCTCCTGATATCCACCCTAAACCTCCCCTGACCTTCATGCCTTTTCCTTGAGTCCTGTCACTGGTCACAAGAGTGAAGAGATCAGTACCTCTCCCTCCACTTCCCCTCATGAGGATGTTGAACACTGCAATGAGGTCTATCCTCAGTCTCCTCCAGGCTGAACAGATCAAGTGACCTCAACCACTGCTCATAAGGCTTCCCCCCCAGAATATTCACCATGCTCATGGCCCTTCTTTGCACACTAAGAGCTTAATGTCTTTTTGATATTGTGGTGCCCAAAATGGCCACAGTATTGAAGGTGAGGCTGCCCCAGTGCAGAGTAGAGTGGGACAATCCCCTCCCTTGCCCAGCTGGCGATGCTTTGGCTGATGCCCCCCCGGACACGGTTGGCCCTCCAGGGCACTGCTGACTCATATTCAGCTTGTCATCCACCAGGACCCCCCAGACCCTTTCTGCAGCACTTCTCTCCAGTCTCTCTTTCTTTAGTCTGTTCACATAACCAGGGTTGCCCTGTCCCACATGCAGAATCCAGCACTTTCCCTTGTTAAACTTCATACGGTTGATGATGACCCATCTCTCTGATTTGTCGAGGCCTCTCTACCCCCAAGGGAGGTAACAGCTTCTTCTAGTTTAATGTTGGTAGCAAACTTACTTAGTATTCCTTCCAGTCCTGTGTCCAGATCGTTAAAGAAGATGTTAAAGAGACCTGGGCTGAGGATGGAGCCTTGCAGAACCCTCCTAGTGACTGGACACTACACTGATGTTGCCCCATTCACTATAACTCTTTGTGCCCAAACTGTGAGCCAGTTGCTCACCCATCACATAACACNGCTCACCCATCACATAACACAGGTACCCAGCTGGGTGCTGGACGTTTTGTGAGAAGGATACTGTGAGAGACAGTATCAAAAGCTTTGCTGAAGTCCAAAAAGATGACATATGCTGTCTCCTCTTGACCAGCTAGGTGGGTTACTGTGTTATAGAAGGAAATCAGGTTTGACAAGCAGGACTTCGCCCTCGTGAAGCCATGCTGGCTGTGACTGATGACTGCGTTGTTCTCCAGGTGTTTTTCAGTACCTCTCAGAATAATCTTTTCGACGATTTTACTGGGCGCTGAAGTGAGACTGACAGGCGTGTGGTTTCTCGGGTCCCTTCTTGTCCTTCTTGAAGACTGGGAGAATGCTTGCCAGCTTCCAGTCAGCTGGGATTTCCCCAGATTCCCAAGACCACTCAAAAATCATCGAGAGAGGCTTTGCAATGATATCAACTAGCTCTTTGAGGATTTTTGGATGAATCCCATCATGGCCCCAGTAGGGATCCAACTGGAACAGCAGATCCATACTATCATTTCCCCATGCTCTGCACACATGGTGTGATAGTAAACAAAGCTTAAAGGTACTGTATATGTTTAGAAACTTGGAGATTTTGATATTGAAATTTTCAGTCAAATGCAAAGATTTCAATATCAGCAATTCTCCTCCAAGAATTTCAGCATTTCAGACAGGACTTTTTTTCAGTACTACCACTCTAGAGCTTCCACTATATAAATGAATGAAGCTGTGTCACAGTTGTCACCAGTACTACTGTAATCAGAATCTGACCTCAGTCTGATGCCATGGTAAGTTCAGCTGCCAGTGGGAGAAAGGGAAGGGAGGAGTAATTTGCAGCCCTTAAGTAATTGCCTGCCTAATTTGAGAGTGCATCATGTTCCTAAATTAGGAGCCTCACTGTCTGCAGAAGCAGTGAAGAGAAGCACCTCTGGAGAGAAGCTCAGAGCATCCAAATTAGGAACCTAAATATTCCTTAATTTAGATGTTCTAAATTATGTTCAGGAGGGATTCACCTACTTCTATACGCTGACCACAAAGAGCCTCCTGACAATACACAGCCTACATTTGGTGCCTATTATGAGAATATTCCAACTGTGCATGTTCACCGTAAGCAGATCTTCCCCAGGCTGTGACTTACCTCTCACTCTGCTTCTGTTTGTTTCTCTTTCACCAGTGATGGTGAAGTGCACTGCAGTTACTTACGTCGGTCTTGCACAGTTTAAATTTCACTGAGATGCACTTGTGCTCAGGATTCAGTTCAGCCCTCTGTATTCATCAGGACATCATCAGTCTTCCTTCTTCTGCACTGGGACAGGAGCAGTGATGTCCTTCAGGGCAGCTGCTCTGGACTGCGCATGGTGCAAGAGACCTTGACTCAGAGGGGAAAAAGTGATGGATGCCAGTTGTAAAAACCTATTTCAGTCTGTCATTTCAAACACAATGAAAAATCTAAAATGAAGGCCTTCTCCTGTGTCCCAGCATATCAGCTTTAGACTACTGTAATTGTTCGGAGGAGCGCATCACTTTTTCAGTGTGGAAAGCAGCTGAAAGGGAGAGCTGACTTCTCAGAATGTTTTAGTTCTGTTTGTCTAAAAAGCCAGACCTGTTGAATTTTAACCCATTCCCTGTTGTGATTTTGATCTGCCCAACCAGCACTGTCTTAACAGTATCTAACAGCGGCTGGGAACAGTGTGGAGCAGGGATTACACCTAACAGGCAGAAGGACAGAGTCATCCTACCCTGAGGAGAAAAAGGGTGCAGAGGGGAAAAGTTTAGCTGTAGAGGACTAGGTGGGTTCAGGTTACGGAACAGCCTTTAGCCTTTTTAATTGATAAGAGGAAAATAGCCTAAACAGACTTGCAGCATTTCTGTGGACTTGATGATTAATTATAGGCTGTATGGGCTCCATCCACACTTCAGAGAATATAAAAAAGGCTGGGCGTAAGTGGAAAGACATAGACATTTTTTCATGTCATGTAGTCCACATCAGCTTTCTTACTTTCCCACTCCTCTAGGAGTTCCCTAAGACAGAATATCTTGCCAGGTCTTGTTCAGGAAATAGCAACACAATTCCTATCATAGGCTTGGAAAGAAAATGCAGAGTAAGCACTGGCAGGTGATTGAGTCTGATCTGACAATAAGGAATCTCTTCACCTGGTTAGAGACCCAAGAGGACACAGAGGAGGCTCTCCTTGCCTCTGGCAACTCCCCATCTGCAGTGCCCTTGTGATCTAGCTACTGCTGGAGGCTTCACTGGGCATCCAGCTCTGATATCTACTGACTGAAGAGAGAGTCTGTTGGCTGTTCAGGTATCAGCGTTGTAGACCCACAGACAGGGGTCTCATCCTCTGGGCGAGCCCTGGGAGAGGTGGCTTGTGTGTGAAGGTAGGGCAGCACCCTCCAGCCAGAGTGCTCTCAACATCCACACAGCAGCTAGGTCACAGGAGGCACTTAGTAAGAAATAACCTCTTCAGCTTCTTGCATGCTGATTTCCCCTTGTGGATAAGCCCCATCAGCTGCAGTGTGAAACTACACCAAAATCTGTGAGAGAAGAGTGGCTTTGGCAAAGTTTTTATCTGAACAGTTTCTGGAAACCTGTTACGGAGCTTCTTAGTGCTGATGCAGAAGGAAATTAAAATGTGACTTCTGAACCAAAGTATACAGCTTAACAGACTTCAGTTTTACATGGGCTGTGGAATATTTTTGTTTGGTTTCTGTGTAGAATGAACGAAAATCTAATCTCTAGTCCTACCGCTTCCGTGACACATAGTGCTGCGCTCTGGCCAGGCAGCTTTGGACCCACTTTGACAAACTTCCACCTGCCAGAAGGAGTCCAAGGGATGTTGTGTGTGGTGTGGCTTCCAGAAAAGTATCTGAGGAGCCTGGAGATCATGTTTCCTATTTGGTAGCATGGATTATGAAGCTGTAAGTTGTACTTCTGAGTATACAGAGTAAATAGAAATTTGTTTTGTTTCAACCTAAGGAAACTAAAAATCAAACTGAAGGATCCACACATTTTTTCTTTGCATTACTTATTGCATAATAACTAGAAAATTATTTTTGATGGTATTGGAAACAAGGGGGAAACAGTGAAAATTTGGTCTTATTAGAGGAGCTACTTAATTCAAGTAGCACAATTGAAATCAAAGTATAACCGTTTTCCAGAAAAGTAGTGTTCTGGGGAAGTCTATCCCAAAGGGGAAATCCATCATTTGGGTCTAATCCTTCATTTAGTCAATATCTCATGGCTTTTACACTGCCACAGGATCATCCTGAACTCAGTGCAACATTTCTTACCACACACAATGCTGCAAAACTATCCACATTAGAAAAAACCCCACACAAATGAGTCTTGCTGGATTACAAAAGCAACATACATATTTCAAAAATGGCAAGAATATAAGTACTAGTATGTTCACAAACATTAATATCCTGATATTAAAAAATAACTTTAAAAATTGAATAGCAGTTGCTGAAGGAAACAACAGCAAATATATATCTCATTACAGGGTGTTTTAAATTGGAATAGGACACAGTATACTCTTTTTGTAAGTAATGGAAGGAGAAGCTGTAGCTTACAATTAGATGATAAAGATAGGATTCATGTCACTTAACGTTAATCACCCAAAGTGTAAACATTTAGTCTCAGTTAGACTGTACACTTTTTATAGCCAATAAAAAAAGAGCAAGATCTGCAGCAGACAACTCATCTAAGCCAAAAATGGTTGCTAGATGTAGTACCTTCTGGAGATACCTTTTCTTCCCCACTATTGAGGGAGCTTTGACCAGCCGCACATATTTAGATGATTAATGTTAAGAGAGGAGTAGCCCAGCTTACACATTTAGGGATTCTACATTGTTTAAAGCCCAGGAGAGATGGAAAGTGTGTTCACCTCCTTTGCTGGCAAATAGAGGATGGGGTGAGGCTGTGGGTCCAGGTCTTCTGGGGTACCAGGCCTCCAGGGACCAAACGTGCAGACCTTGGAGGGGATTCAGCAGCGGGATGGCTCAGCTTGCTCAGCATTTGGGAACTGGTTACTGATAAGCCACCTCAACAAAGCTCATGCCACTCTGAATTTATGTAAGCAAGGAGTAACAGCAATCTGAAAAAGCAGCTGTGCCCTTTGGGGTTCATGACATTAGGATGGCTCTTCCTGACAGCTTCAGCCATGCCAGATGATGAGCAAGTAATGTAGCAAGCTACAGAAGCAGAACCATCTGTATATTGAAGCACTGTTCATTTAAGATAACAATGCCATACCTTTCAGCATCATAACATTTTTAATGATTCTAATTTCTCCTTTTTCCAAAAGGCCTATTCATTCTTTCATCTGTAACACATTCACACTGTTCTTACCTTACAAAGCTAACTATGGAAAAATGGCTGTCAGGCAAACAAACCTATACCTAAGAGCATTTGAAATTTTAGACAAAGGGAAAAATACCCTGGCTCAGAATAACCAATTTTTTTTTTCTGAGCAATAATACACTTTTGTCACTATTATTGGCTAATATTCTATACCTTCTCCTTCACCACTAAATTTCAGCCACATTTCTTCTCAGAGAGAAATTAGGTTCCTCTCTATTGGGGATGTATTTGTAGTGCAGTTTTCCATGCACCCTTTGGCAGTGCATGAAGGGAGAGGGGAAGCCAGGAATCTGAAGTGACAGCCTGTTCTCCCTTGCATATCCTCCTCTGGCAAGCACAGGACAGTGGTGGAACTATGGACCTGCTGGCTTCTCCAAGCCTGGTTTTCCCTTCAGGACTGGTGTCAGGCAGTGTGCCCCTGTCCACCCTTTGTTACCCTCGTTCTCCCACCATAAGACTTCAGACCTGTGTAACTCTTACGTGGCTGTGTTGTGAAAGACGGTGCTCAAGCTCACTTCTTGTGTGGCTGAAAAGTCTGTAGTCCCTGTACCGTCAAAGGGGTCACATTTAATGTCCTTCCTTGTTAGTCTAATTGAATCATCTCTCAGTAATTCTGTCTAATCAGGTTTATTTCTGCAAACCTTTTTTTTTCTCTTTGACCTTTGTTTTTTCTGTTTACCGTTATATTACACAGGCAACCCAATTTTCAGCACCATCACAAGAATATTAAACCAATAGTTGATTTTTATTATTAGGAAAGTTTTCTTTGCTCTTACAGTATATTTTTTCTATTTTACTTTCATCGTGGCTCTTTCAAGAGCCTCTCAAGCAATTGGAGTAATTCCTTTGGTGTTGCCCTAAGACATGAAAACATAACAGCAGTCCTATATCAGTGACTCTATACACAGATCAAGCAATTTCATATTCAGAGTTTGTTTAGAAATTGTATTTGCATTTGCCCATCTGTGCACAGAGTTCTGTATTTCTTCCCAGTTTATCCCTAAACCAGTTTGGTTCCTCACCACTGAATTCCCTTCATTCTGTAAAGAGCCTTGAGGCAACTGAGCTATCAGCACTACATTAATTTTTTTCCCCCAGTGCTGTTTTAGCAGTGCCATGAGACTTCTCAGCGAGGCATCTGAGCTTGGCCATATTCCAGTGGATGCCTTTGAGTGCATGGCCTTAATTTTCTTCCTCATAGTAAACCATTCAAATAAGTATTTTCTTTTTTAAAGCACTTTGAATAGTTCTGTTTTCTAATAGAAAAACAAATTTCAATAGTAAATCTTTTTTAACTAGTGTAGAATAAGGAGCAAAATTAACTAATGAAATGTCATTGACTCAAACCCCAGTGAAATGTATTTGTGTCTCTTCCCTCCTAATCTCTGCCTGCATTTATATATTACGCTATCCTGTATGTGCAGATCAGTTTGTGTAATGCACAAATAAAAAACAGACTAAAATTTTTTAAAGTATATAGATTCAATTCTATCTTCATATAGCATATCAGTGAACTGTCATTACGCTGGCAATATTGTAGCTCTGTTTCAATATTTGCAAAGTTCAAAGATGCCTTCCTAAAACTGGGAATTTTTTTATGAGCTTCCTCCTGCCAGTAACCTTCACATGGCCTCTACTCCTCCCTGCTCTCACAAAGTTGCACTGCTGCCCCATTAGGCTCAGAGAGGCCCACAAAGGGACGTATCTTCGACGTTTAGAGCTTAGTGAATTGGTCACAGTTAAAGCCTTCATCTACAGTGCAGTTGTACTAGGGAAGAGTCCACTGAATTTAGTGAAGGTGAGGAAGATCATGGAAAAGTATTTGTTCAAAAATTCAGTTTTATTAAATAAACAATATGTAATGAAAAATACCAGTGTGATGGCTGAGCTGTGATGTGTCATGTAGAAATACTTTATAGCATCTTGTGGCTCCCAGCTAGAAAAAGAGCAGAGCAAACTCCCTCTCTAAAGTGAACATACCACTGACTGGTGGTTTTAACAGACTGGACAATGTCAGTATGTTAAACATCTGTAGTGTCCAGAGTGCTGGTGGCTGCAGATGCTGTATACTTTCCATTCACGCAGATACCTGATATTGCAGGGCTTGTTCCATAGGGAAAGGATAGAAACCTGTTCACCTGATGTTGTTCAACACCCGCGCCAAAGTGGCAACCCTTATGCTGGATGAATCCTTACGTGGAGGTGCCAGAATGCAAAGCAAGCCTACTTGATGATGTAAGCTTGGTTAGGCTAGCTGAAATGGACCCAGTCTAATACAGCAAAACACAAGCACAAGCACAAATCCTCTGTAGCTCACCTAAGTGATGAGTGTGCATTTCATTTGACCATCAGTTTAGGCAAAAGTCAGACCAAACTATGTATGTTTAGGTTTCAGACTGTTTAGTTCAGGGACTGGGGTGGTTTGCTGTACCAGGGCCTTAAAGTCTGAATTTACATCTTGGCAATGTGTTCAGTGGCTGCTCAGTACACATTGTTGGAATACTGCAGCCATGTCCCGTGGGGGAAAACTGTACCAGCCCACTGCACTTAAAAAATGAATGTAGTATGAAAAATATTTACATGAGGAAGTATTTTCAAATTGTCAATGCATCATCAGTGAATCCTGGCTCAAGAGCAATCTGAACTTCTTCAAGATGTCTGGATATTGAAAAGTCAGTGGGCATCATGAAAACTTTTAAGAATTTAAGCCAAAATGGTGAGGTACAGGCATATGAAAAAAGGAATTTAAGTGGAAACTCTTATGCAATCTTAACCATAGCAGTCAAGACTCAATGAAAATTACTCCCCGAGCAATTCTTAAAACACAGAGGTTTTCACTTGTTAAGTTGAATGTACGTGTTGTAGTTCTACTCTTTCTCATCTTTCCTTGAGTTGGCTTAGAATTTATTTTCATTCCCAAAGTGTTTGTTATGTATGGAGCCCTGTAGTATGCAGTGAAATCCCTGTGACTTCAGGACCTTTTAGTGAAGCATATCTGTGTAAGCATTGTGTCAGTCTCTCTCTGCAGCTCTTTGCTGATTGCATTACCAATACTCCCTTGACAAAGCATTAGTGATTACTTCTCTGCTTTGTGGTCTTCTGCAGACTAGGTCTTCCTTTCTTATTTAACGTAGTGGATGCTTAAAAAGCTCTGTTAGATTTTTATGTTCTTGATCTTTTTTAAAGTGTTACATCCTAAGCTAATGGTACTGTAGTATGCATAAAGAATTTCCATTTTTTAGAAGTTTATCATTCTGTAGTTAAAATTACTTTGAACAGTATTGTTAGCAGCTGGGTTTGAGTTAATACAAAATCAGATTCTTGGGGGTATACTTTGATATAAAACTAGTTCATTATCATAATCACTGAGATTTAAATTAGCATTATAAACCAACACTGGCTTGGGTGTTAAGTTCTATGAGTGAGCAAAAATTAGGCCCACTTGCACTCTGGTATGTAACTTCCACTCTGGATTCGGTATATACAGATTAACTAACGGTCTTACTAATAACCCTGTTCTTATTTTAAACTGTAGTGTCTGTGTTTATTAGTAGGAATTATTACTATATTTCACTGGCATGAGATCACAATTGGGCTTACTATTAATTTCTCTCAGTATGTTATTTGGCCTAAAGTTACATAGTATCACATCACTGTGGACATCACCAATTAAATTAATTCTCTTGGAAAGAACATTTTGTTTCAGTAAAACAAGCTCATAGCTGAAGTTTTACAAGCAGTAGAAACTGAAGGTGTGCATCAAGGACAGAATTTGGGTCCATCATTGGCCACAACTGTGCATTTAGTATTTCAGGAGTAAATTCAGATTAGGGTGATTGCTCTTTCCCCAGTTGATAGTAGTGACCTGATATGAATCCTCAAATTATAGTGATCAGTTTCCGTAAAGGCTATGAATGGAATTATTACCTGTGTGGGACTTCTTGCTGAAGGGCTTGCAAGAGGGCTTCTATAAAATTGCATAAGAAATTATAATAAAAATAATAAATAATAAATGTATTTTTCAGAGTCACTTTTCTGTGAAGAAAGGCGCTGCGGCCTTGGGTATTGGTACAGATAGTGTGATTTTGATTAGATGTGATGAAAGGTAAGTAAAGATGTCAAATAAAGCTCTTATTGTCAGTACATAAAAGAAGATCATCAGGTGCTCTTCTCAGAGAGAACGTGTAGATGTGGTCAGCAGTTGGTGTAATTTGTCATAGCCTGTCATCTTCAGCAGCCACACACTAATTTATCCCACCTGAGGAACTGGCTCTGTCAGTAGCTTCTTTATGAGTCAGGTTTTGGAATTCATCAAAAATCTTAAAAGTTCCCTTCCTCAGGTGCTTCTGATACTTCTTTTTAGTTCATCCTGAAGTAAAACAACATCAAGTTAACATCATTCTTTACATGTTGTGCTGAGAAACCAGGAGGAAGCTTTTTCTGGTCAAAACAGAGCATTTACTGACTCTCACATTTTGATCCGTTAAAATGAGCTGAAGTGGGCCTCTTATAAGACTGTAATATTTAGGAGCATTTGCAAATGTAAATCTTACTGCTTCATGCCCCCACCATCTTTCTCAGCTGGACTACATTTCCCTCAGTGCCCGTGGTGGGGACACCCTTGCCATGAGATGTGAAGAGAAGGACCTTTGGCAGCACTGTGGGCAGCACAGGCTAAAAAGGATGATGTGCCCTGAAAAGGAGTAGCACAGCAAGCAACTATCTACAGGTGTCACATAGGCTCCAAAAAACCAGTGGTAGATAACTTCTTTCTTAACACACCCAAATAAAATATTTCAATTCTCTATGAAAACCCACTTTGAGAAAACAAAAGTACATTAACAAATCAACATGTTCTAAAGAAGCTTTTCAATTTTAAGAAAAAAAATTTCTATGTGACAAAAATTAATAGAACAATCCTTATTGATTCTGTTGAGAGTATTTTCAATAGAAAATGCTATTTGAGTCCCTCCTTGTTATAAGGTAGTGAATTATTTATGTCTCTAGCATAAATAGAAGGTTTTGCTGCTGTCAGAATACTCTGCTCCCACATTGAAAAACAAGTACCAACTAAGCAGTTTACACTGCTAATCACAGTGCCTGCATATTGACTTATGGACTTATTGTCTATTTAATAACAAAAGACTGAGCACACCTTGAAGAGGATTTAACGACAGTGTCAAAACAACCAACAGCCATGAAAATCAACCTCTGATTGTTTCTATTCACTAAAGACTAAAGAGGTGGATCAATGAAGTCGTGTCTTCCTTTTCTTCTTGTGCAAATTCAGCATGATGATTTTCTGGGAAGACCACAATGCATAGCCTGCCCACACTGAGTAAACAGCAGGAGTACTGCGTATCTCACCAAATGCCCGCAGACACCACAGGGACAGAGCAGATATGTTTGCACAGGATGTGGGCTGGTGTGGTTGAGATGACCCTTCTGTGAAGATGGGTACCTGTGGGAGGGTGAAGGAGCACCATGAGATCTGTTTGATTTTTCAGCATGAACACGCATACTTCCCAGTGACTCTTTCCCATCCTGTCCCACGCCTGGCAAATTTGCCTGGGTTAGTCAGTAAAGCTTGACGTTGCTTGGTCATTGCAGTCTTCTGTTCACGAATTCCTCCATGTACTCAGTGTGACCAGGGGCTGGATAACCACTTGTCGTGGTAGAAAAAATGTGGGCAATGGAAACATCTGCCCAGTTCTGTGTGTGTTCCTATGCACAAGCTTACTAAATCAGAAACTATTAAAGGCCAACAACATCTGAACTATACTTTGAGGAGGAACTCATTACCTTCCTTTGGCATAATTTTATTTTCTTCATTTCTCTAATGATCCCAGAAACAGTTTTTGAGGATGACAACTACTGCTTTTCTCTGAACATGTACATGTGTCTGGGGGGGAACTCGCTATGAGTTGAATACTTTTTAGCCATTCCTTTGAACTTCTGCAAAAAAAATCAGGGCTAATTTTTAGATTTGTAGGGCTTTTTATTTTCATGTATTCTTTCAGTGTTTTAAATATGCAGAAGAGATTTTGCAAAAAACTCAGCAGTACAAGCCCATTTCTACTGAAATAAATACTGTTTTATTGTAAGCTATGTAAGGCTAAAAACCTTACCAAACCAACAACATCTTATCACAATAAGTTAATAATTAAAATTTGCATGCATCCAAATGTCATAAAACAGTTCAGGATTTGCATGCAAAATCAAACTAAAACTAATTGTTTTATTAGTTTCCCTGTAACTACCATTTTGGGCTTTAGTAAAAGTTGTTCCTCTTTTATAGCAACAGGAAATGCTGGCTTAGTGAAAGGAAAAGTCTTAAAAAATCTTTAAAAATTAATATTACTCTAAACGTACAACATTCAAAGCCAGTGAAAAATCTATTTCTGTAATGTGGGAAGCTATCATGTTTGTATTGCTATTATTCAGACTGTTTCTTCTTTGATAGTCTTCGCTGTGTCTAATGCTAAGAAAACCTTAATCTCAACATTTAGTATCAACAGTGTTTTGTCTTGTACCTAATTAATTTACAGGATTCCTAAATTAACCTTCAAGTTTTGTACCACTGAGTCTGAATCTGAGGTAGATGGCTCATACTAAAGGTGTTGCAAATCGGATCAATGCAAAGAGTCTGACAGTTCATTTAATGATCTAGGCTGGTAGCTTCTTTAATACCCTGCCTCAAGCAAATGCAAACATGTAATGCACTAAAGCATGGAATAGTCACCCTGAAGAAAGTTCATCGCTGGGATGGAAACATGGAGACAACTGCTGACAGCGCAGCTGAGTCGTGCTGCTCAAGGCCATGCTGCTCAGCTGGCATTTGCTATGCCTGCTGAGAGGGGACCATGGGATTTGGCACCCAGCAAACTTCTCGGGACGCTGGGCTGAGCCTCTCCCTGGGAGTCTGGAGCTTATTCCCAGGACTGAAACATCAGACAGGACCCGGAGGCTCCATGGAGCGTTTCATGGGGGTTGCCATGAGGTATCTTGTCTCAGTTACCACATTGACACAAGTATATTGACTAAATAATTAGTATTAAAACTCAGCGTAATGGACAGAGTCTTTCTGTGCTCTTCATTGCTGCATAATCCTTGGGCAGAATAGTCACTTTGCTCCTTCTTTGGGTTTCCTATTAAGTGAAGAAGTAACAGGAAAAGCTGATTTCAAGATCAAATTACTGATACAACTCTCTCTTGCTCCAGAGGGAAGATGATACCATCAGACCTTGAAAGAAGAATTCTTGAGGCCAAACAAAAAGTAAGCTTTTCTGCTTCCAAAGAAGAACAAAAACCAAGAATGGTACAGCTAGTTGTTTTGCTTTCCTTGGTAAAACAACACAGGCTTGCCCATTAAGTTTTTATTCATTTCTCAGAAGTGTAGCCTGCCAGTTAATTAGGCAAGAGTTGATGAGAAAATAGGTTTAGAGCTATTATGTTCATGAGCTATTTGGCTTTCTTTTTATATGTTGTTATGCATAACATCCTCAATTTTTTATATTAGCAGCCTATAATGACCTTTCTCAGCTGAATTTTGTCAAAAATTGAGTAACCATTTTTGGGAATTAGTTATATTGTAATGTGTTGAAAATTCTCCTCATAGACTCACCAAATCAATTGAAGATAAAATCTGTGCGTCTTTATATAGTCACTAGTTTTGTATGTGTTTGTTAACAGAAGCTAGATTAGAACAGCAGATTAAAGTATGCAGTGAGGAACAGCTCTCTGCTTTCAACATTTATGCAAATACTCATTAGACACACAGCAGTCAAAGCTCATTAATAACACAGGTCTTAACTAAAAGCTCACTTTTTCCAAGCAAAGCAATACAGTAGATAAAAAATAAGCCAAAATGACAGTAGAGGTCCCCTCAAATACACAGACTGTTGCAAGGTTAGACCTTTCAGACGGTTTAAACCCCAGTTCTGCAACACAAAAAAGTAACCACTCTTGACCTCTGAGTACTCCTTATGAAATCAACAGAACTACAGATGAAATTAAAATGAAGCACTGGTATAAATGTTGGCAGACCCCAGATCTCACCGTGCAGAAGTTATGGAAGGTGAGAACTCGGCTGTGAGGCACAGCGTTTAGCAGAGGGAATGCAAGAGATGGTCCCTGGCCTCTGTGGAGGCTGCTGTTTCTCCTTAGGAGCGCTGCCTCCCTGCTCTGCATGAGCGACGGGGTTGGAGGTGAGCCCCACGCCTTCTCTCTTTGCTGCCCTGGAAGACACCCGCAGGCACAGTGTTCCCAACTGAGACACCACATGTCCAGACACCTGCTGAGATAATTCCAGTACAGCCCCAGGGCACAGTCCACCAAAAATGCTTCCCTCGCTGTGGTGTCCGGGTGAGGTTTGTTTCATGCGACATCCTGCAGCACGGACTTTTTTGTTACAGGCAGGTGGTGCGGAGCACAATTGTTCTGTTGAGCCCTTACCCGTCTCACGCACCCTAATAAATGGAGGGTGCTCGTTTGGAAGTTTGCTGCCACCTTAAGGTAGAAACCATAATATCGCTGGCGTCTAAACTTGGAGAAAACCAGTTGTAGTGCGGCAGGGGTGTCCTCCGAGAGACGCTTGCGGGCTCACTGTGGGGACAGCGCCAGGAGAGCGCAGCGCTCTGACCGTGCAAAATCCCTCTGTGCTTTCTTGCAGGGATTTGTGCCTTTTCTGGTGAGTGCCACAGCTGGAACAACAGTGTACGGGGCATTTGATCCTCTGATTGCTATTGCAGACATCTGCAAGAAATACAAAATCTGGATGCATGTGGATGTAAGTACCATCTTTCACGGAAGGGTGGATTACAAGGTTTATTAGCATTAATTTATTTATTTTGAACAGTGTCATCTTGTACAAAACCTGTTGTGTTTGGGTCCTGTAATTAAGTCTAACACTCAAGCACTGACTTCCCACTCTTCTGAGAGGCCCAGGTCAGGGGGATGTTTTTAGGAGCTGTGTCTGTAGTTTTACTTCTAGCAACTGGGACACTTAAAGATGACCTAATTCGAGTGCTTTTGGCTTTCAGCTTTATCTCTAAATGCCATTAGTAAAGAAATACATAAGAACACACTGAGCACTGGCTCCCTTCCTGCAGCAGCTGCAAAATAAATACATAAGGAAAAGTCTACATTTGCCTGGAATAAAGTACTGCAAATTGCTGATCAGGTTAATGCAAATGCTAGGGAAAATTACCAGACTGGCTACATAGCTTTAACCAGCTCTTGCCAAGAAATCTTTCTGAAGGATCATCTTTCAGCCCTAAAATGGCTTCTGTGTAATTTTTTCAAATCTTTTCTCCAAAAAGGCTTGGTAATTGACTTTCTGTGGGGCTGAGTATCTTGCTTTTGGAATACTGTGTCAGCCAAAATCAGTCCAATTTCAAAGGAAGAATTTGTATTTACCTTAAATACCTCTCAGTTGCATGAAACACGTGTTTGTCCCAGATCTCTGTGAGGAAAGCAAATGAGTAGAGGGCAAGCAATAGTGTGTCCAAAATATGATGAAAATTCCCCAGAGCAGCTGAGATCCCAGCCTGGTTTGTTATCACCACTTAGTCACTAAAAGAGAAAAGGCAGCTTACCCAGGAGTGGCTCTGCAAGTCGTTAATTACAGCATGGGGCAGCTCGATGTGCCGCGTCAGAGGAGGGAGGGAGTGAAGGGTTAGCAGATGATAAGGGTGGGTGCCTGGATTATGGGCTATTAACTGCTGCTTCCAAGCCACTGGAAGAAAATTGTTCACGCTGCTGATGCCTCAGGCCCCATCTGCCTGGTCATTTTGGAATGTGCCACATCAGTAAGAAAAAAGAAAGGGTCCCAAACTGATGTGAACGCATAGATGTCATCGTGGAGAAAAGCAGAGTGCTCATTAAGATAATGTGTCTTGCCTTCCAGGGAGCATGGGGTGGTGGGCTCCTGATGTCAAGAAAACACAAATGGAAGTTAAATGGCGTTGAAAGGTATGATTTATTAGTATTAATAAAACCATTTATTAAATACATTTTAACACACTTGTGATGACCATAGCAATGCCTGTAAATGAAATTAAAGATCAATGTTATCTCCAAGACACAGTATGAAGAGATCATGCAAACTGTCCTTCCAGTTGAAGTAGCATTGCTAAGTGCCTTTGTTCAGTGCTACAGTAGTGTGGCAGTTTGTTTTGGAGTACAACCAGCAGACATTTCGTGATTGTTTTTCTGTTCCTTCCATCATGCATTCACAGGTCCAGAGTGGTTTCTGCAGAATTTTCTGATTCAGTGTCCAGCATGAATTAGCCACTGTAATTTTCTAAGAAATTAATCTAGGAGGTCTTGTGCATGGAAGTCTTAAGCATAAAAGGTGGATGTACCTGCAGTTTGAACAGATGTCCTACTCTCACTTCTGGAGAGAATAGCCCTCTCCAGCCTGTGTTAATGTTATCTTCTCGGTATCTCTGAGCCTGGATTTATATACACAGTCATAGTCATGAGATCGTAAACATTGCAGATACATAGAGATGAACGTAAGTGGTGCTAGTCCAGGCTAGAAGGACTGAGCTTAAAAACAGCTGCTTACTCAGAAACTGTTAGTTAAACTGTGGAAATCCTTTCCATAGGATGTGCCTGCATTCAAAGAAAGAAAAATGAATGCCATTTGGGATTTCCATGAGCCACAACTGAGTGGAACATGGGAGAGTATTTAGAGAAAGCTCGTCTATGCTCTTTGTATTCTTCCCAGTTACCTATTACATCCACTTTCTAGAGTGGTCTAAATACTTTCTAGAGTATGCTGGGCTGGATGGAGTCACTCTCACATTTGTGTATTTCCTGAAGCTCATGGTACTTGAGAGCAAATCATTATTCCCTTCTGCTTTCTTTATCAGTAAATCAAATTGCTGTTCCACATTACCAATTAAAATTACAAACAACTTCATCCTGTTCCTGGAGATTAGGAGGATACCTAGATGATTCAGTTCCTTTCTCATACATCTCACATGCAAAATTTGGAGAGCAGACACTGTTTCTATGAATTTGATGTAGTTAAGACTGCCTGCAACACTCCAAATTTACATGTGCATTAAAAGGACATATATCCAAATATCCAGCAAGTTAGAAAAACCTACCTAGTTACCTACACAGGCAGAGCATGAAACAAAGAGTTTGCCCCCAAATTGCTGTCCAAATTGTGCCGTAATGAGAAGTTCAAGTTAAATGTATTTTGGAGAATTTTCTAAATAATATGCTTTAGATCCAGAACTCCACTGGATTTTATTTCGTGCTTTGATAAGCACCATCTCCATATGTTTGGCAATAAAATAAGGAAATTTGTTTTTTTCCAATGCTGTTCCTCTTCATGATGGATGCAGCAGCTTGTTTCAGTTCGTCCAGATCTCAGGTGTGGGAAACATTTAGAGCAGACTGAACTTTGTGGACATTCCTGTTTCATAGTAGATAGTCGATAGTCGTTACATGTCTGAATAGAAGAGAACTGAAGCTGATACTCATGTTTGATTGGGAAGAAAGGTACAAGGAGGGAGCATTAACTGGAGCACACTGTGCTCAAGCATGTTCGCATCCTTCTGGTAACAGGCAGTCCAGCAGAAATACTCTTGTCACAGGCAGGAGGAGTTGCAGGACTATCCTTACTGTGCCCTCCAGTCCCCACAGGGCAGATATCAAGCCTGATATCAAAGGCAGCCTGAAGGAAGCATGTGCCTCAGTCTCCAGAGCAGATAGGTCTGGGCACCATCAGGAGTTTCAGCCTGGTGTCCCTCTTCCAGAGGCTCAGGCAGGAGGTGACAGCTGCATGAGAAAAGCATGTTTGTAGGGAATAAGTGCTCCCATAAAGGGTCTAGGCATCCTTTCCATGCTGTGACTGGTCAGTGAGTGCACCTAAGTCTGTATTTAATGATGGCTAAGGAGCAAATTCTGCCAGTCGTGAATCTCTCCTGTCATCAGTTTGAAATCTCTGAAGGAAAAATACTCTTTTTTTTTTTTTTCCTGTCTTTGACCCACAGGCAAAAAAACCCACATAGGACTTGGTGTTCAGTTATTTGGGCAAACAGGCAGTGCTTTTAGAAAACATCTGTGGATTCATGTAGCTTTTTTTACTTCACTGCTTTGCTCAGTCAGCAATTTCTTCAAGCACATGTTGGTGACCGAAGCCCAAAATAACTGATAACAAATGAAAAATGGTGGATTTTTATTTTACGTAATGAATTTTTTTTGTGTTCAATTAGTATGCAATTGGATAAATAAATGACCTTAGGGTAAATTAAATGTTTTAAACAGATAATTTACATCTGGCTGTTGTCAGTAAATAATCCTTTTCCTTGAGAAAACCCATACCACTCCTATTACCTAGAGGTCTCTTAAAGAATTTCTGCTTGATTTTGCATAGACACAAATAAAAATCAAAAAAAATACCATATCAAAGCAAATTCATAGACCTGAATGCATGTTCAGAATCATTAGCTTTGATGTTGTAATCAGATGACTGACTGAGCTGATTAAAAGCTGCCAAATACTCAAAAAGCCAAGCCAAGTAGCCAGATGTTGCCTGTGGAAGACTGTTCCCTACAGATTTTGCATCAGGCACTTGCACAGTCCCATTTAAATAGCAAAGAAGAAAGCACAGAAGTACTGCCTGATGTCCATATGAATTTTGAAGTTGCTTGCTTTGAAGGAGTGGAAGCAATTTGGCAGGACATGCATAAACCTATAACACTGTCTTCAAGTGGTACAAAGGAGAACACTGTCAGGTTATGACATACTCATTTCTGTTCGCATTAATGTTACCTTCAAATGTGTCCAGGTCCTGTAAGTTTTCACGTGCCTCAGTTGACTGATTTATGCCAGTTTATACCATGAAAATGCAAATCACTGCACTAGATGAAATCATGTGCACTATGTATCCTTGATAGCCTGCCAAATAGGATGCAAATATATACATTTATCAGCTAATCATCACATGTAATAATAGTAATTATAAAATAGCCAGTCAAGCATAACACAACATTAAAGTAATAAAAAACTGGACAATCTTCCATTCAACCATCACCACATTCCCAAATGCCTCTTTTCCAGTCTGTATTGTATCAGCACCCTGTTTGTTCACAAAATTTAGGCTGACAGCAATTTTTCCAACAAATTTGTCCTGAAGGGAGATGGGATCAGACTCTTTTGTGGCAAGATGAATCAGTTCTGAGCTTATTGCTGTGGCTGTGTGAATTGCCATAGCCAAGCTGAAATTGAGGAGCTGTGAAAATTTGCCATCATCAGAGCAATGAGAAAAATTGCTTTAGGCCAGGTTTTCCAAGTTACTGAGAGTTAGTGATACCCAGAAGTATTTCAAGGAATTCTTAAAAAACACCTGCGTGAACTCCTTACTTAAATCTTGCTGAAACTGGAATCAGAGAGAGGGAACCTGCTAATTAGCCAGCTTCCTATCTGCATCTTTAGTCAGCTGTGCCATTTCAGAAAGTTCATCAGTCAAGTGAGTGTTTTTAGGAAGTTTGCCCTATGCTTATAAAGTATAGATGACTCCCCAGAAAGTTTAATACTGATTAAGTTTAGTGGATAGAGCAATTGTCCTGGGGTAAGTTGCCAGGATTGTCATCCAAAAACCAACTAGCGTAGATTAGTCCCCTGTGAAGGCATTGCTTTGCTAATATCAACTATGGTTATTTTCAGCTTTGCTCAGAAAAAGAAAAAAATGCACGTTGCTACATGTTCATTACTATTCTAGCTATTTTTAAATGCCTCTGTGGTTTCATCACATAGTACAATGTCTTGTGTTTCATGTGGTTTGCTGTCCTAGGGCTAACTCAGTGACGTGGAACCCTCACAAGATGATGGGCGTCCCGCTGCAGTGCTCAGCCCTACTAGTAAGAGAAGAGGTATGTCACAGTATATGTACTTCTCTGCTCCTTTCTGGCATTTTGCTTCTGAAAATCCTGGATACTGTCTTCATAACTGTGTCATAGCTAATATTTGCTAATGTGATGAGGATTATAAACGAAACTGAGAAATAGACCTCTGGTTGCATGTTCAGGCTGTGACTGGATGTTGCTGTTAAGCAGCTGTCTAGCAGAAATGATAGAGCCAATCAATGGCAATGTCTTTACAGAGTTTTTTGACTTGCCATTTAAAATGTCCGTAGTTACGTTGTGGATGCATAGCTGTGTAACCCCACAAGTTGCTGCGTAGCGTAAGATGTAACTATAGGTAAACTCTGGTCCTCTTGGAACGAGTGGCATGGTATACATGCAGCACATTTGGTCCAGAATTGAGCCATCTTTACACTTTCTAGACTTTTTTAATATTCCAATCCAGCTTTGATCTATATATCCACTTAGGGGGCACTTGGAAGTAAAAATGGGACACTAAATTCACTTGGATTAAAAAGTAGACATTTCATTTAGTACTAGAATTTGAATTACCCTTCAAGCCTGTAATTTTCATACAACATTCGCGTACTGAGACAGCTGCTATACAACCACCATTTAATAGACTAGCTATGAAAAAGCTGGTTGGTGTTTTGCTAACAGCTGTACAACAGATTGTATACAAAGTGATTGCACTTAGGAGGAGAGAAACTGGTTTTTATTTGTCCTCTGGGTCAGTTCCTGAGACAAATCCTGCCTGGCTGAAGTCAGTACCATCCTTGACCTCTAGTGAGAACAGATGGCTCAGATTAAGAGAAAGTCAGGGTTTTCTCCCCCTCTCGTTTTGCTGTCTCAGTTTTGAGTTACACGTAAAGATTAGAATTGATGATAAACAGCCATGTTTTGATTCTTCCTGGACTGGAAATTGCTTTTTTTGGCAGCAGCCCTAAGGTATACCATAAACTTGGTTGAGGTCTTACCTGGAGCCAGAATACGGCTCTCTGCATTTTACTTAGAAAGTTAAAAAGGAAACCTCATGCTTTCATGAGCCAAGTTTCCTCACCTTGTGGGCTTCTGTCCCTCCCACAAAGCTGCCTCTCAGAATGGTATGTTGCAACACAGAAATAGTTCTAGCTGGCTTCTTAAAGGCCATATGCTCTTCTGTCTGTTCAAAGCTTTCTATACCCCTTAAGCATCCAATCTGCAGCCGAGGGCTTTGCAGACAAGAACTGTTCCTACAAAGAACGAAACCAATAAAAATCAGAATTTTCAAGACCAAAGCAATTGAAAAGTGCTGTGATATTATTTAGATTAGTCACCAAATTGTCTTGATCTGACTCAAACAGAAAAGATGCCTTCCAAGGAAAGGAGGAAAAGGAAAGAGAACAAAGAATAAAATCAAGATCCAAAAATGAACTTAAGCATAATGATGCTAAGAAGCACAAGGTCCAGCTTTTTTATAAAAATGCCTTGGGTCTAGGAGCGGATTGCACATTGCTGGATCAGGTACCAAGGTGTCTCATGTACCAAAAAGAGTGTGAAAAACTTAGTCCATTGTGCAACTAAGTCTACTTTTTTTCCTTTTTTTTGATCTTCCCTTTGCATTTAGACACATATTCCACTGAATTTAGGTGTTTGTAATTTCTCAGGCAAAGAAATCCTCACATCAGAAGTGCTGACATCATTTTGCTTGTGTGTTTCTGTAAGGGCTTGATGCAGAGTTGCAATCAAATGCATGCTTCCTACCTCTTTCAACAAGACAAGCACTACGACCTGTCTTACGACACAGGAGACAAGGCTTTGCAATGTGGACGGCATGTTGATGTCTTCAAGCTATGGCTGATGTGGAGGGCAAAGGTAGGACTGCCTGCTGTAGATTTGTTTGCATTAAAATAATGCACACCAGATACAGTTGGCTTTTTTTTTTTTTCAGTAATCATCATTTTAGAAAGCATCTGACCTGAATTCCTCATATATAACATGAAAGAAAGAACATTATTATTTTCTGTGGTTTTTATACTTTTAACAATTGAGCTTCAAAGCAGCACAAATTATTTTGAAACTTGAACTCTATGGCATTGCATAGCATTTGCTTTGTGTAACTGTAGGAGTCTAATAGCATAACTCATATACCTAGGAATGTTGTTACGAAGATTTCTGGAAATAAAAGGATGTTTTAATGACATTCAGAAATTAAACATGGCAAATCAAGACTGGAATACCTAGTTTCATTGCATGTGGTAGATATGAAGTCATCTTTTGAAAGAGTAGAGGAAAATTCATCAAAAACTCTTCACTGGGAAATCTGTAAACACCAGCTCTAATGATTAATTAATTTATATTTGTAGAACATTGCTAAATAGCTTCTTGCATGTATTTATCCAATCTATTATGTCAGGTTGCCTCAGGTTTGTTCAGAGGAGGTGACATCACTGTTTTCTTTTCCAGAAAGCCTTAAAGATCCTCATATGCTTCATTAAAACTCTGAGGGGGTGTGGGAGTCTGTAAAGGAGAATACAAGTTTATGTGGTTGCAATAGCTGTTGTGCTAGCTGGGGACTGCAGAGTGGCAGGAGATTTTAGCCACATGTCTCTCTTTTACTCCAAGCCTTTCTTCCAGGGCTGTGCTAGCTCTATTCTGTTTTGAAGTCTGTATACACAGAGGGATAATGACACGGACTTTTAAGTCAGCTCTGCACTGCCAGAACAGATTTAGCAGGGACATGCATCCGTTACTCAGAGACATTTCTTCTAAAGCCCAGTTTTTCAATATGCCTTGTACTGCTTTTTCTCTTCTGACACTTTGCTTGTAATATTAAGGTTACAAAATAGGATGTGTGTTTCTTAAAGAGTTTATCTATTCCAGCTGTTTATTCCCCTTCCTCCCTCTTGAAGCTGACACCTTTTTTGAGGCATCTCAGTTGGTGATGGCAGGAACAATTATGAGGTAACAGAGAGGATTATGACTTCTGCCAGAGAAGAAAAAGCAGGCTTTTCTACAGCCCTTAAAAACACAGCTTCTGGGTTTATATGGTGTCTGTTAGAAAAGGAGAAAAACACTACAGAGGCAGGGCAGTATCTAAACAAAGCGTGCATTTCCACAGGCATCAGACCAGGCTTTAAAAGCATATCTGCCCATTCTGTGCTTAATTAAAAAAGAAAAAAATCATGGAAAAGCCCCAAGCACATCACCCCTGGAAGATTAAGTTTCCCTGTTCTGAAAATAGCAGGAGACTCCCCATGTGTGGAACTTGACACCTTCTAAAGACCCTCCTCTGTGCCAGTCCCAGCTGTCCAAAACCATCCTCAGCCTCCTGCAAAATCTACCAAAGGCACCTTTTGTCAGAGGTGTAAGTCGGATTCTCAGCAAAATACCCTCAAGAACTGAGCCAGTACCTCATGCTTATTTTGCAGAGGTGGCTGTGGGGGAGTCAGTGGCAAGAGCTGGAGACAAATGAGCTGTGCTTAGCAAAGTGCCCTGCATCATAGAGAATCAGATCCATAATAAGTGTCACAGAGAATTCTGAGCGGTAACTTGTGCTGGTGTGTTGACTAATGCTGTGTCGTCCTTTCACTGTTCTGATACACAGAACAGGTATTCATGTAACTTCTTTTCTTTATCTCTCTGTAAAGGGAACCACAGGATTTGAAGCACAAATTGACAAGTGCTTGGAACTTGCAGAATACCTATATAATAAAATAAAGAACAGAGAAGGGTATGAAATGGTGTTTGATGGAAAGGTATGTATTGCAACTTCTTTTTCTCAGTTGGTCAACACTGTTTGCATTGATTACCTATTGGGATGCTACCAACAGGTCAAATCAAACAGCATGAGATAAAAAGCACAAAACAAAACCTGTTGTTGTGCCAATACCTCTCTTCTTCATGAGATCCAGGGACAAGGGAGATGATGCAGATGTGCATGAGTGTTCAGTTTTCTCAGCTTAACCCTGCTGAAACTAAACACTAATATCTCAGCCTAATACAGTAAACACACAGTTCGAACCAGCTCATATGTAATAAAAACAAGTTGCTTTCCTAGTAGCAGGATCTGTTAGGAGTGGGAGTTGTGGTGCTCCACACAGCTCCAAAAGTAGAGTTGTGCAGAGTAAATTTATCAGCATCCTCAGGTGGGCAGTCACAGGGGACCTGGAATAACATGGGATGACCTGGAAGGACCATCTGCACTGCAATCCCTGCTGTGATGTGGTACAGCATAGCAGGGCAGGGGCTAGTGTTGCTTGTGAGCCCAGCTGACTCATGGGGCAGAGGCTGCACCCATGGAGAGTGCAAGTGTCTCTAGGCATGTTACTTCTGTGGAGGGAGGCCAGCTGAGATGGGACCCCTGGATGCCAGGTATTCAGCTCGAGCACTGCCCAGGGCGAGGCAGCGCAGCCTGGGTTGGGTGGCTGTGCCTCTGAATGGCACTGGACTGTCTGGTGTTTGGCCATCGCTTTGTGGGCAGCCCTCTCCAGCTGTGATAGCTGAGTACAGGCCTGGAGACCTCTGTTATAAAGTTTACTGGTGTTTTGCCTGTAAAAGAGAACAAGGTTAAACAGCATCTGATGATGAGTAAAGGAAGTGGCAGCAGTAGGGGTTACTGTAACTAACACACATTTAGCATCCAGCAAAAAGGAACCTAGCAAAGCAGGCATCTGTTGGGAGATTGCAGAAATACACAAAATGTCAACTAGTTCTTACTTTATATCTTTCTGCTTAGTGCTTCCATAGACCTTAAACTAGCCAAGACACCGTGGTGCATGCATATTAATACAGCAGCTAGCTGAATCAAATTGAAATGTAATAAATTCATTAAATGTAAGAAAATCTTAGGTTGTCTTATGCACCACCTGTGGCTCCTGTTTACAGAATCAGATTCTTTATTATTCTGTCGTCTAATAAAATAAATGACATGGTCTTCACCTCTAAATTATCTGTAATAGACTCTTGCCTGAGCCACACCATCCCTTCAGCCCCTGGAGCGGACAGGATCTGCAAAATTTAGATGCTTCTCAGGAAGGCATAAATATATTTTCCCAGCTGGATGATGTGTTTCTGTGTCAGATGTGATCTGACACCCAGGGAATAAATTGCTTAAAATTACCTTTTCTGCATTAATAATGATGATGACTCTCAGTGGACCACAATAATGAAAACCATTGACTGCTGTCACAATATGATGTATGAGAGGGAGGGAAGGCATGAACTTAATTGCAATTGAGATATTATGAATGTTTCTTACAGTGCAAACCGTTGTTATTCTGTGTTTAGCCTCAGCACACAAATGTCTGCTTCTGGTATATCCCTCCCAGCTTGCGCGGTATGGAAGACAGCGAGGAAAGAACGAGCCGCCTGATGAAGGTAAGCGGTGTCCGCTGGGCTCTCGTGCAGGGAGCAGTGAAACCCTCGCAGGCAGGCAGTCCCTGAAATGATCTCTCTGGGAACAGTCACCTCGTGATGTTCTGGCAAATGACATCTCCGTGGTTGTTTCACTGCAGGTTAGCCTGACACCACCTCGCTCTAGTCCCCAAATTTGGTGTTCCCTAGGTTTGTGTGGTCTCTGGAGCGCATGTTTGCTCCGTGTGTCTTTACTGAAGTTATTGTGAACTGCAGTCACTAAACCTGGCAAGTGCAGGAAATCCTCGATAATTCTACAGCACTCTGGCGTATGAAAAGAAGATGGTAAACAATTTTAACCATGTTTTGAACCCTACAAAAAACAGCTACTATGTCCCTGGCAGCAATATTGAGAAAGCAGCAGAGGGAAATTTACTGAGCAATTTTAAGAGCAGGACAAAGAAACACGATAAACCCAGTGTCTTTTCAGTGAGGCATTTGTTCCTTCGTGGGAGTTAATGTTTTTATCTATATTGGATGTGATTTCATTTCAACTGCTTCTTGTACCTCTTCGTCTTTTGTTAAAAAAAAAAGGCATACTCTTTTAATAATAAAGAGGATGATGATAATACTGAAAATAATGATAATAATTGCAATAATCATCATTATCACCCCCTGATTTTTGTTAATCTGCAGGTGGCACCAGTGATAAAAGCCAGGATGATGGAGTACGGCACGACCATGGTGAGTTATCAGCCCCTGGGAGACAAAGCAAACTTCTTCCGGATGGTCATTTCAAACCCTGCGGCAACTCACCAAGACATTGATTTCCTCATTGATGAAATAGAACGCCTGGGACAAGATTTATAATAGCTGGGTGTGAAAGTCTGCTCCTGGACCTCTAAGTAGACAATTAAGTTGTCACAAACTGTGCGAATGTATTTGTAGTTTGTTCCAAAGTAAATCTATTTCTATATTGTGGCGTTGGAGTAGAGTACAGTTTAAAATCAAGAAACATGGCTCCTTTACAGTTCTTTCCTGAGTTTTAGAATGCCTCCTTAATAATTAGCTGCACAAAAAGCTGCATTGAAACACATAAGGAAGAACAGAAGATACTTAAATTTTTATCCCCAATTTTAACACAGTGATTACTTTAAATTAAAATCAATTGGACTGAATGATGCCAAAGTTGCCCAAAATTATGACAAAATCAAATTGGGAAAAGCGGGCGGGGAGATGGTGAGATGCAGAATATACATGCTGTATGTTTGAAAGTGAAAAGATTTTGCCTTTTTCATAGTATTAGAACAGAATTTCTAATTTACCTATAGCAGCATTTCAAATGTACTTAAATAGGTATAGTTTTACAAAAGGAAATATATATATATATA